>CM038673.1:466566484-467003459 GCA_021605145.1 Aegilops bicornis | reverse complement strand
TAAACATGTTTGTAGGTTTGCTCACAGGTCATCCTGAGGAGGAGATGCCCAGTTCTTCGGGTGATCTTCTTCCCGAATTAAGGCCACCGCAAACGAGTCCGGCGGTGATGAAAGGCATCGGCCAAGCCTTGTGGCCATCTATCTCCCTGCTCAAGGCATTGGGAAGCTGGGCGGAGCGGCTTCAAGGAGCACGACGGCGCTTCCGGCTATGGAAGATATCGGCTGCCGTCAAAGGCGCCAGGAGGCTCGGGCCATGGTGAAGACGCTGCACACGGTTGTGACCCAAACCACATGGCCGAGGTCGGACTGTGGGGCGGATGGGATGGAGATCCCTGTAAGCTAAGTGTACTGCCAAGTAGAATTGGCCGCCAAGTAATCCCAGCAAGATTGTAAATTAGATAGCCTATTAGATTGCATTGAGGAGGAATACAATGAGATGAAATGACTATGTAAAAATATGACAAGAAAGAATGTCTTCTAGCCGGATTGTAGATCGTTTGTCATAGCGGACCTTTTAACCCGACCTCCGGACCCAATAGTCCGGAGTGTGTCCGAATACCTTCGTGGTTATATAAGAACCGTGGTATGCATGGAGACCAGGCGTAGGGGTCATTGTTGCTGTATCAGACAAGTGCCCAACTAGTTATGTTATATTACATGGGTATTAAGAAACATCTTCCAGGGAGAATAGTTCCGTTAAGGGTTCCTTTCGCTGGGATGCATGCCCTAAAGTGCATGTCAAAGCTGCTATAAAAGCAGAAAATCGTCTGGGGCAGATGTGTAAAAATCATCTTTCAGTTCACCGACCGAATATTCCCTTAAGAACGCTAGCTTTCGGCTTCACCCAGTCTGAGGTACACATCCGGCTGACCCGGCAGTAACAATCGCAGAGGTGCTCCCTTTACCTCCTAGCCGAACAATCGGGAACGAGGGGTAAGCATGTGAGCGAGCAACCCAGCTTGGCCAAAACTTAAGTCATATCGATGCATATAATGGTGAATAAAAGGTACATGCGGAAGTTTAACGCATGTGTTGGGCATGAAAGCCCGTATAAATAAGCTTATGTTAAAGAAGCCCCCAGGTATAATGAGCGCGGACAGCGCGTCAAGTGTGTGCGAGAAAAGCGCAAACGAGCCTCTAGAGGCCACAAGAAGAAGAAGGGGGGAGGAGAGAAATAGAAGACAGCAAAAAGCAAAAATAAAGAATGCGGGCGGAGGAAGGAGACGAGCTTGGAGTCCGGCACTTAGGCGTAGAATCTTCATAGACGGGTTGTGTTCCATGGGTTCGGCTCGAGTCGGTTATCCGATGCATTTTGCAGACGGTATGCTCCGCCGGTCAGGACCTGGCCGATGATGAAGGGACCTTCCCATTTGGGCTTGAGTTTGTCCTTTTTCTTGTCCGGCAGGCGTAGAACTAGTTCGCCCACGTTATAAGCTTTGGCCGTGCATTTCCTGCTTTGATATCTTCGAGCCTGCTGTTGATAGAATGCGGAACGAGCTTTTGCCACGTCGCGCTCCTCCTCCAATGCGTCCAAACTGTCCGGCCAATCGAGCTCGGCTTCTCTTTCTTCATACATGCGCACGCGAGGTGAGTCATGTATTATGTCGTAGGGCAAGACTGCCTCTGCGCCGTACACCATAAAGAATGGTGTGAATCCGGTAGTACGATTCGGGCGTGGTCTGCAGCCCCGTAGTACGGAGTCGAGCTCCTCGACCCAGTGCGTGTTAGATTCCTTTAGGGACCGCACTAGTCTGGGTTTAATGCCGCTCATGATTAGACCGTTTGCCCGTTCGACTTGGCCGTTGGTTTGAGGGTGATATACTGAGGCATAATCGATCTTGATGCCCATGTTTTTGCACCATGATTTGACCTCATCGGCCGTGAAGTTGGTGCCATTGTCAGTGATGATCTTGTGGGGACACCGTAACGGTGCACTACCCCGATATGAAGTCTATCACCGGTCCGGATTCGCCGCTTTTAACTGGTTTGGCCTCTATCCATTTAGTGAATTTGTCCACCATGACCAATAGGTATTTTTGCTTGTGGGTTCCTCCTTGAGGGGTCCAACCATGTCAAGCCCCCAGACCGTGAACGGCCAGGTGATGGGTATAGTTTTAAGGGTGGTGGGTGGCATGTGGCTTTGGTTAGCAAAAAGCTGGCAACCGACGCATCGTTGGACTAAGTCCTGCGCATCTGCCCGGGCCGTCGGCCAATAAAATCCTGTACGGAAGGCCTTGCCTACAAGGGCCCGGGCTGCGGCGTGGTGCCCACCCAGTCCGGCATGAATTTCAGCCAGGAGGTTTCGCCCTTCCTCTTCGGAGATGCACCTTTGAAGGACTCGGTAGTGCTTTTCTTATAAAGCTCTCCTCATGGACTTTATAGGCTTTAGAGCGCCGTACTATGCAGCGAGCCTCATTTTGGTCTTCGGGAGTTCCTGCCTAGTTAGGTAGGCTAGGAATGGTTCCGTCCACGGGGCGATAACCGCCATTATTTCGTTAGCAGAGGGTGTTATCTCGGGGGCGGAGCCTCCGGTTGTGTCAGAGTGTTCGGCGTCAGGCGGTGCGGTTGGGTCCGGATTGTTATTGCCGGACTCCCCTTCCCATAGTACGGATGTCTTGAACAGCCGTTCCAAAAAGATATTGGGTGGGACGGCATCGTGTTTTGCACCGATGCGCGCCAATATATCCGCCGCCTGGTTGTTATCCCGGGCTATATGATGAAATTCGAGCCCTTGAACCGTCTTGACATTTTAGGACCGCATTGCGGTATGCTGCCATTTTCGGATCTTTGGCGTCAAAGTCTCCGTTTATTTGGGATATTGCGAGGTTTGAATCCCCGTGCACCTCTAGGCGTTTAATGCCCATGGAGACTGCCATCCGGAGGCCGTGCGTATGGGCGTCAGATTCGCCGCGTTGTTGGAGTCTGTATACATTATCTGAAGGACGTATTGGACTGTGTCCCCGGTTGGGGACGTCAGGACGACGCCAGCCCCCAGGCCAGCCAACATTTTGGAGCCGTCAAAGTTCATGATCCAATTGGAGAATGCGTCGTACTCTTTAGGGAGTTCGGCTTTAGTCCATTCGGCCATGAAGTCGGCCAAAACCTGCGACTTAATAGCTCGTCGTGGCTTATAAGTTATGTCGAATGGGAGGAGCTCTATGGCCCATTTAGCAATCCGGCCCGTCGCGTCGCGGTTGTTTATAATGTCATTAAGAGGTACTTCGGAGGCTACCGTTATCGAACACTCTTGAAAGTAGTGTCGCAGCTTCCGGGATGCCATGAACATCGCATATGCTATCTTTTGATAGTGTGGGTACCGGGACTTGCATGGAGTTAGGACGGTGGACACATAATAAACCGGTTTTTGAATAGGGAACCGTGTCCGTCCGTTCTTGTTCGACAACGAGCACTGACCGGCAACTTGATGTGTTGCGGCGATGTATAATAGCATTGGTTCGCATACGTTGACGCGGCCAGGACCGGACTTGTTGCCAGAATGGCCTTTATTTCTTCGAGTCCGGCCGTGGCGGCATCCGTCCACTCGAAGTGTTCGGTGCGGCGGAGGAGGCGGTAAAGAGGTAATGCCTTTTCTCCTAAACGGGAGATAAAGCGGCTTAGCGCCGCTACGCATCCCGTCAATTTTTGTATTTGTCCGAGGTCTTTTGGAATATCCAATTGTGACAGAGCTCGAATCTTGGTTGGGTTTGCTCCAATTCATCTACCGGACACGATGAAGCCCAGGAGCTTTCCGGCTGGAACGCCGAAGACGCATTTTTCCGGATTGAGCTTGATGTCATATTTTCGAAGATTGTCGAATATGAGCCTCAAGTCGTCTACTAGAGTTTCGACGTGCTTGGTTTTGACGACCACGTCATCTACGTATGCTTCCACCGTTTTGCCGATCTGGTTTGCCAGACATGTCTAAATCATGCGCTGATATGTTGCGCCGGCGTTTTTAAGCCCAAATGACATTGTGTTGAAGCAGAACGGGCCGTATGGAGTGATGAATGCTGTTGCAGCTTGGTCTGCCTCCGCCATCTTGATTTGGTGGTAGCCGGAGTACGCGTCGAGGAAGCACAATGAGTCGTGTCCTGCTGTAGAGTCAATGATTTGATCAATTCGAGGGAGGGGGAAGGGATCCTTTGGGCAAGCCTTATTAAGGTCTTTGAAATCAACACATAGGCGTCAGGATTTATCCTTCTTTGGTACCATCACCAGGTTCGCTAGCCAGTCCGGATGTCTTATATCTCTGATGAATCCGGCCTCCAAAAGTTTAGCTAGCTCCTCTCCCATGGCCTGTCTCTTGGGTTCGGAAAAGCGCCGAAGAGCCTGTTTGACTGGCTTGAATCCTTTTAGGATATTTAGGTTGTGCTCGGCCAGCTGACGTGGGATTCCTGGCATGTCTGAAGGGTGCCAGGCGAGATGTCCCAGTTTTCTTGTAGAAATTCTCGTAGTGCGGCGTCCACATCAGGGTTTAATTGTGCCCCGATGGAGGCCGTCTTTGAAGGGTCCGTTGGGTGGACTTGGAATTTGACTATTTCATCCGCTGGTTTAAAAGAGGTGGACTTGGATCTTTTATCAAGTATCACATCGTCCCTGTTCACCGTGGAGCGCATCGAGGTGAGTTCCTCGGCCGCTAGGGCTTCGGATAGTGCCTCGAGGGCTAGTGCGGCTGTCTTATTTTCGGTGCGGAGTGCTATGTTCGGGTCACTAGCGAGAGTGATGATTCCGTTGGGATCGGGCATTTTAAGCTTCATGTACCCATAGTGGGGTATAGCTTGAAAAATTGTGAATGCCTCTCGTCCTAATAAAGCATGATATCCGCTGTTGAACGGGGCCACTTGAAATGTGACCTCCTCGGACCTGTAATTGTCCGGGCGAAATAACACTACGCCCAGCGTGATTTTTCCTGGGCAGCATGCTTCCGGCCGGGATTATTCCTCTAAAGGTTGTGCTGCTTTGCTCAATGCGGTTCCAGTCTATTTCCATTTTTCGGAGGGTTTCCTCATAGATGAGGTTTAGTCCGCTGCCGCCATCCATGAGTACCTTAGTAAGGCGAAAAGCCGTCTACTATCGGGCCGAGGACCAATGCGGCCGGTGCCCGGCAGTTCGAATTTAGGTCAAATCCTTTGGCATTGAAGGTAATAGCCGTGTCCTCCATGGATTTATTGTTGCTACTTGGTATACTTGACAAGGTTATGGAGTTGTCGTTTCGCATCTTATTTGATGCGAAAGTCTCGAGGGCTATTAACACCGTCTTTGGTGTTCTTTGGGCTGGGATACGAAGCTAGAAGCTCTTCGCCACTTTTGGCCACCTGCCGTAGTATCCAACATGCTCGAAGGCTATGAGTTGGAGTGGCGCCCTGTGCTATGAATTTTGCGAGGTCCGTTTAGCCAACCCTCCAAGACGGTTCCGTACCCTTTAGGGGTTTTGGTTTTTGGTATTCAACGGGTGCTTGATAATTATGCACCCTTTTGTTCCGGACTAGGGATGTATTCGGGCCAGATTATCCCAAAATTTACTTTCGGTTTTCGAGCGCTCTCCATCGCATAGATTTTTTGTACGATGGTCACCAAGTCAACAAAGCGTGTAATTTCATGACGACTTATGGCGTTTAGGATTCCCTTGTCCGTGCAATTATTGCAGAAGATTGGTATTGCGTCCTCCTCTCGGCAGTCCTTTATCCTGTTCATAACCGGGAGGAATCGCCCAAGAATGATGTACTTTTTCGGGCGGGCTCTTGCCGGATTCTAGAGAGATCGCTAATGTTTGGGTGGGCGGTGGCACTAAATCCGGAACCCGTCCAATTTAGGACTCAAGGGCGGAAGTTTCCGAACTCGGAAGTTTGGATTTTTGAGTGCTATCCAATGAGTCCGACCCGCCGCCTGACTTTAAGTTCAGGGCTTGATCGACATCCGTCCCTCCGCAGGAATCCGGCATGGAGGGATCGGGAATCCGGGCATAGCTGGTCCTTAAGATAGGAGAATATTCGCCGCATTGCTCCTCTATCACAGCAACATGATGGGTAGCCTGGGGAGAGTTGATCTCTCTTAGATCGGTTTTAGGCCCGATCCGGTCGTAATCTGTGGCGACTCCTGTGGCGATGCGATCCAAGAGCTCGTTTACGGAGGAGAGATCGATCGGATCTAACTGTTCGGCAAGTTCCGAACTAACATGGAGATTGGTTTCGATGACTCGAGAGGTCATCGTCGGCGCGACGGCCGAACTAGCGGTCATGAGAAAACCGCCTAGCCGAAGAGTCTAACCAGTGCCCAAGGCTTCTTTGGCGATGGAATCGTCTTTAAAGACGAGATGAGGCATCCTACCTGATGGCGACAGCACAGAGGAACTCTCAACGAAAGCACCAATGTCGGTGTCAAAACCGGCGGATCTCGGGTAGGGGTCCCGGCGTGCGTCTAGGCGAATGGTAACAGGAGACAAGGGACACGATATTTTACCCTGGTTCGGGCCCTCTCGATGGAGGTAATACCCTACTCCTGCTTGATTAATATTGATGATATGGGTAGTACAAGAGTAGATCTACCACGAGATCTAGGAGGCTAAACCCTAGAAGCTAGCCAATGGTATGATTGTTGTTCATCCTACGGACTAAAACCCTCCGGTTTATATAGACACCGGATAGGTTAGGGTTACACAGAGTCGGTTACAATGGTAGGAGATCTACATATCCGTATCGCTAAGCTTGCCTTCCACGCCAAGGAAAGTCCCATCCGGACACGGGACGAAGTCTTCAATCTTGTATCTTCATAGTCTTGGAGTCCGGCCGTGACGATAGTCCGGCTATCCGGACACCCCCTAGTCCGGGACTCCCTCAGCCGGACCGATGGGCTATGAAGACATGAAGGCTGAAGACTATAACCGTGTCCGGATTGGACTCTACTTGGCGTCGAAGGCAAGCTAGGCGATCGATTATGAAGATTCCCTCTTATGTAACCGACCTCGTGTAACCCTAGATCTCTGAGGTGTCTATATAAACCGGAGAGCGTAGTTCGGATAGGACAGATTCATTACCATATACTCATAGGCTAGACTTCTAGGGTTTAGCCATTACGATCTCGTGGTAGATCAACTCTTGTAATACTCATATTCATCAAGATCAATCAAGGTGAAGTAGGGTATTACCTCCATAGAGAGGGCCCGAACTTGGATAAACATCATGTCCCCTGTCTCCTGTTACCATCGATCCTAGACGCACAGTTCGGGACCCCCTACCCGAGATCCGCCGGTTTTGACACCGACACCAGGTGCTTCGGCCGCCCGGCTCACCACTAGCGGGTTACTGGTTCCTGCTCCTGGTGTGTTAAAGAGTTTTCTCACCTCACAGACTGAAGGTAAACTAGTCCGATGCCTTCTCCTCATGATTTCATTTGAAGTGTTCTGATCCAACGTGAGCCGGAAGGAATCCGCTTGAATCCGCTGTGCCTGGGCGTCCAAAGCGGCCCGTTCCGCAGCCATCCTGGCGTTCTCAGCTGCCAGCTCTTGCTTGGCTTGAGCGAGCTCAGCTCGTAGCTTTGCCACATCCACCTTATGTTGTTCCCGGTTGTCCGGGGTCACCTCTACCCCCATCAAAGTCGCCAGATCCTCCAACAACCCAGTGAGAACTTGAGCCGGCGGGAGCGCAGAGCCGCTAGCACCAGCCGTCGCCGCAGCCATTGAACTGGAGGTCATAGCCGCGGTGGTTGATGAACCAAGCACCGACTGTGTACCGGCCATGAAGATCGCGACCCGGCTCGGCGGCTCATAGGGGTCCGGAATACTATCGCCATCGGAACAGCCCCCAAGCCGGCCGTCTTGCAGTTGATACAATGAAGTAGTCTTGCCTGTGGACGACTCACCATCAGAATAGATGGCCGTCTCACAGCCACACACAGATCCTTCCTCAAATTCTGCTCCATGGATAAATCCAACAAAGGCGCGTTTCACGGCTGGTTGAACATGGGCGGGTCGTGCACGCTGAGCCGTCTCGACGATGTCGGTGTAGGTGTCCGGCTCAGGGCCCGGTTCGCTGATCTTGCCGATGAATACGTGGATTCCGCCGAAGGGGACCCAGTACCCGTACTCAATTGTGCCGGCCTCGGGGCCCCAGCCTGCATCATCGATGTAGAGCTTGCCGCGACGACTCTTGGTCATCCGGCCCACAGCGTATCCCTTGATCCCTTCAAAGCTGCCCTTCAAGAATTCGAAACCACCGTGCGCTAGCCCCACGGTGGGCGCCAAGTGTCATGGAATTGTCACGGCAGATGTCCTAGCAAAAGGACTTAGTCGTGGAGCCGTCGCAACTAGGTTAGCTTAAAGGGGTTAAACAGGACAAAGGACACAAGGAGTTTCTACTGGTTCGGCCCCTTGCGGTTAAGGTAAAGTCTTATCTAGTTTGAGGTGGTATTGCTTAGGTTTCGATTACCAGGGAGCGAATACGCTTGACCTAGCTTTCGATCTCTTGTTTCTTGCCCTAACCCGCCGCCGGGTCGTCCCTTTATATACACAGGTTGACGCCCAGCGGCTCACGGAGTCCCGGCCGGCTTATACAACGTGTCCGGCTCCGTGACTAATTACACATGCCTTATAATACAAGTTACACATACATGGCTGTTTACACCTGTGGGCCTTAAGTCGCCCCTGGGCTTCCGGACCTTCAGTAAGCCTGCTTCGTGAACCGCCATCTTCAACATCTTCATGAGCTTTCTTAATGATGATCCGCCAGTGGTATGACCCGGCCTCTCCTGGGCGGGTCATACCCAGTAGTTATATCCCCAACAAAACTCTCCCTCAACACTTTGATGTATCAAGAGTTTGAGGGACTTCATCGAGTTGAACATGTGCAGAACTCGGAGGCGTCGTACGTTCGGTGCTTGATCAGTCGGAACAAGAAGAAGTTCGACTACACCAACCGCGTTGTCAAACGCTCCCGCTTTCGGTCTACGAGGGTATGTGGACACACTCTCCCCCTCTCGTTGCTATGCATCTCCTAGATAGATCTTGCGTGAGCATAGGAATTTTTTTGAAATTGCATGCTACGTTCCCAACACCTGCTGCACAAGGCATCACCTGTATCGGTCGCTCGCGCCGTTCCCCTAACGGTGTGTTTGGGGTAGGAAGGAGGAAGCCTTGAACATAGAAACCTCCTGAAGTTTAGATTGCTGCAAATAAATGAAAAATATGTCCGAAGAGATGGTCTGAAGTTTCTTCCACATTAAAGCACCAAAAGGTGACAAGAGAAACACGGGTAACACAATTAACACCACGACTTAAGAAAGACGAATGTAATAGAAGGCGATGAAACGGTGGCACAGACGACATGCACTGATCGACGGTGGTGGCATGAAGCTCATTGGTGCCATGGGGGATGGGATAAGGCTAGGGTTCGAACAATATACATATATATTTTCTTATACCGAGTTATTTGGCCTCTCACCTATGAGGCATTTTCATATGGAAAACCACCTGAGTTTCATATGCGGTTTCTCTGACTAAACCATCTCTAACACAAGAGTTTTCTTAATTGATTTTTTTGCAGAGACGCCTTCGTAGTTGACGGAAACGTCTCCTCTCATTGAACACACATCACGAGACGGTCTGAAATAAATTCAAAAAAATGCGAGCATAAGTGTCAAGTCTAGAACCTTCTAACCATTCAACCACAGGACTAAGATTGGCAGTAGTAAAAAAAGGATACAAGCAGTCCTCATTAAGTCATTAGAACTTAATTAACTCATGCAAACTATAACCACCCAAGGGCACAACTACTTGAAAGTACCAACAACCTACAAGCATTAACAAAACTTTAAAAGAGGCAAGGTTTTGATAGAGACGTCTTCAAAGAAGAAAATTCCCATTTATTTTACTTGCTAAATTAGCAATTGCCGACCACCTTTTACAGTTTTCTTTATAAATCTCATTATTTCATTTAACTCTACTATACATAATAGTATATAATACTAGAAAAAATACAGGAAATACAATAACACGAGTAGTAATAATTACTCAACACACGAGGGCACACATGTATCAAATATTCAAGCCTCGGCGTAGAGGTGAGCTGGGAGCTTGGGCTCCACGACAGCCTCTAGCGGAAACTTGCGTGGCGTGGACAGTCCGAAGATCTCCTCCATGCTCAGCTCCACGCCATCAGGGAGCCTCCACGTGAACCCATGTAGGAGGTTCGCCAGGCTTACCTGGATGACCTTCAAACCAAGACTATACCCAGGGCACATCCTGCGTCCCGACCCGAATGGAAGCAGCTCATAGTCCTGCCCCTTGACATCGAGCTTGCTGCCGAGGAACCGCTCTGGCATGAACTCCTCCGGAGCTTCCCACAACTCCGAGTCGTGGCCAATAGACCACACCATGACTAGCACCCGTGTGCCGGCGGGGATGTCATAGCCGTTGATGGACGTGTCCTCGCGGGAAAGGCGGGGTACAAGCATTGGCGCTACCGGGTGCAACCGCAGGGTCTCTTTGACGATGGCATCCACATAGGGAAGGCTCGGCATGTCCTTTTCGGTGACCCATCGGCCTCGCCCCACCATGCGGTCCAGCTCCTCTGTGGCTTTGGCGAGCACCTCTGGCTTCTTCAGGAGCTCTGAGAGGGCCCATTCCACTGTCACCGCCGAGCTCTCCGTGCCACCAGCAATGAGGTCCTACAAGTGCACGTTTGAAAATGGTGTTGATTAGTGTAAGAACTTGAAATTCATGGTGATGTGTAAACGAGTGATACTGTACACAGTTAATAGAATCAATTGTTAGTCTTGTGACCAAGTAATTAACTGTGTGCGTTATGTTTTTTTTAATCAACTGTGTGCATTATCTACGTGAATTGCAATGCCACGATTGAATTTGAGGGTGTTACGGTTGCCCTCTAGTGTGAAAAGTTCATTTCTTTACTGTTTTGGTGGAATTTGAGTTCAGATAATGGAATTATTAAAGTCTGACTCGCTTAGACCGATAGCAACAGGACATAATATGCTTGCTGGCTTTTCTGCTTAGAACGACGATACTTGTTTTTGCTTTCAGTGCAGGCAACCAACTACGTTTGTGTACGAACCTAGTCTCAAAGCACGTATACTAAATTGTTTTTGTAGGAGCAAGCAGGGGATGAGCATACCTGAGTGAAAGCCTTGACGCCCTCTCTGTTGAGCTTGACCTCAAGACTTAGATCGCTGGCGAACTGCAGCAGCACGTCCACCATGTCCTTGACCACGAAGCTCCCCCCCTCGCGGCGACGGCGCTCTCTGTGCTCGTCCACGACGTGCTCCAGGAACCGGTCGAACATCTTGCTTAGCTTCTTCATCCTCTTGATGTACCCCTGCAGGTCCATCCAGTCCAGCCACGGGATGGAGTCGCCGATGTTGAGCACGCCGTTGAGCAGGAACAGCTCGTCGATCATCCACTTGAACTCCTCGGGCGTCGTGATCACCGCCCCTGCCTCGTCCCTCACCTCCTTCTCCAGGTACTTCTTGCCCATCACCATGCGCGTGATCACGTTCAGGCTCACCGTGGACAGGTAGTCCTTGAGCACCACCACGCGGCCGGCACCGGCACCGGCGCCGCCGCGATACAGGTCGCCGAGGAGGGCGAGCACCTCCTCCCTGCGGATGTACTCGTACGACTCGAGGCGCTTGGCGCTGAAGAGCTCGGTGAGGCACATCTTGCGGGCCTGGCGCCAGTAGGCGCCGTAGGGGGACCAGGTGATGTCGCTGTAGTTGTAGGTGGTGTACCTGCCGGCGGCGGTCTTGGGGCGGTCGGTGAACACCACGTCGTGGGTCTTGAGGAAGAACTTGGCCATCTCCACGGAGGAGCCGACGACGACGGGGAAGGAGCCGAACTGGAGTTGCATGAGCGGGCCGTACTGCTTGGAGAGCGCGTGGATGGAGCGGTGCGGGAGCGTGCCGATGAGATTGAGGTTGCCGATGATCGGCCACGGCTTGGGGCCCGGCGGGAGGTTGTAGTGGCGGCGGCGGCGGAAGACAAGCTTGAAGAAGAGCACCGTGGCGAGCACCACGCCGAGGAAGGACGCAAGTTGAGGAAGCTCCATTGGGATCGAGGCGGGCCGCCGGCCGGGTGATCAGCTCGATGCAGGTGGCTGTGGCTTAGTGGTGTCTTCAAGCTTGAGCTGGTTGTTGAGCTCGTTGTGGTGCTTGCTCAGACTGCGTGCGGCCTACTTATAGATGGCGAGGTGGGATGGAAGGTGCGCGTGGTGGGAAAGTACGGAGGAATCGGAAAAAGACTTGGAAAACTTGACGAGGACACTGGTGCTGACGTCCATTTCGTGGGGAAAACGTGGTGAGAGTTTACTGCTGCTCAACAGCAGAGTTCACTATAGGCGGTGTATACATACAGGCATACAGCGCAGGATCATCGGATCAAGACTAGTGTGATTTAGCAACTAAACATGCACGTATATATTTACTTTTGGCTATGTTTTTTGTCTAGGAAGGCTCTCTTTAAGCAGATCAGCCTGTTTTTCGCTTCATTGTAGCGAAAAAGTATTCGACTATTTCCATTTTACCCAGACCTAAAGTGTATGGACGTTCGTGTTAAAAAAAATGGGGTATGTACGCTCTGACAGATATTTGGCACATCAGGCATGAAAGTGGGGCAAATCCGACAAGTTTAATGGCGCGGACACAAGATATCTGACGCTGATGGCCACACGGAGAAGGATACATCAGACCCATCATGGTTCAGACGCCACTGCACACACGTTCATCTGCCCATCATACCAGATGCCGGCCACTTCTTGCATCCAGCCTTTTGTTTCTCATACATTTCACCGGATGGTGGTCAAAAGATCCGATTAAGCTAGCTGTAAAACCGGGGAGATGCGTCTGTCAAGTCTGAAGCAGTACACCGCAACTACCAGCAAACCTCACGGAACCCGGCTACCCGAGCCAGCAGAGACCAAATCTTCGTGGCTTGACTTGACCCTGATTAGCAAGCAAGTCCGGAGCAGGTGGGCATATCCTATTCGTTCCTGACGCGAAATCGCACTGACGGAGGAAGTGGCTAGCATGAGAAATTGCCGTCTGACGTCGGGACCGACCGTACGTGTGGACCCGACGGACTTCTCCGATGGCGTCCACACGCGGGGCGCGAGGGGAATTGCTCGGGCAGCAGTGAGAAGCACGCCGCACGGTGGACGTGGAGACGGACCATGGTGGACGATTGACCGCGGAGCTGTCCGTTTCGAGAAAGGAACACTTCATTTCCGGCGCCGATCTTTCGTGGCCGGCCAGACACCCATACTGTCACACATACACGAAAGAGGTGATTTTTATCTCTCTGGCACAACGCCGAAATTTGCAGGCAACGCGAAACTTACCAAAGTTTTTTTTTTTGCGGGGAAGGTAGTAACTTAGCAAAGTTTTAAGAACTCATCTACGTATTCAGACATGAGTCTTATTCCAAAGCTCTAGTCACAAGACACAAACATGAAAACGAAATTTAATTTGAACTTTTGATTCAAAGGATACCAAAGACCGAAAACCGTAAGCCAAAAGAAACTCCCTCCCCCGCGAGCCACAAATCCCCTCTCGATAGAACGCTGGGGAGGGGGTGAAAAGGCACCATGACAAGCACGAGAGGAGAGAGGCAGTAGGGTGGTAGCAAACACTGGACAGTGCGGACAAACGCCCTCCCGGCCACCCCCATGTCGCTCCCATAGGGGTGGCGACTGTTAACCTTTTTCAGCCGCCCTTCACAACACCTCTCTACCTTCACTCTAGCCTAGAAAGCCGAAGGGGAGCCCGTGGTGCTCCCAAGGATGGCGGCGGCAAGGCGTTCGTTCATTCGGTGGCTTGCTGCAACGCGTGGATTGAGAGTGTGGGTCACACATCTCGTCCTCTAGTCCGAGCATGCGGTGTTGGCTGCCATGGAGAGAAGGGCTAGGCACGTGGCCTTCGCGGTGGCCGCACGAGGGCGCCCAGGAGTGATGGTGTCGGCTTGTGCTTGTGCGGGCCACATCTAGGCCCATGGTAGCCCGATCTAGGCCCAAGATAGGCTGGAGTGGGTACGGAGTTGGTGGTCAACCACGGTTGCTAGATCTGAGGCTCTGCCATGAAGGAGGCTATATGTCATTGTAGTTGTCCTATGATGGGACTGCGAGTGATGGAGTAGCGGGTTGGCTCAGAGCTCCTTTGGGGTTCTTGTTTGCTTGGCTTGCGTTGGTTTTGGACCGCGATGCCTTGATTTACAGGTAAAATTCAGAATTAAAAATTCATCAAAAAGTTTAATTCAAAATATTATTTTGAATTTTTTTTTTATTTTACTGTTCATTAGAGAGCATATGAGCTCGGGAGCAGATACTCCACATCAAGACATAAGATAAAATTAGTCAAAATTTAAAATATGTAGCACGCATCTTAAAGCAACCGCGAACTATAGGTACGTGTGCAGTATCGCGTGACAATCAGAAAACTGAATGTCCAGTTTTGAAGTCCTATTTCCGTTGGGGCATGAAAAATATCCAATGAAGAACTTCTTCCCCTGTAGAAACTTACTTTATTTGGTAAAGTAAAGTCAAGCTCGCACGATGGGACCTGACAAATGACCGGCTGGAAGCCTGCCTCCACAGAATGAAAATACTCGGAAAATGGGAAGGAGAGCACGGTCTCTTTCCCGAAATGGACAGCTCGTGGTCAGTCCATGGTCACGGTGGTCGGTCCACCGCGCCGTGTATTTCCCACTGCCGTCCGAGCAACTCCCCCCGCGACCTGTGCGCAGACACGAGTCTGGGGCATTTTCTTACTCCTAATTATTCTGCTAACCACTCGCGTCAGTGCGATCTTCCGTCAGGATCTCGACCTTCACCTGCTCTGAACCTACCAATCAAGCTCCGGGTCAGTCAAGTCGCCAAGATTAGTCTTCGCTAGCTCACACCACGCCCATGTTTTTTCCCTGTGGTTTGCTGCTAATTGCGATGAAATATTCAGACCGGACAGGCGCGTCTCCCCGATCGATGCCCCCGTTACCCACGCACGATTGCGCTGGCTGAATAATGTGAACTTTAAATTATCTAAGCATCAACAAATTTGTTTTCATGTGCGTTCATAGAGATAAGTGTATGCTCGTGTACGTGCATGACTTTGATTAAACAGTGTTTACAAAAAATTATCTGCATTGAGATAGGATGGGCGTACAGCAGGGATGCTTGAGCCGGGGAAATGTTGAGTAAAACGTGTGCTGGTGGACGTGTGGACCGTGATGGCCTGATCTATCGTTTTCATGGCCGACTCCTGTTGCGTGCCTTGTACAGAGAGCCTCACTCCAATTTGACCATCGGTGTCAGATATCTTTCTAATTTGTCCCACACTCCCATGTCTGCTGTGCTTGCTCACTGATAGAGACGGATAAATAGAATCAAGCAAGAAACATGCTGCATTCTAGAAATAAGTAGAATGCAGAAATGGTGTAGATCTGAATAATGACAGCCTTTCTTATACAAGACAGAGAAAAAAGAAATGGTGTAGATCTGAATATATTCACGCCACATGCGTTAGTTTGTTTGAGCCTGTAGTTTGCAATCTAATAGCAACTCTAGCTGATCCACTCAAGTTTAGAAGAGCAAACGGCTTCTCTAAAAATTAGTCGTTTCTAATGGATCCCCAATATTTAGCGGAGTAAAACAAATTTGAATAGCAAAAACACAAATTTGGTGCACACAAACACAAATTAGGTTCAAATAAGTAGTACATAAAACTTACTTAAACGCAGTTTGGTGCCGATTCAGAATAATTTAAATAGAAATTAATAAAGAAAATTTAGACTAAGCTAACTAAGACTCACTACTCGCTTTCTTCCTCGATGCTCTTCCACTCCGCTCGACTAAGCTCGGTCGCTATCGGTTTCTTCCTCGATGCTCTTCCACTGCGCTCAGCTGAGCCTCCCGATCATAGGGACGGGACCGTCGTTGTTGTCGCCACCGTCGGAGTCGGAGTCGCTGGACAGAAAGATGACATCCCTCACCTTGCTGCGTACTTCTCGTACATCACGTGCTATTCCTCGACTTGCTCTAGGTAGCGGCGGCAGAGCTCCGTCATGTACTCCTCGTCAGCGGCCTTTGTCGTGGTGCGCTCCCAGACCTCTCGATCCTCCCTCCACTCATGCGCACAAACCACATGTGGGTCGACGGGCTCCAGCCGCATCATCTCACCAAAAGAGAAGTTCCGGTGGCCTTCGGCGCCGCGCAGGCGTACAAACATGACATCGTAGGCCCGCGCCGCCTGCTTGGCGAAATGGAGGGAGCCAATCAACATCTTCTTGTCGGTGTGCCGGTCGGTTATCTCGACCACCCACGTTCCCCAATTCTGCTGTCGCACGCCGATGCATTGCCCCTATGGCGGCGACAGCGGGAGATCAGGGAAGCCGGGTAAGCGGCCGTAAGAGGAAGAAGATGCTGCGCGGGAGGAAGTAGCTCCGCGGCCTCGGGAACGCTCGTGGCGGCGCGGATCCACGTTGTGCATGGGCGGCGGGGTCCGGTCATATCGGCGGCGGGCCAGCGTTGGAGTGGGTGCGGGTGAGGTTGGGCGGCGGGGATCGGGTGGAGGGCCGGTGAAGAGGCGAGGTTGGATTTTTTACTCCGCGGCTGTGTGGAGGAATAAACTTAAGGGTCACGCAGCGCTGGGAGTATATCTTTTTTTTACTCCTTTTAAGTTTTCTTGGGCTTCGGCTAGGTGCCGGTTAGAGAGAAAAACCAGTTTTTTTTTTCTCAGCTAGAGTTGCTCTAACACATGCATGTTTAGCAGCTAAATCACACTAGTCATTATCTGGTGATCCCACGCCGTTTGATTACACTCCTTAGTGACATACAGAACATTTCTTCCGATTCCACCTCGTCAGGTAACGCTGAGCATGTGTCTTGTGTCTCACACGAAATGGTCTTCGTCAAGTAAGTTTTTCAAAGTCTTCTTCAGATTTCCCGGTGCTTTCCCACCTCCACTTCGCACGACGCACGCGCTCTTCCACTTCCACCTCGATCGCCATCTATAAGTAGGCAGCACCACCACGAGCTCAACACCCAGCTCAAGCTTGAAGGCATCACTCAGCCACAGCCACTTGCATCATCATCAGCGTACCTGCCCGGCCAGCTTCGATCCCAATGGAGCTTCCTCAGCTGGCGTCCTTCCTCGGCGTGGTGCTCGCCACGGTGCTCTTCCTCAAGGCCGTCCTCCGCCGCCGCCGGCAGTACAACCTCCCGCCGGGCCCCAAGCCTTGGCCGATCATCGGCAACCTCAACCTCATCGGCACGCTCCCGCACCGCTCCATCCACGCGCTGTCCAAGAAGTACGGCCCGCTCATGCAACTCCAGTTCGGCTCCTTCCCCGTCGTCGTCGGCTCCTCCGTGGAGATGGCCAAGTTCTTCCTCAAGACCCACGACGTGGTGTTCACCGACCGCCCCAAGACCGCCGCCGGCAGGTACACCACCTACAACTACAGCGACATCACCTGGTCCCCCTACGGCGCCTACTGGCGCCAGGCCCGCAAGATGTGCCTCACCGAGCTCTTCAGCGCCAAGCGCCTTGAGTCGTACGAGTACATCCGCAGGGAGGAGGTGCTCGCCCTCCTCGGCGACCTGTACCGCGGCGGCGCCGGTGCCGGCCGCGTGGTGGTGCTCAAGGACTACCTGTCCACGGTGAGCCTGAACGTGATCACGCGCATGGTGATGGGCAAGAAGTACCTGGAGAAGGAGGTGAGGGACGAGGCAGGGGCGGTGATCACGACGCCTGAGGAGTTCAAGTGGATGATCGACGAACTGTTCCTGCTCAACGGCGTGCTCAACATCGGCGACTCCATCCCGTGGCTCGACTGGATGGACCTGCAGGGGTACATCAAGAGGATGAAGAAGCTGAGCAAGATGTTCGACCGGTTCCTGGAGCACGTCGTCGACGAGCACAGCGAGCGGCGTCGGCGTGAGGGGGAGAGCTTCGTGGTGAAGGACATGGTGGACGTGCTGCTGCAGTTCGCCAGCGATCCCGGTCTCGAGGTCAAGCTCAACAGAGAGGGCGTCAAGGCTTTCACTCAGGTGAGTGAATTAATTATGTTTATCCCCTGCTTGCTCCTACAAAAACAATTTAGTACTCCCTTCCTTTTTTAGTCAACATATAAGATTTGGTTAAAGTCAACATTTGTAAAGTTTGATCAACTTTGCAGAAAAAAAATATCAACATCTAAAATACTAAAACTATACGTGTATGAAAATTAATTTCATGATGCATCTAACAATATTGATTCATATTATGAATCTTGATATATTTTTCTAATCTTAGTCAAAGTTAATAAAACTTGACTTTGATCAAATCTTATATGCAGACTAAAAACGAAGAGAGTGTGTGCTTTAAGACTAGGTTTCGTACAGAAACGTTGTTGGTTGCCTGCACTGAAAACGAAAACAAGTATCGTCGTTCTAAGCAGAAAAGCCAACAAGCATACTATGTCTTGTTGCTATCGGTCTAAGAGCATGGTTAATAGTACCGCCCGCTGCCGGCTCTAAAGCAAATCCATGTCACCAAAAGCTGATCTTACAGGCAAGATCATACAATAAGCTAGCTATACACTGCCTGCTAGGTTGGATTCATTATAAATTTAATTACGAATCATGCATGCAGCGGATACATGGGATTGAAGGAAACATCCAAGCGTCGTCCTAGCGCTAGCATGCATGGCCGCATGCGGGCTGTAAATTCTCGGGGCTTGTGCTGTAGCGGGGCTGCTCACGAAGCGCCCGCTCCACTCTCTCTCTTCCTTTCTCTCTCCTCTACATAGGATTTTAGTGACATGGCAAACTTTATAGCCTGCTAATTATGCTTTATTGTACTTGCTCTAAGCGAGTCAGACTTTAATAATATCCATTATCTGAACTCTGGGGAAAAATAATGGGATTGTTTTTTTTGCGGGGTAAAATAATGGGATTGTTGATAGGCACGTCCCACCATGTGTAGACAAGTTCCACCAAACACAGTAAAGAAATGAACTTTACATTCCAGTGGGCAATACCCTCAAATTCAATCGTGACATTGCCATTCATTACTTGGTCACAATACTCGCAACTGATTCTGTAACTGTGTACAGTATAAGACTCATTTGCACATCACAATAAATTTTGAGTTCTCACACTAATCAACACCATTTTGAAACGTGCTCGTGTAGGACCTCATTGCTGGCGGCACGGAGAGCTCCGCGGTGACAGTGGAATGGGCCTCTCGAGCTCTGAAGAAGCTGAGGTGCTCGCGAAAGCCACCGAGGAATTGGACCGTGTGGTGGGACGAGGCCGATGGGTCACCGAAAAGGACATGCCGAGCCTTCCCTATGTGGATGCCATCGTCAAAGAAACCATGCGGTTGCATCCGGTAGCACCGATGCTTGTACCCCGCCTTTCCCGGGAGGACACGTCCATCAATGGCTACGACATCCCTGCCGGCACACGGGTGCTAGTCATGGTCTGGTCTATTGGTCGCGACCCAGAGTTGTGGGAAGCGCCAGAGGAGTTCATGCCGGAGCGGTTCCTCGGCAGCAGGCTCGATGTCAAGGGGCAGGATTATGAGCTGCTTCCATTCGGGTCGGGACGCAGGATGTGCCCCGGGTATAGTCTTGGGTTGAAGGTGATCCAGGTAAGCCTAGCGAACCTCCTGCACGGGTTCACGTGGAAGCTCCCTGATGGCGTGGAGCTGAGCATGGAGGAGATCTTCGGACTGTCAACGCCACGCAAGTTCCCGCTGGAGGCATTCGTGGAGCCCAAGCTACCGGCTCACCTCTATGCGGAGACTTGAATATATGATACATGTGTGCACTCGTGTGTTGAGTAATTATTATTACATGTGTTGTTCTAAATTTTTTTCAATAATCCTTTTCTAGTATTGTATCGTCTGCGGTGTAGACTCAAGTGATGGGGATGTATAAGGGTGTAAAAAATATTTGGTGATTGCTAATTCAATAAGGGAAATAATGGGATTTCCCCTCTTGGAAGACGTCTTTATCAAAGTCTCGCCTCATTTAAAGTTTTGTTAATGCTGCTAGGTTGTTGATCATTTCAGGTGCGTCGACCTGGGTAGTTGTGGTTGGCATCAGTTAGGTTCATATGAGAATTGTCCCACCTTCGCTCTACAAACCTTAGTCTTGGAGTCTATCCTTTGAGTCAGTTTTTGACAGAAGAAATTTCAGTCGATACTAATTATGGCACCTATGCTAGTTCTATATGGCAACCGACTCGAACAAATCTCTTGTCCGAGAAATCGATTGAAAAACTATTATATTCAAGATGGTTTCCTTGGAGAATCACATACATGTGTTACTAAGGTGATTTTCGTGTGATACCGCTTCCGATTAATGTCATTCTCAACAATCCACTGCAAGAAAACATAACTACTTGTCGTTCGAACACTAGACTTACCCTCTCTCCCGTGGCGCCACCGAGCCTCCACGATGTCATCGTCGATCCTCTATGACTCTCATCACCACCACCATTAACTCCTTCTAAAATATGATGTTAACATATTCATGAACTCCTTCTGTTGTTTATAATGGTTTAGATTAAGTCCTTTCTCTAGTAGCGAAGAGCACTTAGTATGGGCGGATCGGCAAAAGGACCGTGGAGCCACCCTTTGGCGATGAAGCAGTATGTAGCCTCCGTGTAGTGAATCCCATCCCAGTTCACGAACGCCGAGGGATTCTTGCAGGCCGCCACCCCCGGCATGCCGCAGACAGCACTGGCATTCCAGTTGTATGCCCCGCCACCTCCCCAGCAAGCCCGTAGACCTTCGGCGCCGGCTCTCCTGCCGATTGATCGATCTTTTTAGGAAATTCAGTGACCCCACAACAGCAAGTAAGGGTCAACAGCATGGATACACAGTCGTTGCAAACTTTCTAGTCCTCACCGAAACGGCTGGGGTTTTGGAGGATCGTGATGATCGGTTCGTAGAAGTCGGCGTAGATGACCCTGGCATGCGAGTACTTGCCCCTGAAAGCGTCAATCGCCGCACAGAGCATGGAGTTGTGGTACTTGGCCACACGGTTGATGTCGCTTAGGCAGCCGATGCGGTCATACATCATCGTCTTGTTGAGGCTCGAGCGGGTCGTCAGCATGGTGGGTGAGCACCCGTTCGGTGGATTCCCCGGCACGACCACGTAAACTGCACCTTCTTTGATGAGCCTCTGTGGTACCAAAGCAAACACACTAGTTTAGCATGGTGTCGCGTCCTAACGTTAGAAGGCAAGAAAAAAAAAGGTGTGTGAAAATGATCCAAATCAAAACTGATCAAGTAGCACAATAGTAATTTTTTTTTAAAAGCACAATAATGTACCTCCACGGCCACGGCAATATTTTTCACAACTTTGGGTACGTAGGATCTCACTTCGTCTTCAGTCTTCCCGGCATTCCACAGGAAGTTGTAGTCATTCACTCCAAACTCCCCAACGAAGAGGAGGGCTTTACTGAAGCATTCACCTTGTCCTGTAAGTATCAAGCAGTTTTTCAGTATCAAACTGGCAGGAATTAAGCATTGTGATGGCTAGACTGGAGAGGATGCCACATACCTAACGTCTTGTTGCAAATCCTTGGCTTGAGTTCCTCGAACCAGCCCAGCTGCACGTTCAGAGAATTGTTTATCAGCTTGAACTGGACCAGTTTGCTCCTCTCATAGAAGTCGACGTCGATTGCCGTCGCTCCACCGACAGCGAAGTTGACACCGTTGGAGACGTCGACCGAGCTGTTTAGCAGGGAGGCTCGAAGAAGAGGGAGACCAAATTGCTCGGCTGGTACCAAACCAAAACAGGACATGTACTCAGACTCCAAAAAATGATGCATGCAGCATGTCCAGATAATCAGATCCCATCAAGTCTAATTCTGAGCAAATCATGCCATTGATGCAACGAACAAGATGGCTCAACTTACCGATGAAATCTACGGTGACTCGCCCGTCGCTAGGGCGGCCCGTGGGGCGCCCAAAGAAGGTCATGCCGTAAGGAGGCCTGTCGTGCCACACGGGCACCGCCGGAGGAGCCATGATCACGAAGTTGCCGGCATCGATGTAGGAGTCTCCAAGGGTGAACAATGAGGTGAAGTAGGGCGAGCCCGAGCTCAGGCCATGGAGACAGAAGCAGAGGAGAAAGGAGAGCGCGAGAGCGAGTCCCATGGCTGCTAAAACTTGACTGCTGGAGAAAAATCAAGGGCCCTCGAGGGCTAATTATAGCGAGAAGCAGCCCCGGCTGCTATTCTCGAAAAGGAAATGGTCTTGCTTTGTTAGTCAGCCGAGTGGCGTGCTGTCGCTTTTGAATAGGGTTTGCAGTTGTGGAGTTATTGTATTTCTAATTAAGACAAGAGCTCCTAAACTGGTACTGTACGAGCTAATGCGGTTGCTAATGTTACTATAGTTAATTAAGATTGAGTAGACGTGAACACAGACTTGTGTTCTCCTTTTATGTGCTTTTTTTTAAAACCATAGGGGTTCCCCAATGCATTCTATCGAAACGAAGCAACGAATCATACCGAGTAGAGTAGTTTCCAGGTCAGACTTGAGCAGCCAGCCATGTTGGAATTAGGTATCAAGCAGTTTTTGACGGAGCTACAAAGCTTATTATACAGTTTGAGGTTCGTGGAGATGCACAGATATCAAAAGGAACCACCGGGCCCATTGCAGCAAAGCACCGGAGAGAATCAGTCCCGCGCGACTCCAGTTGGTGGGTGGGCGATCAAGATCTAATGGCGCTTCTTGTATATCGCCTCCGGCCGTCCGGCGGAAGCGTTAAAGTGCCCAGGCGATCAGAAGAAGTTCCCCACCACGATGAACTAGGAGGCGTTTCAACTTTCAAACAGCAGCACTTACTGGCCATCGGAACAAAGCACGTTCCATTGATGAAGAAAAAAAAATATGTTGGTCACATTCGTGAGGGCCGGTGGTCGAGTCTGTGAGTGTTTTTTAATAAGGGGCGCTTTAGGCCATCTTCAAGGTGGACCTGTAAATCTTTCGCAACACGATGGAGACAAGCTCCGACGACTCCGCCCCGTCTCTCACGCCTCCTGTGCACGCCGGCTTCATCATGGAGCAGGCGTAGACGCAGTTCAACGCCGCCATAGCGGAGGTGCAGCCTGCCAGCGCCTTTGTCGGCGTTCCAGCAGGCACAGGAGGAACAGCGGTACAACATGTTCCTCCTGGAGCGGCACCGGTTGGTGGAGGGCCAGATCTATGGCGAGCGCGGAGGAGGCCGTGGCGTCCATGGCCGCGGCAAACCCCAACTTCATGGCGGAGCAGCGTGCCATCTACTATGTCGTCCGCGCTCAAGCCGCCGCTCGCCTGGAAGCGGCCGCCGTGGAGGAGAACAACGCCAGTTTCGCCTCCTACGCGCCGGTGGCACCATTTCCATTGTGGACCTCACGTCCATCGGCGACGGACGGAGTGCGGACTCCTCCGAGGATGAGTAGGCCACGGGAGGCGGCGGTGTCTTTTGTCCCATGTGGGCCGGTCCGTCTCCCGTGTTTTACTCTTCCTCGCCGGAGACCTCACCTTCACTTCATCGGTCTTATCGCCGGTGCTCATGGAGACGGCGGAAGGAGGACGACACGGGCTTGGACGCTGGGCGCCGCCGCCGTAGGATAGGTTTAGGGGCGGGTCTCTTTTTTGTTCTAAATGTAGTTAAGTCCGCCGTGTTTGTATGAAATCCGTCATGTTTATACGAAATCCGACCGTATTTGCATGAATTTCATCCGGTTTGCTGAAAAATAGTTTGAAATATATGCGGCTAGCGTTGGATGTCGACCTCCTGCATCCATGTTTACGGACTGATCCCTCCTATCCGCGGACGGATGCGGGAAGATTTTTGCGGATTGACGTTAAAGATGCCCTTATTACATATAAAAAGTCAAGTATCCATAGTCAAACCAAGTCCAAACTCAGAAAGAAAAAAGATGAAATACAAGTAATCATAAAAGCATCAAACTAGTACGAGCGTACTGTTGCTAATGTTAGAGTATCACCTCTGACTCTGAGTACTAGTTAATTAAGATTTTCTTCAGAAAGAAGGCCGAGGGCCCGCGTGAAATAAGTGACGCCTTTAGAAACCTCCATGATCAACTTACAAGACACACGGCAGAACAAGCAAACAAAAATTGAAACAAAAGAGCTCAACTTGATCGTCAAGGTCCTCATCCACCAAGTCGCCATAGCATGGACCAGATATAGTGAGAAACATGAACTGAGTAGAGTGAAGGAGGTGGGAGCACACTGTTGTCTACCATGGGGTGGCCGAACCAAGTCGTGCTGACTTCCATCTTCGCTGCTAAAGAGGCCCACCTGCCCTCTCACCTTGGTTCGAAGGGTGTCGCACCGTCAATATGCAGAGCCGCTCGCCCTAGAGCTCGAACAGAATCAGACGGGAAGGGCGCCAAGGGGTAGAAACCAAGCGTGACCACCTAACCATGGCGAGCTCGTCACATGGTCAACGCCGCCGATGTCCATGTTGACTAAGTGATCGATGCGGCATATCAGAAGGAGCGAAAAGCAAAGGGAGGCACCGCCAGAGCAGGTCCCAAATATCGCCGAATACCTGTCATCACCGGCCTAGCACACTCACAACCCCTTCATCCTACAGTGGCGCTTCCAAGAAGGGGACAACGCCGCACGTCGCCACCGCCAAGTCCTGAAAGGATTGAGTTTTCACTCAGGAATCAAGGGATGAGAAGGATGGGGTCCTCGGCAATGCCTCCAAAAAGGGGATCGACATTCGCGGATATCATTGTCGCTGTGGCCGTTCACGAGCCAGGGATTTCTCCTGAAATCCAAACCACCACCAGAGACATGCCACTCCACGGCTAGGACCGGCAAGTCCTGGATCCGAATGGCAAAGTAGCTAGGTGAGGCAACCACCTTCAAATCGGACATGAAAGAAGGACGGAATGCTCCACATACTGCGGCCAACACCCACCATCCACTCGTCACCCGAGAAGAGCAGCTGACATCAATGCATACTACCCGCCGCAGGTGGAAGATCCTGGATGTCGCCTAGAGGGGGGGGGGGTGAATAGGCACTTTAAAAAAATACGGTTGAGGCTTGAACAAATGCGGAATAAACCTAGCGGTTAATTTTTCAAGCAAAAAATCTACAACAACTAGGCTCATCTATGTGCACCAACAACTTATGCTAAGCAAGAAAAACTACTTAGGTGATAGCAAGATATATGACAAGAAATAATATGGCTATCACAAAGTAAAGTGTATAAGTAAAGGGCTCGGGTAAGAGATAACCGAGGCACGCGGAGACGACGATGTATTCCGAAGTTCACACCCTTGCGGATGCTAATCTCCGTTTGGAGCGGTGTGGAGGCACAATACTCCCCAAGAAGTCACTAGGGCCACCGTAATCTCCTCACGCCCTTGCACAATGCAAGATGCCGTGATTCCACTAAGGGACCCTTGAGGGCGGTCACCGAATCCGTATAAATGGAAACCCTTGGGGGCGGTCACCGAACCTGTAACACCCCCAGTGTCATGCTACAGTAACCCTCTGTGATTAAGCTAATCATTTACCCAAACAGTGCTTAATCACCTTTGTCCAATATCCCATTTGAAATTCCAGTCAATTCAAATTCAAGTGAAGTTTGAAGTTGATCAAAAGTTGCCAGAAAAATTTTCATCATCTGTCAAAAATTCCATAACAATTATTTGTTAAGGAACACAACATCACTTTGGTGCAAAGATGAACATTAGCAATTATAACAGCACCAATTCAGCATTTTTAAATGCTATCCTATTTTTGAAAAATACCAAATGAATTCTTCTGGTCTCCAAAATAATTGTGGCACTGTCTATGATCACCAGGGATTTAATGGGACACCTCCCAAATTTTTGCTAAGTGAAATAGTTGGCCAAATAATTCCCTTTCTCTCTCTGTAAATAAAAAAATAGAAATAGAAAAGGGCCTAGCTACTACTGTGCACTTGTAGCCCATTGGTACAGTGCACAGCCCAGCCCACTCCCCCCCCCCCCGCGGTCGTCCCCTTCCCCTGTTCACCCGACCGAGGCTTGTGATCGCCCGCCCGACCGCCTCGCCACCCAGCTGCTCGCCTTGAGAGGGATAAGGCCGAGCCTCCTGGCCTCGTCGACTTCCCACTCACCCCGCTCTCCTCCCGGATCTCCGCGGTCCCTATCCTCGCCTTTCGCTCTCCTCTCTTCTCCACCTTACTGAAGGCCGTCTTTGCCATGGCCCTGGCGTAGCCGTGGCCACCGTCGACCCCGTCCCTCTCCGGTGTGTCCTGGAGCTCCACACGCCGCCTACGCGTCAACCCCGCTAGCCATTCGAGCTGGGCATGTCAGCTTCGACCGAATCGTCCGCCTCTGCCTTCTTCAACCTCCGACCGCGGGATCTCCACCGCATCGATTTATCTGCCCGAGGCCTCCCCCGAGCCCATTGATCTGCGCTCCGACCTCACCGTGAGCCCAACTTCCTTCCCCCCTCACCTCTGGTTCTCCTTGATTACGCTAGTCGCCGTGGCCGTTGTGCCCGTAGGTCGCTATCGCCGTTCATGTCGCCGCCGCAGGCACCGATAGCCCCGCTCGCACCCGCGACGCACACCGCGCTCCTGAGCTTCCTAGGAGGCCAACGAGCCCCTCGGCGCCGCTCGCCGCACTCCCTAGAGTCGTCCCCATCAAGGCCCAAGCTCCGCCACCGCCTGTTGTAGTAGTAGCGGCCGCCTCCGGCCAACTCAGCTCGAGCCAGTGCCACCGATCAAGCCGCGTTCGAACGCGACTAGCCGCGCCCGATTTGGCGTCCCGTAGGCTTTTTCCCGATGCGCTCCCGAACACCGCCTCCGCCCCTGTTCGTCGCTGGCGCCAATCCGGCCAGCCCTCGAACCCACTGATGCCCCACCGGATGCGCGCCCGCACTGTAGAGGTGCTCGTAGGTCCAAACGGTCCCCGGTGACCGCTTTTCTAACTGCGGCCGAGCCACGGCGTAGACGCCGCCTCACGACGTGGCTGGCCGGGCCCCACCGCTTCATCGCCTGGCCCCTGACCCCGATTGACTGGGTTGACCCATTCAACTGCTAACTGGGCAGCCCAGTGCCACTGACGTGCAGGCCCCACGCATAATTAATTTACCTAAAATTGTTTTTCTAATTAAAATCAATAGTTAAACTAAATAGTCACTGACATGTGGGGCCCAGCTGCTAATTAACCACGTTTAATTAAGATAACCCACTGTTAGCCATCTGTCCATGACATATGGGACCCACTGGTTAGTTTGACCAGTCAACGGGTCTGTTGACCTGCTGATGTCATCTCGACACTCACCGACGTAATTATTCCTTTTATGTTAATATAAATAATTCCAGAATATGTTTTAAACTTGCAAAAATCATAGTAATTAAATCGTAACTCCGATGAAAATGTTTTCTATATGAAAGTTGCTCAGAAAAATCCAACGAATCCGATTACACGGTCCGTTCATCATCACATGCCCCTAGCATGCTGAACATGGGACATTCCTCCTCGTCTGGTTCGACACATGTCCTAACCGGAAAACATTCGGTTGTTTTCCTCCTTCACCTTTATCGTGTAGCCATACGTTAGGTCACTCCCCTGACAAAGATATTGCCACGTTACGCTTTGTGATGCTATGTTTGCTTTATATTTACTGTTTCTTCCCCCTCTTCTCTCCGGTAGACCCCGAGACCGATGTTGCCCCTGTGATCGACTACGTCACCGACGACCCCTCATTGCCAGAGCAACCAGGCAAGCCCCCCCTTTGATCATCCCGATATCGCCCATTTCCTTTCTCTCATGCTTGCATTAGATTTTGCTACTGTAATTGTTTGCTCCTATTCTGATGCATGGCCTGCTTTTGTAACCTGCTTATTGATACCTACCGCTTATCCTAAACCGCTTAGTATAGGTTGGTTAGTGATACATCGATGACTCCCACCTTGTCCTGTTGCCCCTGCTTCATCATCGAAGACCCGATCAACGGGATCGAAGACCAGGCCCCGACACCGCACATCACTTTCCCCTTAGTTGCTCGACACTACTGGGTTACTATCGAGTGCCGAGGGTGAGGCCTCATCAGCACTTCTAATGTTAACCCTGTAGTGTAGTTATTCGGTCATGGTCATCGAGGGTGATTTCCTCTTTAACCACTTCCGATACGACTCTGTCGTGCAACCCCTCAAGTGTGGACCTCGAGGGTGAATCCTCTTACGTTCACCTTGATGACTACATTGAGTGGAATTCAACGGGGGTGATTCTGTTGGAAATATGCCCTAGAGGCAATAATAAATTAGTTATTATTATATTTCCTTGTTCATGATAATCGTTTATTACCCATGCTATAATTGTATTGATAGGAAACTCAGATACATGTGTGGGTACATAGACAACACCATGTCCCTAGTAAGCCTCTAGTTGACTAGCTCGTTGATCAACAGATGGTTACGGCTTCACGACCATGGACATTGGATGTCGTTGATAATGGGATCACATCATTTGGAGAATGATGTGATGGACAAGACCCAATCCTAAGCCTAGCACAAAGATCGTAGTTCGTATGCTAAAGCTTTTCTAATGTCAAGTATCATTTCCTTAGACCATGAGATTGTGCAACTCCGGATACCGTAGGAATGCTTTGGGTGTACCAAACGTCACAACGAATCGGGTGACTATAAAGGTGCACTACAGGTATCTCCGAAAGTGTCTGTTGGGTTGGCACGAATCGAGACTGGTATTTGTCACTCCGTGTAAACGGAGAGGTATCTCTGGGCCCACTCGGTAGGACATCATCATTATGTGCACAATGTGACCAAGGAGTTGATCACGGGATGATGTGTTACGGAACGAGTAAAGAGACTTGCCAGTAACGAGATTGAATAAGGTATCGGGATACCGATGATCGAATCTCGGGCAAGTACAATACCGCTAGACAAAGGGAATTGAATACGAGATTGATTGAATCCTCGACATCGTGGTTCATCCGATGAGATCATCGTGGAACATGTGGGAGCCAACATGGGTATCCAGATCACGCTATTGGTTATTGACCGGAGAACGTCTCGGTCATGTCTACATGTCTCCCGAACCCGTAGGGTCTACACACTTAAGGTTCGATGACGCTTAGGGTTATAAAGGAAGTTTGTATGTGGTTACGAATGTTGTTCGAGTCCGGATGAGATCCCGGACGTCACGAGGAGTTCGGAATGGTCCAGAGGTAATGATTTATATATGGGAAGTCCTGTTTTGGTCACCGGAAAAGTTTCGGGTTTTATCGGTAACGTACTGGGACCACCGGGAGGGTCCCGGGGGTCCACCAAGTGGGGCCACCGGCCCCAGAGGGCTGCATGGGCCAAGTGTGGGAGGGAACCAGCCCCAGGTGGGCTGGTGCGCCCCCCACGAAGGCCCAAGGCGCCTAGGGTTTGGGAAACCCTAAAAGGGGCGCCTCACTTGCCTTGGGGGCAAGGCAACCCCGGCCGTCGCCCCTCCTCGATTGGATCCGAGGGGCCGCCCCCTTCTCCCTTGCCCCTATATATATGTGGGGTGGGAGGGCAGCCGCACCACATGTTCCGGTGCAGCCCTCCCTCTCCCAAGTCCCTTCTCCTCTCCATGTGCTTGGCAAAGCCTCACTGGATTGCCACGCTCCTCCACCACCACCACGCCTGCCAGTTGCTGCTGGATGGAGTCTTCCTCAACCTCTCCCTCTATCCTTGCTGGATCAAGGCGTGAGACGCCACCGGCTGTACGTGTGTTGAGCAGCGGACGTGCCGTCTGCTCGGCACTAGGATCTCCGGTGATTTGGATCACGACGAGTACGACTCCTTCAACCCCGTTCTCTTGAACGCTTCCGCTTAGCGATCTACAAGGGTATGTAGATGCACTCTCCTTCTCCTCGTTGTTGGTTTCTCCATAGATAGATCTTGGTGACATGTAGGAAAATTTTGAATTTCTGCTACGTTCCCCAACAGTGGCATCATGAGCTAGGTCTATTGCGTAGATTCTTTGCACGAGTAGAACACAAAGTAGTTGTGGGCGTTGATGATGTTCAATATGCTTACCGTTACTAGTCCAATCTTGTTTCGATGGTATTGTGGGATGAAGCGGCGGACCGACCTTACACGCATTTTACGTGAGACAGGTTCCACCGACCGACATGCACTTGGTGCATAAGGTGGCTAGCGGGTGCCGCCTCTCCCACTTTACTCGAACGGATTCGATGAAAAGGGTCCTTATGAAGGGTAAATAGCAATTGGCATATCACGTTGTGGTTTTGCGAGGTAAGAAACGTTCTTGCTAGAAACCCATAGCAGCCACGTAAAACATGCAAACAACAATTAGAGGACATCTAACTTGTTTTTGCAGGGTATGCTATGTGATGTGATATGGCCAAGAAGAATGTGATGAATGATATGTGATGTATGAGATTGATCATGTTCTTGTAATAGGAATCACGACTTGCATGTCGATGAGTATGACAACGGCAGGAGCCATAGGAGTTGTCTTAATTTATTGTATGACCTGCGTGTCATTGAACAAACGCCATGTAATTACTTTACTTTATTGCTAACGGTAGCCATAGTAGTAGAAGTAATAAGTTGGCGAGACAACTTCGTGGAGACACGATGATGGAGATCATGATGATGGAGATCATGGTGTCATGCCGGTGACGATGATGATCATGGAGCCCTCAAGATGGAGATCAAAGGAGCAAAATGATATTGGCCATATCATGTCACTATTTGATTGCATGTGATGTTTATCATGTTTATGCATCTTATTTGCTTAGAACGACGGTAGTAAATAAGATGATCCCTCATTAAAATTTCAAGAAAGTGTTCCCCTAACTGCACCGCTGCGTAAAGTTCGTCGTTTGAAGCACCACGTGATGATCGGGTGTGATAGATTCTTACGTTCACATACAACGGGTGTAAGCCAGATTTACACACGCGAAACACTTAGGTTAACTTGACGAGCCTAGCATGTACAGACATGGCCTCGGAACACAAGAGACCGAAAGGTCGAGCATGAGTCGTATGGAGGATACGATCAACATGAAGATGTTCACCGATGATGACTAGTCCGTCTCACGTGATGATCGGACACGGCCTAGTTGACTCGGATCATGTAATCACTTAGATGACGGAGGGATGTCTATTCGAGTGGGAGTTCATAAGATGAACTTAATTATCACGAACATAGTCAAAAGACCTTTTGCAAATTATGTCGTAAGCTCGCGTTTTAGTTCCACCTGTTTAGATATGTTCCTAGAGAAAATATAGTTGAAAGTTGATGGCGATTATGCGGACAGTAGATAGCTTATGTCCTTAATGCACCGCTTCGGTGTCTTTGAACCCCAAACGCGTCGTCTCTGGATGTTGTGAACATCGGACATACACGCTTTTGATAACTACGTGATAGTTCGGTTAAGCGGTTTAGAGTTGAGGCACCAAAGACGTTTTCAAACGTCATGGAACATATGAGATGTTTCAATGGACGAAATTGGGATTTCAGGCTCGTGCCCACGTCAAGAGGTATAAGACCTCCGACGATTTTCTTAGCCTGCAAACTCAGGGAGAAAAGCTCAATCGTTGAGCTTATGCTCAGATTGTCTGAGTGCAACAATCACTTGAATCGAGTGGGAGTTAATCTTCTAGATGAGATAGTGATGTTTCTCCAAAGTCATTGCCACCAAGCTGCTAGAGCTTCGTGATGAACTATAACATATCAGGGATAGATATGATGATCCTTGAGGTATTCACGATGTTTGACACCGCGAAAGTAGAAATCAAGAAGGAGCATCAATTGTTGATGGTTGGTGAAACCACTAGTTTCAAGAAGGGCAAGGGCAAGAAGGGATACTTCACGAAACGGCAAATCAGCTGCTGCTCTAGTGAAGAAACCAAAGGTTGAACCCAAACCCGAGACTAAGTGCTTCTGGAATAAGGAAGCGCCAATCGAGCAGCATTACCCTAGATACTTGGTAGATGAGAAGGCTGGCAAGGTCGATAGAAGTATATTGGATATACATTATGTTAATGTATACTTTACTAGTACTCCTAGTAGCACCAGGTATTAAGATACCGGTTCGGTTGCTAAGTGTTAGTAACTTCGAAACAAAAGCTGCGGAATAAACGGAGACTAACTAAAGGTGGTGACGATACGTGTTGGAAGTGTTTCCAAGGTTGATATGATCAAGCATCGCACGCTCCCTCTACCATCGAGATTGGTGTTAAACCTAAATAATTGTTATTTGGTGTTTGCATTGAGCATAGACATGATTGGATTATATGCATGCTTAATACGGTTATTCATTTAAGGAGAATAATGGTTACTCTGTTAATTTGAATAATGCCTTCAATGGTCTAGCACCTAAAAGGAATGGTTTATTGAATCTCTATCGTAGTGATACACATTTTCATGCCAAAAGATATAAGATAGTAATAATGGTACCACGTACTTGTGGCACTGCCATGTAAGTCATATTGGTATAAAACGCATGAAGAAGCTCCATGTTGATGGATCTTTGGGCTCACTCGTTTTTGAAAAGTTTGAGACATGCAAACCATGTCCATTGGTGTATACGCATGAAGAAACTCCATGCAGATGGATCGTTTGGACTCACTTGATTTTGAATCACTTGAGATATGCAAATCATACCACATGGGCAAGATGACTGAAAAGGCTCGGTTTCAGTAAGATGGAAATAGGTAGCAACCTGTTGGAGGTAACACATTTTGATGTGTGCAGTCCAATGAGTGCTGAGGCATGCGGTGAATATCGTTATGTTCTGACTTCACAGATGATTCGAGTAGATGTTGAGTATATTTACTTGATGAAACACAAATTCTGAATTATTGAATGGTTCAAGTAATTTCAGAGTGAAGTTAAAGATCATTGTGACAAGAGGATAAAATGTCTATGATATGATCATGGAGATGAGTATCTGAGTTCTGAGCTTTGGCACGCAACTAAGACACCGTGGAAATTGTTTCACAATTAATACCGCTTTGGAACACCATAGTGTGATGGTGTGTCCGAACATCATAGTTGCACCCTATTAGATATGGTGCGTACCATGATGTCTCTTATAGAATTACCACTATCGTTCATGGGTTAGGCATTAGAGACAACCGCACTCACTTTAATTGGGCACCACGTAATTCCGTTGAGACGACACTGTTTGAACTATGGTTTGGAGAAACCTAAGTTGTCGTTTCTTAAAAGTTTGGGGCTGCGCGCTTATGTGAAAAAGTTTCATCGTGATAAGCTCGAACCCAAAACGGATAAATACATCTTCATAGGATACCCAAAACGGTTGGGTATGCCTCCTAATTCAGATTCGAAAGCAATAGGGATTGTTTCTAGAAACGGGTCCTTTCTCGAGGAAAAGTTTCTCTCGAAAGAATTAAGTGGGAGGATGGTGGAGACTTGATGAGGTTATTGAACCATCACTTCAACTAGTGTGTAGCAGGACACGGAAGTTGTTCTGTGGCACCTACACCAATTGAAGTAGAAGCTTATGATAGTGATCATGAAACTTGGATCAAGTCACTACCGAACCTCGTAGGGACGACAAGGACGCTGCATCGCTTGAGTGGTACGGTGATCCTGTCATGAATGTCATGTTGCTAGACAACAATGAACCTACGAGCTATGGAGAACCAATGGTGGGCCCATATTCCGACAAATGGTTAGAAGCCATGAAATCCGAGAGAGGATCCATGTATCGTAACAAAGCATGGACTTTGGTGGACTTGCCGATGATCGGCAAGCCATTGAAATAAATGGATCTTTAAGAAGAAGACGGACGTGGACGGTAATGTCACCGTCTATGAAGCTCGACTTGTGGCGACGAGTTTTTTGACAAGTTCAAGGAGTTGACTACGATGAGATTTTCTCATCCGTAGCGATGCTTAAGTCCGTCAGAATCATGTTAGCATTAGCTGCATTTATGAAATCTGGCAGATGGATGTCAAGACGAGTTTCCTTACCATTTTATGTAAGGAAAGGTTGTATGTGATACAATCAGAAAAGTTTTGTCGATCCTAAGGATGCTAAAAGGTATGCTAGCTCAATGATCCTTCTAAGGACTAGAGTAAGCATCTCGGAGTTGGAATATGCACTTTGATAGGATGATCAAAGATTTTGGGTTTATACAAAGTTTATGAGAAACTTGTATTTCCAAAGAAGTGAGTGGGAGCACTATAGAATTTCCGATGAGTATATGTTGTTGACATATTGATGATCAGAAATGATGTAGAATTTCTGGAAAGCAAATAGGGTTATTTGAAAGATGTTTTTCAATAGAAACCTGGATTAAGCTACTTGAACATTGAGCATCAAGATCTATAGGGATAGATCAAAATCGCTTAATGGTACTTTCAAATGAGCATATACCTTGACATGATCTTGAAGGTGTTCAAGATGGATCAGTCAAAGAAGGAGTTCTTGCCTGAGATGTAAGGTATGAAGTTAAGACTTAAAGCTCGACCACGGCAGAAAAGAGACAAAGGACGAAGGTCGTCCCCTATGCTTTAGACATAGGCTCTACAGTATGCTATGCTAAGTACCGCACCTGAAGTGTGTCTTGCCATGAGTCAGTCAAGGGGTACAAGAATGATCCAGGAATGGGGATCATTGGACAGCGGTCAAAATTGTCCTTGGAGTAAATAAGGACATGTTTCTCGATTATGGAGGTGATAAAGAGTTCGGCGTAAAGGGTTACGTCGATGCAAGCTTTAACACCTATCCGAATGACTCTGAGTAGCAAAACGGATACGTATAGTGGAGCAACCATTTGGAATAGCTTCAAGTCGAACATGGAAGCAGCATTTACAATATGACATAGAGAATTGCGAAGTACACACGGATCTGAAAGGTTCAGACCCATTGACTAAAACCTCTCTCACAAGCAAAACATGATCAAACCTCAGAACTCATTGATTCTTAATCACATGATGATTTGAACTAGTTCTGAGACACTAGTAAACTCTTTGGATGTTGGTCACATGGCAATGTGACCTATCGCTGTTAATCACATGACGATGTGAACTAGATTATTGACTCTAGTGCAAGTGGGAGACTGTTGGAAATATGCCTAGAGGCAATAATAAATTAGTTATTATTATATTTCCTTGTTCATGATAATCGTTTATTACCCGTGCTATAATTGTATTGATAGGAAACTCAGATACATGTGTGGGTACATAAACAACACCATGTCCTAGTAAGCCTCTAGTTGACTAGCTCGTTGATCAGCAGATGGTTACGGTTTCACGACCATGGACATTGGATGTTGTTGATAACGGGATCACATCATTTGGAGAATGATGTGATGGACAAGACCCAATCCTAAGCCGAGCACAAAGATCGTAGTTCGTATGCTAAAGCTTTTCTAATGTCAAGTATCATTTCCTTAGACCATGAGATTTTGCAACTCCGGGATACCGAGGGAATGCTTTGGGTGTACCAAACGTCACAACGTAACTGGGTGACTATAAAGGTGCACTACAGGTATCTCCGAAAGTGTCTGTTGGGTTGGCACGAATCGAGATCGATTTGTCACTCCGTGTAAACGGAGAGGTATCTCTGGGCCCACTCGGTAGGACATCATCATTATGTGCACAATGTGACCAAGGAGTTGATCTCGGGATGATGTGTTACGGAACGAGTAAAGAGACTTGCCGGTAACGAGATTGAACAAGGTATCGGGATACCGACGATCGAATCTCTGCAAGTACAATACCGCTAGACAAAGGGAATTGAATACGGATTGATTGAATCCTCGACATCGTGGTTCATCCGATGAGATCATCGTGGAACATGTGGAAGCCAACATGGGTATCCAGATCCGCTGTTGGTTATTGACCGGAGAACGTCTCGGTCATGTCTACATGTCTCCCTAACCCGTAGGGTCTACACACTTAAGGTTCGATGACGCTAGGGTTATAAAGGAAGTTTGTATGTGGTTACCGAATGTTGTTCGGAGTCCCGGATGAGATCCCGGACGTCACGAGGAGTTCCGGAATGGTCCGGAGGTAAAGATTTATATATGGGAAGTCCTATTTTGGTCACCGGAAAAGTTCCGGGTGCTATCGGTAATGTACCGGGACCACCGGGAGGGTCCCGGGGGTCCACCAAGTGGGGCCACCGGCCCCAGAGGGCTGCATGGGCCAAGTGTGGGAGGGGACCAGCCCACCAAGGCCCAAGGCGCCTAGGGCTTGGGGGAAACCCTAAAGGGGGGCGCCTCCCTTGCCTTGGGCGAGCAACCTTCGCCGCCGCCCCCTCCTCAGATTGGATCTGAGGGGGCCGGCCCCCTTCTCCCTTGCCCCTATATATATGTGGGGGTGGGAGGGCAGCCGCACCACATGTTCTGGCGCAGCCCTCCCCCTCTCCCAAGTCCCTTCTCCTCTCCCGCGGTGCTTGGCGAAGCCCTGCTGGATTGCCACACTCCTCCACCACCACCACGCCGTTGTCTTTGCTGCTGGATGGAGTCTTCCTCAACCTCTCCCTCTCTCCTTGCTGGATCAAGGCGTGAGACGCCACCGGCTGTACGTGTGTTGAACGCGTAGGTGTCGTCCGTTCGGCACTAGGATCTCCGGTGATTTGGATCACGACGAGTACGGCTCCTTCAACCCCGTTCTCTTGAACGCTTCCGCTTAGCGATCTACAAGGGTATGTAGATGCACTCTCCTTCTCCTTGTTGCTGGTTTCTCCATAGATAGATCTTGGTGACACGTAGGAAAATTTTGAATTTCTGCTACGTTCCCCAACAGATTCCTCGGGTTTTCCCCTTGATGTTTAGACACACAGTTACTATGATTACTATGACTTTACACTGAGCCATGTTACTAAAGACGGTCGACCACGAGGGTACCAGCGAGCTTAATTGCGAGTGATGTGGAGTCGGGTTGACCTGGAGGGTGCCCGCGAGATAAATACGAGGCGTGGTCGGGCATTCCTAGCCCTTGTTGCAAGTCCTCGGGACGGGGCAACGGGGTCACACCTTTCGTGAGTCTATGCTTGTTATCGCGCGTTCCTAATCCACTACGATTTGGATATTTGATCCGAGGGGCCTCTGGCCTGATAGCACTAACCATCACATGGGCATAGTATGGGCGTTCTGCGTCGTATGCATCAGCCGAAGCTTAATAGACGCCCGGCGGCGGCGTGGCCGGGTTGGACTGCGTGGCGCCGCCTTGTTGAAGGAGGTAGCTAGGTTCCGCTCACCGGCCGCCCTCGCAACGTCTTGGAGTTCTCGGGGAGATGGCCCATGACCCCTGGGGGCATAGGCTTAGTCCGTGGTGCTGGCCTCTCTATTAAGCCTAGGTCGGGTTGCGGCGTATTGTTTGGCCGAGGCCGGCATGACCCAGGAAAGTGTGTCCGGCCGGAGTTAATCGAGCGTGGTGGGTAAGTTGGTGCACCCCTGGAGGGAAGAAAACAACTATCGATAGCCTGTCCTATGGTAACGGACACTTGGAGTTGTATCCCGATCGATACAACTAGAACTGGATACTTGTGACGAGAATTGGATGGTGATGAGTAATGGATTGTGATGATAACTGGATAGTATGGCTCTGGGATTGCTTTCTCGCAGGGAGTCGAGAAAGGATCTCCGGCCGAGGTTGATAACACTACTTCTACCTTGCTTTGTGCTACTCTACTCCCTCCTATTTGTTGCAAGATGGTGGGTTCGAGAAGATGCTAGTCTTCGATAGGACTAGGCCTTCTCTCTATTCTGGCATTTCTGCAGCCCAGTCCACATATACAGCCTTCCTTTGATAATGTTGCATATGTAGTGTAGATCCTTGCTTGCAGTACTTTGGATGAGTACTCACGGTTGCTTTGCTCCCCATTTCCCCTTTCTTCTTCTTTCCGGTTGATGCAACCAGATGTGAGCCTCGAGCGGATGCCACCGCCGATGCATACTACTACGTGGAGACCGTCGACGACCGGGAGTAGTTAGGAGGCTCCTGGCAGGAGGCCTTGCCTTTTGATCGATGTTGCTTTTGTGCTAGCCTTCTTAAGGCAACTTTTCTAACTTATGTACGTGCTCGGATATTGTTGCTTCCGGCCGACTCTTGTGTTTTCGAGCTTATGTATTCGAGCCCTCGAGGCCCTGGCTTGTAATATAAAGCTTGTATTATTTTAATTTGTGTCTAGAGTTGTGTTGTGATATCTTTCCGTGAGTCCTTGATCTTGATCATACACATTTGCGTGCATGATTAGTGTACGATTGAATCGAGGGCGTCACAAGTTGGTATCAGAGCCGACTGCCTGTAGGTAGCCCCCTTCCAACTCCTTGGCCGAAGTTGAGTCTAGTCATCCAAAACTGTTTTACTAACTTGGTTGTGTGGCTTACGGGCCCACGTCGCCGATGGGTGGTACTAGGATCTTTTATTCCTCGTCTATACTCTGGGATCCTGATCTCTCTTCTATTCAGATTAAACATTTTACTAACTCCGACATTAGGTTCTCGTACCCACTTCCTCCCGGAGAGCCCCGACGTTGCTGATGACTGCCTGCTTTCGCCAGAAGATTCTGCAGATACTCCTTGATGTTTCTCGAGACTCTTTGCCCTCTGCCTTACAGTTCCTGACCACTGGTAATCCTCATGAATAACCTCCTTGCCTCTTGTACCTTCATCCCCAGTTACTCATGTTGTTACAAGATACCCCTAGCACTCTTCGTTGTTCCGAGAATCCTTGTGCCTTCTGCTTTGCAGCTTCTTTTTGCACTAAGGATAATTCACTTAACCGGGGTCCGCTCATCCCCAGTTGTTCATATGCTTTTTAAAATACTTGTAAATACTATCTGATCTTTCGAGAATCCTCTTCAAACTATTGCTCTGCAAATACTTGTCTGCTTGCATTATGGATGCTTTCCATATGTGTAGCAATATTCATTAGTATCCTTTGACACCATCATTTTGATCCTATCGATTCAACATGTGTGTGAAGGCACGCAAACACCGATTGATCCTTCTAAATTATCTTTACGGCTCGACGTCATTTGAACATGAGCTGGTTCTCGACCAATCTATTTGTCGTCGATTGTGCCCCTAGGTCTATTCTACTTATCCATCCTTGATCAGAGCGACTGCTTCTGCTCCTTCATTTTGGAAATCATAATTCCTTTGTTATCTAAGCATCGAATTATTCAGAGGTTCTATAACCCGATGCCTTTGCATTCTTTCTTCCTTTGATTGAGTACCGATACTCACATCAGCTCCATTTTGGACCGGCGGGCCCATTGCCGGGTTATTATCCGATTGTATCCTTCACATTCTAAATTCTTGTGAGTTATTTCCATGATACATAATGTCTTTGACAATTTGTACCCTCTGCTTTTGTCAACCATGCTCTGCTTTGAACATGTGTTAATTGATCCTAAAGTTCATGGTATATGTCCTAAGATGCCCCGATGGGTTGGACCTATGCCTTCCTTAAAGTGTGAACCCTAAAGGTTTCATGGGTCATACTCCTCTGGTAATTCACCATGTAGGTTTTTGACGCTGTAATCATTTTTAGAGCAGTGAACGAAAGGTTATGCATTGAAGAAGTGGGAGTCGACCTTGAACTTTGTGTTCATGCCCATAGACACGATGTAGATCTTATCATGGAAGCTTCTAGTGAAAATAATTACCCCCTTGGTATAAGTTCATCTTATATCTGAGGTTTGGTTTTCTGTAATCGTAGTTCCGGTCATATTGATATTCTTTGATTCCTTTTCTCGGACAAGTTAAAGCACTTGTCTTCTGCAGACCAATGCATCTCCGCAACCTCTATTTTGATTTACCTCGAGTATTGCCCCCTGTTATCCCGAGGATATTGTGTCATTGCACTACCTCTTATGAATTCTCATTGGAATGATACTCCATCACTTCATTCATAGCCTGATCAGCTATATCATTATCGAGCTATTTTTAACTGTGCTACCCGGTCCTTCTTCTCGGAGCACAACTCCTGACGATGAGCTAAGCTTGCGTCGATCTTCCGCATCCTATCATTTCATCTCGAACAACAAGTTTGATTTCGAGCTTGTGTCGAATCCGTGGTTCTCATAGCCTTTTACTTCATCCTTCCTTTTGCTTAATGTCGTCGCTGCTCGATGGCATCTTCATAGAGTCTCTCAACAAAATTTTGTCGTGATCACCGTCAACATTTTGACTTCTTCCAGGATATCAATCGAATTCATGGTGATAAATACCATCCTTGCCCCTCGATGATTTGAATTATCATCGACAACATTCTGCCTTCCCCAACACAAACTTGTTCATATAATTTTGGAAATACATCCTTTTTGACATGCCGATGGATTGTTGCTGAGCCCGTCGATCACACCCTCATCTTTTCCTTGCTGAAATTGTATGACTTATTTTCTAAGTTGTTTCCGATGGATCCTTTGTGTATCCGAAGTCTGACATTTCCCTGATGACCATGTCAACACTATCCCGAAGCATGTGTGTGGTACTCCAATAATCAACAAGAACATTTGGGAGCGCAATGCTAACTGTTCTTGATCATTTATCCAAACACCGTTGTATGGATAAGCCTCATAAATTCCTTGCCCCTTTGTCTAAATGCTTTAATACTTGGAGCCCTATCATGCTACGCTTTTCCTTGGGAAAGTTATACCCTAATACTTGGGTATAAACACCTTTCCTTTCCATTGGTCTGATTATCCTAATAACCACTTATTTCCTTTCCATTGTTTTGTTTGACCTTCTTGTGATCCATATGATATAAGCAGGAATAATTCCCTGCTTATAAAACCCCTCGATGTACAACCTTGTCAGTGAGACCATGTTACTATTGTTGGTGACATTCCGGTAGCCACCGATGGATGAGAACTTTGCCTATTGGTCCGCCTCGTCTTAACGAGCAGGAAAATAGTTCTTTTCGTCCCTCGCCCTTGGTACCAATATTGTTGGCAACATAACTGACAGTCTATCATCTGACAAGCCTTGCTATCGGCCCCTTTCTACTTTTAACCCACATGGTGGGCCCATAACCCACAGTTCCACAGGATCGAACTGACTCTCCTGTATATCTTTTATTCAAGTATCATATGCTCTTGGCTTTGTGTGTTGTCACGAGCCACCTTTCGAGAGATGATCTATTTCCGATGCTCTGGACCCCCTTTCTCACTCTATTCAGGTATCAATCGTTTGTCCATTCGGTTGAAACTTCCTATTGTACCTTCATACTTTGCTCTCGATGCCTTATTAAGTTTCAACTCGAGAGATACTTCTGCCTCTTTCCCTGACCTATAAGGGTTAGTTCTCCTGAAGTTACTCTTTACTTCCCCCACTTAAATCTCGGGACGAGATTTCTTTTAGTGGAGGAGATTTGTAACACCCCCAGTGTCATGCTACAGTAACCCTCTGTGATTAAGCTAATCATTTACCCAAACAGTGCTTAATCACCTTTGTCCAATATCCCATTTGAAATTCCAGTCAATTCAAATTCAAGTGAAGTTTGAAGTTGATCAAAAGTTGCCGTAAAAATTTTCATCATCGCCAAAAATTCCATAACAATTATTTGTTAAGGAACACAACATCACTTTGGTGCAAAGATGAACATTAGCAATTATAACAGCACCAATTCAGCATTTTTAAATGCTATCCTATTTTTGAAAAATACCAAATGAATTTTTCTGGTCTCCAAAATAATTGTGGCACTGTCTATGATCACCAGGGATTTAATGGGACACCGCCCAAATTTTTGCTAAGTGAAATAGTTGGCCAAATAATTCCCTTCCTCTCTCTGTAAATAAAAAAAAGAAATAGAAAAGGGCCTAGCTACTACTGTGCGCTTGTAGCCCATTGCTACAGTGCAGAGCCCAGCCCACTCCCCCCCGCGGTCGTCCCCTTCCCCTGTTCACCCGACCAAGGCGCGCGCCCGCGTGGTCGCCGCCCGACCGCCTCGCCATCCCACTGCTCGCGCCGAGGGGATAAGGCCGAGCCTCCTGGCCTCGTCAGCTTCCCACTCACCCCGCTCTCCTCCCAGATCTCCGTCAGTCCCTATCCCCTCGCACGCTCGCTCTCCCTCTCTTCTCCACCTTACCGAGCGTCGTCTTTGCCATGGCCCTGGCGTAGCCGTGGCCACCGTCGACCCCGTCCCTCTCCGGTGTGTCCTGGAGCTCCACACGCCGCCTACGCGTCAACCCAGCTAGCCATTCGAGCTCGGCATGTCAGCTTCGACCGAATCGTCCGCCTCTGCCTTCTTCAACCTCCGACCGCGGGATCTCCACCGCATCGATTTATCTGCCCCAGGCCTCCCCCGAGCCCATTGATCTGCGCTCCGACCTCACCGTGAACCCAACTTCCTTCCCCCCTCACCTCTGGTTCTCCCGCGATTCTGCTAGTTGCCGTGGCCGCTGTGCCCGTAGGTCGCTATCACCGTTCATGTCGCCGCCGCAGGCACCGATAGCCCCGCTCGCACCCGCGACGCACACCGCGCTCCTGAGCTTCCTAGGAGGCCAACGAGCCCCTCGGCGCCGCTCGCCGCACTCCCTAGAACCGTCCCCGTCAAGGCCCAAGCTCCGCCACCGCCTGTTGTAGTAGTAGCGGCCGCCTCCGGCCAACTCAGCTCGAGCCAGTGCCACCGCTTGACGCGGCTTGATAGCCGCGTTCGAACGCGACTAGCCGCGCCCGATTTGGCGTCCCGTAGGCTTTTTCCCGATGCGCTCCCGAACACCGCCTCCGCCCCTGTTCGTCGCTGGCGCCAATCCGGCCAGCCCTCGAACCCACTGATGCCCCCAGCTGGATGCGCGCCGCCCCCCTGCACCTGTAGGTGCTCGTGGTGGTCCAAACGGTCCCCGGTGACCGTTTTCTAACCGTGGCCGAGCCGCGCATCGCCCCTGGAGCTCGCTGGCGTAGACGCCGCCTCACGACGTGGCTGGCCGGGCCCCACAGCTCACTACCGGTGGGCCCCACGGCCGATTGGTGGGTTGACCCATTCAGCTGCTGATTGGGCAGCCGGTGCCACCGACGGCGTGCCCCACGCATAATGAATTTACCTAAAATGTTTTTCTAATTAAAATCAATAGTTAAACTAAATAGTCACTGACATGTGGGGCCCAGCTGCTAATTAACCATGTTTAATTAAGATAGCCCACTGTTAGCCATCTGTCCATGACATATGGGACCCACTGGTCAGTTTGACCAGTCAGCGGGTCTGTTGACCTGCTGATGTCATGCTGACACTTTCTAGCGATGTCATTATTCCTTTTATGTTAATATAAATAATTCCAGAATATGTTTTAAACTTGCAAAAATCATAGTAATTAAATCGTAACTCCGATGAATTTTTTTTTTATATGAAAGTTGCTCACAAAAATCCAACGAATCCGATTACGTGGTCCGTTCATCTGTCACATGCCCCTAGCATGCTGAACATGGGACATTCCCCCTCCGGACGTCTGTCTGACACATGTCCGGAACCGGGAAAACATTCCCGGTTGTTTCCCCCCCCCCCCTTCACCTTTATCGCGTAGCCATACGTTAGGTCACTCCCGGCACAGCATATTGCCACGTTCTGCTTTGTGATGCTATGTTTGCTTTATATTTATTGTTTCTTCCCCCTCTTCTCTCCGGTAGACCCCGAGACCGATGTTGCCCCTGTGATCGACTACGTCACCGACGACCCCTCATTGCCAGAGCAGCCAGGCAAGCCCCCCTTTTGATCATCCCGATATCACCCATTTCCTTTCTCTCATGCTTGCATTAGATTTTTCTACTGTAATTGTTTGCTCCTATTCTGATGCATGGCCTGCTTTTGTAACCTGCTTATTGATACCTACCTGCTTATCCTAAACTGCTTAGTATAGGTTGGTTAGTGATACATCAGTGACTCCCACCTTGTCCATGTTGCCTCCTGCTTCATCATCGAAGACCCGATCAACGGGATCGAAGACCAGGCCCCGACACCGCACATCACTTTCCCCTTAGTTGCTCGACACTACTGGGTTACTATCGAGTGCCGAGGGTGAGACCTCATCAGCACTTCTAATGTTAACCCTGTAGTGTAGTTATTCGGTCATGGTCGTCGAGGGTGATTTCCTCTTTAACCACATCCGATACGACTCTGTCGTGCAACCCCTCAAGTGTGGACCTCGACGGTGAATCCTCTTACGTTCACCTTGATGACTACATTGAGTGGAATTCACCGGGGGTGATTCGTCGGGTTTTCCCCTTGATGTTTAGACACACAGTTACTATGATTACTATGACTTTACACTGAGCCATGTTACTAAAGACGGGTCGACCCTGAGGGGTACCCGCGCGAGCTTAATTGCGAGTGATGTGGAGTTGGGTTGACCCGGAGGGTGCCCGCGAGATAATTACGAGGCGTGGCGGGCATTCCTAGCCCTTGTTGCAAGTCCTCGAGACGGGCAACAGGTCACATCTTCGTGAGTCTCTCCTTGTTACCGCTGCGTTCCTAATCCACTACGATTTGGATATTTGATCCGAGGGGCCTCGGCACGATAACACTAACCATCACGTGGGCATAGTATGGGCGTTACGCGTCGTATGCATCGGTAGAAGCTTAATAGACGTCGTGATCGAGCGGTGCACGCCGGGTTGGACTGCGTGGCGCTTTGCCTTGTTGAAGGAGGTAGCTAGGTCTGCTCACCGGCCGCCCTCGCAACGTGCAGGAGTTCTCGTGGAGATGGCCCATGACCCCTGAGGGCATAGGTTTAGTCCGGCGTGCTGGCCTCTCTATTAAGCCTAGGTCGGGTTGCGGCGTATTGTTTGGCCGAGGCTGGGCATGACCTAGGAAAGTGTGTCTGGCCGGAGTTAATCGAGCGTGGTGGGTAAGTTGGTGCACCCCTGCAGGGAAGAAAACAACTATCGATAGCCTCTCCTACGGTAACGGACACTTGGAGTTGTATCCCGATCGATACAACTAGAACTGGATACTTGTGACGAGAATTGGATGGTGATGAGTAATGGATTGTGATGATAACTGGATAGTATGGCTCTGGGATTGCTTTCTCGCAGGGAGTCGAGAAAGGATCTCTGGCCGAGGTTGATAACACTACTTCTACCTTGCTTTGCGCTACTCTACTCCCTCCTATTTGCTGCAAGATGGTGGGTTCGAGAAGATGCTAGTCTTCGATAGGACTAGGCCTTCTCTCTATTCTGACATTTCTGCAGCCCAGTCCACATATGCAGCCTTCCTTTGATAATGTTGCATATGTATGTAGACCCTTGCTTGCGAGTACTTTGGATGAGTACTCACGGTTGCTTTGCTCCCCCTTTCCCCCTTTCTTCTTCTTTCCGGTTGATGCAACGGATGCCTGAGCCTCGAGCGGATGCCACCGCCGATGCATACTACTACGTGGAGACCGTCGACGACCAGGAGTAGTTAGGAGGCTCCCAGGCAGGAGGCCTTGCCGTTTTGATCGATGTTGCTTTTGTGCTAGCCTTCTTAAGGCAACTTGTCTAACTTATGTCTGTGCTCAGATATTGTTGCTTCTGCTGACTCTTGTGTTTTCGAGCTTATGTATTCGAGCCCTCGAGGCCCCTAGCTTGTAATATAAAGCTTGTATTATTTTAATTTGTGTCTAGAGTTGTGTTGTGATATCTTTCCGTGAGTCCTTGATCTTGATCGTACACATTTGCGTGCATGATTAGTGTATGATTGAATCGAGGGCGTCACAGAACCCGTACACTTTGGCAACCCTTGGGGGCAGTCACCGGTACCCGTCAAATTGCTCGGTGTCGGTGTCAAAACTGGCGGATCTCGGGTAGGGGGTCCCGAACTGTGCGTCTAAGGCGGATGGTAACAGGAGGCGGGGGACACGATGTTTACCCAGGTTCGGGCCCTCTCGATGGAGGTAATACCCTACTTCACCGCTTGATTGATCTTGATGATATGAGTATTACAAGAGTTGATCTACCACGAGATCATAGAGGCTAAACCCTAGAAGCTAGCCTATGGTATGATTGTTGTTCTCGTCCTACGGACTAAGCCCTCCGGTTTATATAGACACTGGAGGGGGCTAGGGTTACACAAAGTCGGTTACAAGGGAGGAGATCTACATATCCGTATTGCCAAGCTTGTTTTCCATGCCAAGGAGAGTCCCATCTGGACACGGGACGAAGTCTTCAATCTTGTATCTTCATAGTCCAACGGTCCGGCTAAAGTATATAGTCCGGCTGTCCGAGGACCCCCTAATCCAGGACTCCCTCAGTAGCCCCTGAACTAGGCTTCAATGACGATGAGTCCGACGTGCAGATTGTCTTCGGCATTGCAAGGCGGGTTCCTCCTCCGAATACTCCATGGAAGATTTCGAGCACAAGGATAGTGTCCGGCTCTGCAAAAAAAATTCCACATACCACCGTAGAGAGAATAATATTTCCACAAATCTAATCTACTGACACATTCTGCAGCATGACGTCATACTATGGCCCGGTCATTATTCGAACCGTTTTTCTCAACCAGCCACTGCACATATTGCGAGGCGGTTTTCTTGGCACGTCTTGTCGAAGCAGAGATCGTGTCCCCTTATCTCGGGATTCTCATCAATACGGGTGTGGGTAAGCCAACCGCGCCATCAATTACGACGCTTGGCGGCTTGGGGAATAAGCGAGTTTACCAGGCAGGTGGGGAGGCGTATAGTTTCTTCCGCCCTTATAAAGGGACAATGATTCCTCTTTTTCACCCACGCCCTCTTCCTCCTTGCTCATCCATTCTTGCGCACTCGAGCTCCAGCACCCAAGTTCACATCTTTCTCCTCAAACCACTCCAAGCATGTCCGGAGCGGGAGGCAAGTGGATGGTCTCCTCCGTTACGAAGGAGGACATCACAAAGCTACGGGGAGCCGGATATCTGGTCGCGGATATCGCACACCGGTTGCCAGATGCGGGGCAGATCATCCCTACTCCAGAACCCCATGAGAGGGTGGTTTTTCTTACCCACTTCGTCCGCGGACTGGGATTTCCCCTCCACCCGTTTGTCCGCGGGCTCATGTTCTACTACGGGCTGGACTTTCACGATCTGGCCCCCAATTTTATCCTCAACATCTCGGCTTTTATCGTCGTGTGCGAGGCTTTCCTCCGCATCAAGCCCCACTTCGGCCTGTGGCTGAAGACCTTCAACGTTAAACCGAAGGTGGTGGTCGGCCAGCAAGCGAAGTGCGGAGGCGCCATGGTGGGAAAAATGCCCAACGTCACTGGCTCGAAGGCTCCTATGTGGAGACCATAAAGGGGTGGCAATCAGGGTGGTTCTACATCATCGAGCCGCGCAACGCCAACTGGGTGGCGGCCCCCGAATTTCGATCCGGAATCCCCATGCGGCTCACCTCCTGGAAAGAGAAGGGCCTATCTCGGGGTTCCTCGGTAGAGCTGACCGGACTCCAGACCTGCGTCAAAAACATGATGAGCAAGAAAATAAAGCTCGTCAACGTGGTCCAAGTCATGCTCTTTCGCCGGATCCTCCCGTGTCAAAGACGGGCATTCAATTTGTGGGAGTTCGACCCTGCCGAGTACCAGACGCTGCAAGAGCTCTTCAACACGACGCACAAGGACGTCTGGAAGGTGCTGTTCAAGGGCGCTGAGGTACCTCCTCCCCTTACCGAGGACCGCGGACTCAGCGCGAAGCGCCCTTTTCATTTCCCCAGTTTGACCATGCGCGGGATCTAAGCCTCCACGCCATTTAACAGGACTGGGTCGCGACAGTGGAGCAGATCGATTGTCCAGCCCCCCTGCCCGAAGATCCAGCAGATGCTCTCCTAACGGAGATGCTGGTTCCGGCACCTTACGAGGTGCCGGCGAAGAAGGCCGAGAAGAAGGCCACGGGGACCAGGAAGGGTCTCCGGCGCAAGGTTATATCAGACTCATCGTTCGAAAACACCGAGGCGCACTCCTCCCATGAAAACGAGGAGGAAGAAGAGGAAAGTTCTCCCCCCCCCAGCCGGGGGGGGGGAGCAAGAAAAGGAAGGCCGCCCCATCAGGAGGGGGCGAAGGGTCCAAGAAGGGAAGGACCCTCCTCCCGGATCGCTTCCACGACGGCCGCCGCCGACGAGGAGTAGTTACCAGGACAAGCCCTGGCGAAGTCGTGAGTATCCGGATACCATAATAATTCTTGGTACGTCTTATTGTACTGTTTCTTATCACGCCGCGCATGATTATGCAGCCCATCCTGAGCCCACATCGACGTATCTTCGTCAGATGATTTTTTGGGCCCGTCGGATATGAATAGCGATTCACCCCCGACCGCCTCCTCCCCCCGTGATACGTCCATTTTGCATCATGATTTTATATCGATATTTATCGCATTATGGGCTGTTATTTCACGTTATGTCACAATACTTATGGATATTCTCTTTTATTTTACAAGGTTTACATGAAGAGGGAGAATGCCGGCAGCTGGAATTCTGGGCTGGAAAAGGAGCAAATATTGGAGACCTATTTTGTGCAACTCCAAAAGTCCTGAAACTCCATGGAATATCTTAGAATAAATGAAGAAAAATCGTCGCCAAAGATGAAGGCCAGGGGGCCCACACCCTGCTCACGAGGGTGGGGGCGCCCCCCCTGGGGCGCGCCCCCTACCTCGTGGGCCCCCTGGTGGCTCTTCGACGTCCATCTTCTCATATATGAAGTCTTTCGATGAGAAAAAAAACATTAAGCAACCTTTCGGGACGAGACTCCGCCGCCACGAGGCGGAACCTTGGTGGAACCAATCTAGGGCTCCAGCAGAGCTGTTCTGCCGGGGACACTTCTCTCCGAGAGGGGGAAATCATCACCATCGTCATCACCAACGCTCCTCTCATCGGGAGAGGGCAATCTCCATCAACATCTTCACCAGCACCATCTCATCTCCAAACCCTAGTTCATCTCTTGTCTCCAAGTCCGGGATTGGTGCTAATAGGTTGCTAGTAGTGTTGATTACTCCTTGTAGTTGATGCTAGTTGGTTTATTTGGTGGAAGATCATATGTTCAGATCCTTTATGCATATTATTACCCCTACGATTATGAACATGAATATGCTTTGTGAGTAGTTACGTTTGTTCACGAGGATAAGGGAGAAGTCTTGCTATTAGTAGTCATGTGAATTTGGTATTCGATTCGATATTTTGATGAGATGTATGTTGTCTAGCCTCTAGTGGTGTTATGTGAACGTCGACTACATAACACTTCACCATTATTTGGGCCTAGAGGAAGGCATTGGGAAGTAATAAGTAGATGATGGGTTGCTAGAGTGATAGAAGCTTAAACCCTAGTTTATGCGTTGTTTCGTAAGGGCTGATTTGGATCAATATGTTTCATGCTATGGTTAGGTTTACCTTAATACTTTTGTTGTAGTTGCGGATGCTTGCAATAGAGGTTAATCATAAGTGGGATGCTTGTTCAAGTAAGAACAGCACCCAAGCACTGGTCCACCCCACATATCAAATTATCAAAGTACCGAACGCGAATCATATGAGCGTGATGAAAACTAGCTTGACGATATTCCCATGTGTCCTCGGGAGTGCTTTTTCTATTATAAGAGTTTGTCCAGGCTTGTCCTTTGCTACAAAAAGGATTGGGCCACCTTGCTGCACTTTATTTACTCTTGTTACTTATTGCTTGTTACAATTTATCTTATCACAAAACTATCTGTTACCACTTATTTCAGTACTTGCAGAGAATACCTTGCTGAAAACCGCTTATCATTTCCTTCTGCTCGTTGTTGGGTTCAACACTCTTACTTATCAAAAGGACTACGATAGATCCCCTATACTTGTGGGTCATCAAGACTCTTTTCTGGCGCCGTTGGCGGGGAGTGTAGCACCTTTGGTATGTGGAATTTGGTAAGGAAAAATTTATATAGTGTGCGGAAATTTACTGTCATTTGTTACTATGGAAAGTAATTCTCTGAGGGGCTTGTTCGGGGTATCTTCACCCCGTCCAGTAGAGCAAAGAGTTTCCCCTCAACCTACTAAACCTATTGAAAATAAAACTCCTTTTGAAATTCCTTCGGGTATGATGGAAAAACTGCTAGCTAATACTTTTACAGGAGATGGAACAAAGCATCCTGATGAACATCTACTCTATGTGGATGAAGTTTGTGGACTATTTAAGCTTGCGTATACCCGATGATGTTGTTAATAAGAAGGTCTTCCCTTTATCTTTGAAGGGAGACGCATTGACATGGTATAGGCTATGTGATGATACGAGATCATGGAACTATAAAAGATTGAAATCGGAATTTCATCAAAAATATTACCCTATGCATCTTGTTCATCGTGATCGCAATTATATATATAATTTTTGGCCTCACGAAGGAGAAAGCATCGATCAAGCTTGGGGGAGGCTTAAATCAACGTTATATTCATGCCCCAATCATGAGCTCTCAAGAGTGACAATTCTTCAAAAAGTTTATGCTCGGCTTTCTGATAACAATCACACCATGCTCGACACTTCTTGTGCTGGCTCTTTTATGATGAAGACTATTGAATTTAAATGGAATTTATTGGATAGAATTAAACACAACTCAAGATTGGGACCTCGTGAAGGTAAGGAGTCAGGTATGATACCTAAGTTTGATTGTGTTAAGTCTTTCATGGACACCGATATTTTCCGTAAGTTTAGCACTAAATATGGACTTGACTCTGAGATAGTAGCTTCTTTCTGTGAATCTTTTGCTAATTATGTTGATCTCCCCAAGGAGAAGTGGTTTAAATATCATCCTCCCATAGAAGTAAAAGTAGCTGCACCTATTAAAGTTGAAGAAAAGACTGTCACTTATAATGATCCTATTGTTCCCACTTCTTATGTTGAGAAACCACCTTTCCCTGTTAGAGTAAAGGATCATGCTAAAGCTTCAACTATGGTTCATAAAAGCAATATTAGAACTTATACACCTCCTGAGCAAGTTAAAGTAGAACCTAATATTGCTATTGTTAAAGATCTCTTGTCTGATAATATTGATGGGCATGTTATTCAATTCTGTGGTGAAACTGCTAGAATTGCTAAACCTAGCGTTAAAGATAAACATAGACATGTTGTTGGCGTGCCTGTTATTTCTGTTAAAATAGGAGATCGTTGTTATCATGGCTTATGTGATATGGGTGCTAGTGCTAGTGTTATACCTTATGATTTATACAAAGAAATTAAGCATGAAATTGCACCTGCTGAGTTAGAGGATATTGATGTTACAATTAAACTTGCCAATAGAGATACTATATCTGCAACAGGAATTGTTAGAGATGTTGAACTCTTGCGTGGGAAAACTAAATATCCTGCTGATTTTCTTGTTCTCAGTTCTCCACAAGATAGCTTTTGTCCCATTATATTTGGTAGACCCTTCTTGAATACTGTTAATGCTAAGATAGATTGCGAAAAGAATGTTGTTACTATTGGCTTGGATGATATGATTCATGAGTTTAATTTCTCTAAATTTAGTAAACAACATCGTGAGGAAGAATTGCCTAGTAAAGATGAAATTATTGGTCTTGCTTCTATTGCTGCATTCTCCTAGTGATCCTTTAGAACACTATTTGCTAGACCATGAAAATGATATGTTCATGAATGAAAGAAGGGAAATATATGAAGTATTCTTTAAACAGGAACCTATTATGCAACACAATTTGCCGGTTGAAATCCTAGGGGATCCTCCTCCACCCAAGGGTGATCCCGTGTTTGAGCTTAAACCGTTGCCTGATAATATTAAATATGCTTATCTTGATGAAAAGAAAATATATCATGTTATTATCAGTGCTAACCTTTCAGAGCATGAAGAAGAAAGATTATTGAAAACTCTGAAGAAGCACCATGCCGCTATTGGATATACTCTTGATGATCTTAAGGGCATTAGTCCCACTCCATGTCAACATAAAATAAATTTGGAAGCGGATGCCAAACCAGTTCGTGATCCTCAACGACGTTTGAATCCTAAAATGAAAGAAGTGGTAAGAAAAGAAATACTCAAGCTTACGGAGGCAGGTATAATTTATCCCGCTGTCGATAGTCAGTGGGTAAGTCCTGTCCATTGTGTCCCTAAGAAGGGAGGTATTACTGTTGTCCCTAATGATAAAGATGAATTGATCCCGCAAAGAACTATCACAGGTTATATGATGGTAATTGATTTCCGCAAATTAAATAAAGCTACTAAGAAAGATCATTACCCCTTACCTTTTATTGATCAAATGCTAGAAAGATTATGCAAACATACACATTATTGATTTCTAGATGGTTATTCTGGTTTCTCTCAAATACCTGTGTCGGCTAAAATCAATCAAAGACTACTTTTACATGCCCTTTTGGTACTTTTGCTTATAGACGTATGCCTTTTGGTTTATGTAATGCACCTGCTACCTTTCAAACATGCATGATGGCTATATTCTCTGACTTTTGTGAAATGATTTGTGAGGTTTTCATGGATGACTTTTTCGTCTATGGTTCTTCTTTTGATGATTGCTTGAGCAATCTTGATCGAGTTTTGCAGAGATGTGAAGAAACTAATCTTGTCTTGAATTGGGAAAAGTGCCACTTTATGGTTAATGAAGGTATTGTCTTGGGGCACAGAGTTTCTGAAAGAGGTATTAAAGTTGATAAAGCCAAGGTTGATGCTATTGAAAAGATGCCATGTCCCAAGGACATCAAAGGTATAAGAAGTTTCCTTGGTCACGCCGGATTTTATAGGAGGTTCATTAAGGACTTCTCAAAAATTTCTCGACCTCGACTAATTTATTACAAAAGATGTACCATTTGTTTTTGATGATGATTGTGTAGAAGCATTTGAAATACTTAAGAAAGCATTAGTCTCTGCACCTTTTGTTGTTCAAATGACATGATTGGAATTTACCCTTTGAAATTATGTGTGATGCTAGTGATTATGCTGTAGGTGTTGTTCTAGGGAAAAGAGTTGATAAGAAATTGAATGTTATCCATTATGCTAGTAAGACTCTAGACAATGCTCAAAGAAATTATGCTACTACCGAAAAGGAATTTTTAGCAGTTGTATTTGCTTGTGATAAATTCAGACCCTATATTGTTGATTCTAAAGTAACTATCCACACTGATCATGCTGCTATTAAATATCTTATGGAAAATAAAGATGCAAAACCTAGACTTGTTAGATGGGTTCTCTTGCTGCAAGAATTTGATTTGCATATTGTTGATAGAAAAGGAGCTGAGAACCCCATTGCAGATAACTTATCTAGGTTAGAGAATGTTCTTGATGACCCACTACCTATTGATGATAGCTTTCACGATGAACAATTAAATGTCATAAGCACTTCTCGTAGCACTCCATGGTATGCTGATTATGCTAATTATATTGTTGCTAAATTTATACCACCTAGCTTCACATACCAACAAAAGAAAGAAAAATTCTATGATTTGCGGCATTACTTTTGGGATGACCCACATCTTTATAAAGAAGGAGCAGATGGTGTTATTAGACGTTGTATACCTGAGCATGAACAGGAACAGATCCTACGCAAGTGTCACTCCGAAGCTTATGGAGGACACCACGCTGGAGATAGAACTGCACATAAGGTATTGCAATCAGGTTTTTATTGGCCCACTCTCTTCAAGGATGCCCGTAAGTTTGTTTTGTCTTGCGATGAATGTCAAAGAATTGGTAATATTAGTAGACGTCAAGAAATGCCTATGAATTATTCACTTGTTATTGAACCATTTGATGTTTGGGGCTTTGATTATATGGGACATTTTCCTGCCTCTAATGGATATACACATATTTTAGTTGTTGTTGATTACGTTACTAAGTGGGTAGAAGCTATTCCAACTAGTAGTGCTAATCATAACACTTCTATTAAAATGCTGAAGGAAGCTTATTTTCCGAGGTTTGGAGTCCCTAGATATTTAATGACTGATGGTGGTTCACACTTTATTCATGGTGCTTTCCATAAAATGCTTGCTAAATATGACGTTAATCATAGAATTGCATCTCCATATCACCCACAATCTAGTGATCAAGTAGAATTGAGCAATAGAGAGCTCAAATTAATTTTGCAAAAGACTGTTAATAGGTCTAGAAAGAATTGGTCCAAGAAACTTGATGATGCATTATGGGCCTATAGAACTGCATATAAGAATCCTATGGGTATGTCTCCATATAAAATGGTTTATGGAAAAGCATGTCACTTACCTCTCGAACTAGAACATAAGGCATATTGGGCTATTAAAGAGCTCAACTATGATTTCAAACTTGCCGGTGAGAAGAGGTTATTTGATATTAGCTCACTAGATGAATGGAGAACCCAAGCTTATGAAAATGCTAAGTTGTTTAAAGAAAAAGTTAAAACATGGCATGACAAAAGGATACAAAAGGGTGAGTTTAATGTAGGTGATTATGTATTGCTATACAACTCTCGTTTAAGATTTTTTGCAGGAAAACTTCTCTCTAAATGGGAAGGTCCCTACGTTATCGAGGAGGTTTATCGTTCAGGTGCCATAAAAATCAACAACTTCGAAGGCACAAATCCGAAGGTGGTAAACGGTCAAAGGATCAAACATTATATCTCAGGTAATCCCATAAATGTTGAAACCAATATTATTGAAACCGTAACCCCAGAGGAATACATAAGGAACACTTTCCAGACCGTTTCAGACTCCGAAAAGGAATAGGTATGTGGCACGGTAAGCAAACCGACTCCAAAACAATTTTTAAGGCAATATTTCTCCGTTTTGGAATATTTAGAAAAATAGAAAAATAAGTGGTAGTCCGGGAAGGACACGAGGGCTCCACAAGGGTGGAGGGTGCGCCCTACCCCCCTGGGCGCGCCCCCCTACCTCGTGAGCACCTCCTTTGCCCTCCGGACTCCATTTTATTGCACGATACGTATTTTGGTTGGTAAAAATTCATTATATATTCTCCCGAAGGTTTTGACTCTCGTATCACGCAAATATCCTTTGTTCTTGTTTTGAGTTGTTGCTGCTGCAGATTAGAGCAAGATGTCTTCTCAAGAGTCGATCGGGAGAGCCGGGTATCTAATCCGCACCGGAACCAAGGGCACAAATGATGTTGGCCACTTTGGGCCAAGAACGGAGGAATAGATGGAGGCCGACTTGATGAGGGTAGATGCCATGGAGGATCAAGAAGTCACCTCTCGCCTCCCGAGCTGGGTTTACGATGGGGAACCACAGAGCTCAGCTATTCCAAACTCGGTTATCCCTTCCAATGTTAGATTTCTTTCTTATGAAAATATGAGGAGGAGTGTCTCTTGTTCTCCCGCAGCTATGCAACACCCTTGGGTGCAAGGAGCTTTAGCCATTACGGGAAAGCTTCGTAAGGAAATAATTGACATCAAGCAGCAAGTCAATAAGCTCGAGGAGGAGAACCGTATCTTGAGGGGAATCATCGCCAAGAATATTACACCAACAACAAAGAAGGAGACATAATCACATGGGTATGGGCACTCCCCTTGGCAACCGCCAAGCTTGGGGAGGTGCCCTGCATCGTATCACCATCACAACTCCTATCTTTACTGCTTTTTCTTAGTTCGATCCTATTAGTAGTATCTTGATCTAGTAGAATAAAGTTATGGCATGATCTAGTTTTGAGTTTTGCTTTATGATCCCTCTATGTAATCGAGTTCGTGAGCTATATATATAATAAAGTTTAGTGTTGAGTCAAGGGCTTGATTATTCTGCCATGATCTTGGGTGAATAAAAGAATAGAAATAGGAAAAAGAATAAAAAGAAACAAAGAGTTCATATTGATCTTATTGAGAGTAATGACTTCACATAGAAAGAGTATGATGATTAAAAGTTCTTGGGAGTTGGCAAATATAGCTTTGGTCATCATTGCAATTAATAGGAAGTAATAAGGAAAGAGAGGTTTCACATATAGATATATTATCATTGACATCTTTTATGATTGGGAGCACTCATTAAAATATAACATGCTAAAGAGTTGATGTTGGACAAGGAAGACAACATGATGAGTTATGTTTTCTTATATCTGAGATAAAGTATGTTGTCATGGATCCTCTAACATGTTGAGCTTGCCTTTCCCCGTCATGCTAGCCAAATTCTCAACACCAAGTAGAGATACTACTTGTGCTTCCAAATACCCTTAAACCAGTTTAGCCATGAGAGTCCACCATATCTACCTATGGATTGAGTAAGATCCTTCAAGTAAGTTGTCATCGGTGCAAGCAATAAAAATTGCTCTAAATATGTATGATTGATTGGTGTGGGAGAAATAAGCTTTTATACGATCTTGTGATGTGGAAGTAATAAAAGCGACGGACTACATAATAAAGGTTCACATCACAAGGGCAATATAAAGTGACGTTCTTTCGCATTGAGATTTTGTGCATCCAACCATAAAAGCGCATGGCAACCTCTGCTTCCCTCTGCGAAGGGCCTATCTTTTATTATTATCCTCTACCTTATGCAAGAGTCACGGTGATCTTCACCTTTCCTTTTTCATTTTATCCTTTGGCAAGCCCAGCATGTTGGAAAGAACATGATATAAATATCTAATTGGATGTAGGGGAGCATGAATTATTATTGTTGACATTACCCTTGAGGTAAAAGGTTGTGGGGAAAAACTATAAGCCCATATCTTTCTCTGTGTCTGATTAAAACTCCGTAACCACAAGTATTGCGTGAGTGTTAGAAATTATGAAGGACTAAGTGATAGTTGAGTATGTGGACTTGCTTTTAAGCTCTGACATAGACTCTTTCCGATGTTATGATAAATTGCAATTGCTTCAATGACTGAGGTTATAATTTGTTAGTGCTCAATAAGGTTTCTGATTCATACTTTCGCATTGTGAAAAGATCATCACTCGAACATAAGTAATCATATGACAAAATCTATTTATTTTGCTGTTATAAGAACAATCATGATGCCTTCATGTCCGTATTTTATTTTTATCGACACCTCTACCTCTAAACATGAGGACATATTTATTGTTATCGGCTTTTCGCTTGAGAACAAGCGAGGTCTAAGCTTGGGGGAGTTGATACGTCCATTTTGCATCATGCTTTTATATCGATATTTATCGCATTATGGGCTGTTATTTCACGTTATGTCACAATACTTATGGCTATTCTCTTTTATTGTACAAGGTTTACATGAAGAGGGAGAATGCTACCTGGAATTCGGCCGGAAAAGGAGAAAATATTGGAGACCTATTCTGCAACTCCAAAAGTCCTGAAACTCCACGGAATATCTTAAAATAAATAAAGAAAAATCATCGCCAAAGATGAAGGCGGGGCCCACACCGCTCACGAGGTGGGCGCTCGGGCGCCCCCCTACCTCGTGGGCCCCCTGGTGGCTCTCCGGCGTCCATCTGCTCATATATGAAGTCTTTCGATGAGAAAAAAACATTAAGCAACCTTTCGGGACAAGACTCCGCCGCCACGAGGCGGAACCTTGGCGGAACCAATCTAAGGCTCCGGCAGAGCTGTTCTGCCGGGGACACTTCCCTCCGGGAGGGGAAATCATCACCAACGCTCCTCTCATCGGGAGAGGGCAATCTCCATCAACATCTTCACCAGCACCATCTCATCTCCAAACCCTAGTTCATCTCTTGTATCCAATTCTTGTCTCCAAGTCTGGGATTGGTGCTAGTAGGTTGCTAGTAGTGTTGATTACTCCATGTAGTTGATGCTAGTTAGTTTATTTGGTGGAAGATCATATGTTCAGATCCTTTAAGCATATTATTACCCTTCTGATTATGAACATGAATATGCTTTGTGAGTAGTTACGTTTGTTCCTGAGGACAAGGGAGAAGTCTTGCTATTAGTAGTCATGTGAATTTGGTATTCGTTCGATATTTTGATGAGATGTATGTTGTCTAGCCTCTAGTAGTGTTATGTGAACGTCGACTACATAACACTTCACCATTATTTGGGCCTAGAGGGAGGCATTGGGAAGTAATAAGTAGATGATGGGTTGCTAGAGTGATGTAAGCTTAAACCCTAGTTTATGCGTTGCTTCAGAAGGGGCTGATTTGGATCCATATGTTTCATGCTATGGTTAGGTTTACCTTAAAACTTTTGTTGTAGTTGCGGATGCTTGCAATAGAGGTTAATCATAAGTGGGATGCTTGTTCAAGTAAGAACAGCACCCAAGCACCGATCCACCCACATATTAAATTATCAAAGTACCGAACGCGAATCATATGAGCGTGATGAAAACTAGCTTGACGATATTCCCATGTGTCCTCCGGAGCGCTTTTCCTATTATAAGAGTTTGTCCAGGCTTGTCCTTTGCTACAAAAAGGATTGGGCCACCTTGCTGCACTTTATTTACTCTTGTTACTTATTGCTCGTTACAATTTATCTTATCACAAAACTATCTGTTACCACTTATTTCAAGATTTGCAGAGAATACCTTGCTGAAAACCGCTTATCATTTCCTTCTGCTCCTCGTTGGGTTTGACACTCTTACTTATTGAAAGGACTACGATAGATCCCTTATACTTGTGGGTCATCACCCCGCCCTACGAACGATGCTGAGGTGTTGTCTCAAAGGGGACTGAACCAAGGGGAGACAGTTCCGGAGGCGCTTCAAGGCGACATTCCAGGCGCTGGGCGCACGAGGGGCAAGACTCCTCTCGGCCCTAACGCCGGGGGCAGCAAGTCTAGCCCCAAGACGAATACGGCGCCGGAACCTCCAGTGGTTTCGGATTCTATCAGGCGACCCCTCGCTAAGGGGGGCAAGCCATCTGTGCCGATGGCCTCTGTTCATCCAGAGGCATCGGACAACTTACTGGAAGTGCTTCGCGGCGCTTCCATTGACGAAGAGCACCGCACCATTATGAGTGCGGTGGTCAAGAAGGTTCGATCCGCCAAGAGCGGACTGATCGAAGCTCGTGCCAGCCTCCTAACAGCTTTGAGGTAAGTAACCAGATTATGAGAGAATGTTACCGCATAGACAGTAGCCCCTGATGCTCTGTTTGGCGTTCGCGAAAAAAGGCCGAATAGAGGATCAAATAATAACCGCAGGAGTCTAATCGGAATATGTCTATGTGCATATGTAGGCTTCACTGGCATTGCCGCTGTCAAGACGCATCATGGAGGTCACCAAGATCAAGCGGGACCTTGAGCGGTCCAAGGAAGAGCTCGGCCTTACCAAAAGGCAGCTCGAAGAGAACAAAGGTAAGTGATACCCCGTCTATATATTATAAAAAAAGAAGCTGGTTTTAGAATAATAGGATCGTCATGAATTTTGCTAGGGGCCACGACAGAAGTGGCGGCCCTGCAGAAGGCGCTATCCGAGGTCGAAGACAAAGCGGCCAAGGAGCGCATCGAGCGAGAAAAGCTAGAAGCCCGAGTAGGCGAGGTGCAGCAAGAGCTCCAGGCTCTTGCCAAAAAACACGAGTCCTTGGAGCTTGACTCTAAGACACAAGGGTCCGAGCTTGCGAAGGCCCTCGAAAGCGCACAACATGCCAAGGCCGAAGCCCAAAAGGCCCTCCGGGTAATTGAGGTGGTTAAGAAGATAGCGGTGGGTAAGGCATTCATTATGCAAAGCAAGCATGTGAAGGAAACTTTCTTTTTACTTACCCGAGTTCGGAGCTCTCCAGGAGCGTTCACAGATCTACCCCGCAGTGCGTCGAATGCTGCGGAGTTCTACCGGGCTGAGGAGGGGAGCTCGACGGAGAAGTTGTTCTGGTCTCAGTATACTGGGACCGAACACCCAATGCCCTTGAGCGACCGGTGAAGCAAGCTGGTCGAAGCTCCACAAGGCGGCCGAACAGGCCATGAAGGGTCTTATAGTCCGGATGTGGCCTGGCGAGCCCCTGCCTGATAGCTACTTCGGTCTGGTGAGGCAGCTTGTGAATGCCTACCCACGGCTCAAAGTCATAAACGGTCCATCTGCATCGAGGGTGCATGCAGGGCTTTTGCCCGGGCGAAGGTGCACTGGGCGAAACTGGACGCCAAAATGCTGGTGAAGGAGGGGCCGCCGGAAGGCAAGGAGCATCACAACCATGAAAAGTATTATGACAGTGTCCTGAAGGGTGCTCGCCTTGTGGCGGAGGACTGTGCTAAGGATGTAATATTCGAATGAATGTGCTCATGTGATCCTGTAATATGAAACGAGTTCATTTGCGCTATGCAATGCTTGTTAATTTAAAATATTACCTTCTGCGCGGCCGTTTATGAAATCTGAGAGTTGGCCAGTCGTTGGCTTCTGCCCCATGTAACTAGTACTGAGGTGTTCGGGATAAACCTGAGCACTCTTTATCCCAATTTTGGGTCCTTCGAAGGAGGTGTTCAGCACAGCGAACTAGGCAATCGGACTATAAAGCTTTATCACTCTCACTTAGCCATAGAAGTCTACAATTTTAAATTTTGGCGAAGCCCCTAGTATTCGGAAGGCCGAATTTGGGGCGTTATATACGCCTAAGTCGGGCAAGGCCGACTCCTCGCCCGAAGCGGAAAAAGTCTTTAAGGACTTGAGACCTCTCGAACAGCGACCAGCTCTCGCCTCATCATGACAATCAGTTTTCGGCTTTCTCTACTGAGGTGCTCGTCCAGAAGAACCGGGACACAATTGCAGTAGTTCTCCTAGTGCTACCTTAGCCGATATTGTGGAACGTAAGGTACCAAAACATGGGAGCCAGGCAAACCCAACTATTGACCCAAGACATGATTCGGAGCTGATGCATATAATGCTATAAGTTCGGGGTGCCGCACTGTCGAAAGTGTTCGAACTTCTCACGCCGTGTTATGGGGTATACTGAAGCCCCTGGCGCACTGGTCGTACCAGAATTTACGGGTGCAATTCATCGTAAATAGTCAGACAAGAAAAAAGAAAGAAAGTGGAATGCAATAATAGGCTAATGCTATGCATTGTTATTAAATAATACGTCAAAGCGTACGGATACAAGTAGTGCAATAAGCAAAAAATAGGGCCATTTGACATGTCCTATCCAAGGGCAAGTTGCGTACGGGTATGTAAAACAGGTATTTTGATCGTTATCAGAGACCACCTGGGGATTCCCTTGTACGTCAGACCGTCTTGCTTCCTTGGTATTTCCTTACCGCGTTGAGTCCAACAATTAGATTGCCGGAAAGGGTGTCGGTGTCAAAACCGGCGGATCTCGGGTAGGGGGTCCCGAACTATGCGTCTAGGCGGATGGTAATAGGAGACAAGGGACACGATGTTTTACCCAGGTTCGGGCCCTCTTCATGGAGGTAAAACCCTACGTCCTACTAGATTAATATTGATGATGTGTGTTACAAGAGTGGATCTACCACGAGATCAAAGAGGCTAAACCCTAGAAGCTAGCCTATGGTATGATTGTTGTTCGTCCTACGGACTAAAACCCTCCGGTTTATATAGACACAGGATAGGGTTAGGGTTACACAGAGTCGGTTACAATGGTAGGAGATCTACATATCCGTATCGCCAAGCTTGCCTTCCACGCCAAGGAAAGTCCCATCCGGACACAGGACGAAGTCTTCAATCTTGTATCCTCATAGTCTTGGAGGCCGGCCGATGATGATAGTTCGCTATCCGGACACCCCCTAGTTCGAACTCCTCGGTAGCCCCTGAACCAGGGCTTCAATGACGCATTTAGTCCGGGCGCGCATGTTGTCTTCGGCATTGCAAGGCGGGTTCCTCCTCCGAATAATTTATAGAAGATTGTGAACACCAGGATAGTGTCCGGCTCTGCAAAAATAAATTCCACATACCACCGTAGAGAGAATAATATTACACAAGATCAATCTGCTGAAGTATTTGGTGGCGTGACGTTGCACCACTACCAAGCCTTCACTCAAATTGTTTTTATTGTTCCACCTCAGCGTGTTTAGCGAAGCGGTTCCCTTGGCACGTCTTGTCGAAGCAGAGATCGTGTTCCCCTTATTCCGGGATTCCCATCAATACGGACGTGGGTAACCCAACCGCGCCATTGATCGTGACGCTTGGGAGATAAGCGAGTTTTACCAGGCCGGTGGGGACACATGTTTTTTGTCCACCCATATAAGGGGATAAAGATCCAACCCTTTTACCTGCGCCTTCTTCCTCCTTGGCTTATCCATCTCCGCGAACTCGAGCTCCAGCGCCCAAGTCCGCACTTCTCACCTCAACCTTCTCCAACTATGTCCGGAGCGGGAGGCAAGTGGATGGCCTCCTCCGTCACGGAGGGGCAGATCGAGAAGATGCTTGACGCCGGATATTTGTCCAAAGAACATCGCCAAGCATCGGCTCCCCGACGAGGGAGAGCTCGTCCCCAACCCCAGCCCCATGAGAGGGTAGTATTTCTTCCCCATTTCCTCCATGGACTGGGCTTCCCACTTCATCCCTTTGTCCGGGGGCTCATGTTCTACTACGGCCTAGATTTCCATGATTTGGCCCCGAATTTCATCCTCAACATCTCGGCGTTTATCGTCGTGTGCGAGGCCTTCCTCTGCATCCAGCCCCACTTGACATGGCTCAAGACCTTGATGTCAAGCGAAGGTTGTGAAGGCAGCCAAGCAGAGTGCGGAGGCGCCATGGTGGGCAGGATGTCCCACGTTACGTGGGTCGGAGGGCACTTTCGTGGAAACCATCAAGGGGTGGCAATCGGTGGTTCTACATCATCGAGCCGCGTGACCCTGATTGGGCAGCGGCCCCAATTCAGATCTGGATTCCCCACACGGCTCTCGTCATGGAAAGAGACGGGCCTGAAGTGGGGATTCGGACGAGCTATCCGGACTCCAAACAAAGCGTCCAAACCTGGTGGACAAGAATCTCGGGCTTGTCGGCGTAATCCGGTGATGCTCATCCGCCGGATTCTCCCATGCCAACAACGGGCCTTCAATTTGTGGGAGTTTGATCCGGCACAACACCGAACCTTGAGCCGGCTCTTCGATACTACGTACGAAGATGCCTGGAAGGTGCTGTTCAAGGGCGCCGAAGCCCCCGCATCCGCTAACAAAGATCGCGGATACAGCTCGCGGCATCAAGCCGGCGAGGTAAGTTATTTTACCCTTTACAGGACTCTTTTTTCGTAGATTGACTCTACGTGGGATCTAAAAACTCCTTATTCTTTGACAGGACTGGCTGAAGACGTCCGGACAGATTAACTGTCCGGCTCCTTTGCTGAAGACCAGCGACGCCTGATTGACGGGGCTCTGGCTCCGGCACCATGTGGTGCCGGAGAAGAAGGCCAAGAAGGAGGCCACGGGAACTCGAAGGAGCTCCCGACGCCAGTCTTGTCGGATTCTCAAGCAGAATCTTCTCCACGAAGACGAGGAGGAAGAAGAAGCTTCTCCCCAGTGGGAGGAGAGGAAAGGAAGGCCGCCCCAACCGGGAGGCCGGAGGGTCCAAGAAGGAAGAACCCTTCCTCCGGACTTCTCCAACAACGTCGACGACGACGAGGATGAATGGCCTACAAGGGCCAAGCCCCTGGCGAGATCGTAAGTATCCGGACTCCCGAATAATTTCGAGGTTTTTTATTTTCGCCACATAATGTCTTTCTAATGCCGCATACGACCCTGCAGTCCGCCCAAGGATGATCTTCCCATTTCGTCGAGCGGGTCCTTGGGTGAGTCAGATATGGATTCCCTTCCGACTACCTCCAGCCCCCGTGCCGCGGACGACGCCGAGGTGGGATCCCAGAAAAGGACCCACCAGGAGGAGGAGGCCCCGGAGGTGTCACAGAACACCCTCCCGGACTGTGCACCGGATTCAGCCCCGGAGGCCACAGTGGCTCCGTAGTCCGGTGGGCGACCCCTTCGTAAGAAGGTCAAGACTGCGACGCCGGCCTCCTACGTCCAACCAGAGGTGCCGGATAATTTGCTGGAGGCGCTCAACGGCGCCTCCATCGAAGAGGAACACCGCACTGTTATGAGTGCGGTGATTCAGAAGGTTCAGCTCGCCAAGAGCGGGCTGACCGAAGCCTGCAGCAGCCTTCTAATGTGCTTTGAGGTAAGAATTTTAATATATGTAAAATGGTACCGCATAGACAGTAGCCTCGATGCTCGGTTCGGTGTTCGGAAAGAAAAATTTGGTGAGGATCTTTAGAAAGATAAATGCAGGAGTCATAAAAAATATGTCAATATGGGATTTCAGGTTGTCGACCTCCGGCAATCGATCAAGGAGGTCAATACTTTGAAGGAAAACCTCGAGCGGTCCGAGAACGAGCTCGGCCGTGCCAAGAAGCAACTCGAGGAAAAAGAAGGTGCGTAATACCTTATGAAAATTGTACCTTACAGAAAAGGATTTGGTTGCAAGAAAAATGACAAGGATAACATGGGTATTGTAGGGGCCACTAATGAGGTGGCGACCCTGAAGGAGGCGGTGGCCGTGGCCGAACGTAATGCGGCCGCAGAGAGCACCGAGCGAGAGAAGCAGGAGGCGCGGGTGGCGGAGGTACAGCAAGAGCTCCAGGATCTCGTGAAAAAACATGAGAACTTGGAGCGTGACTCGAAGACTCGAGAGTCTGAGCTTGCAACGGCTCTTGAGAGTGCCAAAGCCGCTAAGGCGAAGCCTACAAGGCCCTCCAGAGATTGAGGCGGTGAAGAAAATAGCAGCGGGTAAGGCATTTTTCATGCAGAGTAAGCATGTGAGTGTTAATTACATGTTGCTTACCCGTCGGAGCTCTCGAGGCGTTCGCAGATCTTCCTTGCAGTGTCGATGCTGCCGCATTCTACCGGGCCGAGGAGGGGAGCTCGATGGAGAAGGTCTTCTGGTCTCAGTATGCTGAGGCCGGACATCCGGTGCCCCTTAGCGACCAGCTGAAGCAGCTGGTCGAGCTCCACAAGGCGGCCGAACAAGCCATGAAGGGCCTCATAGTTCGGCTGTGGCCTAAGGAGGCCATGCCTGGGAGCTACTTCGGCCTGGTGCGGCGGTGATGGATGCGTGCCCGTGGGTTGAAGTTATCAAGCATTCCGCTTGTATTGAGGGTGCCTGTCGGGCCTTGCCCATAAAGGTGCACTGGGGCAAGATGGATGCCTGAAGCTCGTGGACGGACCCGCCACGGAGGGCAAGGAGCATCGCACGCCCGAGATGTATTATAAGAGTGTCTTTGAAGGGCGCCCGCACTATTGCGGTGAGTGCTCCAAAGATGTAATATTTGAGTAGACTAGCATTTTGTTATCCTATGCGCTGAAAACTTAGTTCATATGCGCTAAGCAACGCTTGTTAATTTAAAATATTACCTTACGTGCGGCTGTTTATCAAATCGAGAGATGGCAAGTCGTCGGCTTCACCCCATGCCACGAGTGCTGGGGTGTTCGGGATAAACTTGAGCGCTCTTGTTCCCATTTTTGAGTCCATCTAGGGAGGCGCTCAACACAGCGAACAAGGCAACCGGACTTATAATGCTTGAACACTCTCACTTAGCCATAGAATTCTATAATTTTAAAATTCGGCGAAGCCCCTCGTCTTCGAAGGTCAATTTGGGGCGCTTATCCACGCCTTGGCCAGACAGCATCCGGCTCCTCGCTCTAAGCGGCATAAGTCTTTAAGGACTCGCAAAAAACCTCTCGAACAGCGACCAGTCTCTCGCCTCATCATGACGGTCAGCTTTAGCTTTCTCCACTGAAGCGTTAACCCAACTGGGCGGAATCGCGATGGTTCTCCGGTGCTACCTTAGCCGATATAACGGGCGTAAGGTACCAAAACACGGAGCCGGGCAAACCCAACTATTGACCCAAGACATGATTCGAGCCGATGCATATAGTGCTATAGGTTCGGGTGCCGCACTTGTGAAAGTGTTGGACTCATCACACCATAACGCTGGAAACATAAGCCCTGGTGTATATTAGCCGTACCAAAGTGTACGGATGCAACATGCCGTGAATGAACATATGTATGAAAAAGAAATACAATTATAAGCAAAAAGGTGCTGCATTGTTTTATTCAATAAGTGCTGCTACGAATGCAGAACGATACAAATAGTGCGATAAGCAAGGTATGGAACTGTTAAACATGTCCCCCTCCAGGGGTAGGCTGCAGATTAGTGTATAAAAATGCTTGTAATGGAGACCACCTGTATATTCGTTGTAGCCTTTATCCTTCCCTGGCTGTTGCATCGTGAGTTCGGCAGTTCTGTCACGCCGGACAGGCCTCGACAAACGGAGTCCTGTGGTTAAAAAGTAAAAGGTAAAAAAGAAAAGAAAAAGGAACGACACACTTGAGAGCCCTGGTGTGGTTGAGCCACAGTCTGGGTTTATCGTGGTCGTGCCCCTCTCCCCATGCCCATGGTATCTTCAGAGCGTAATGGTGTACGCGAAGGACCTGCTTTGACGTTTCGCAGGAGCTGGGGTTGGGGCCGCACTGCTACGCGTGCTTGGAACGTGCCAGGTGGTCTTGTTGTAAGTTACTCCGGGCGCGCTTGGCTGTGTTCGGCCGCTTAACGGCCGGACTCGAGAATTGCATTAAGAGGCTGCATTGCACTTCTGCCGTGAGAGTCAGCCAGTATGTTCCTCCGTCGCGGAGAGAACGTTCGGTGTTTCCGTTGACCGTGATGACTCCTCGAGGGCTGGCATCTTGAGCTTGAGGTATGCGTAGTGCGGCACCGCGTTGAACTTTGCAACGCGATGCGTCCGAGCAAGGCATGATAGCCGCTGCGGAACGGGACTATGTCGAAGATTAACTCCTCGCCGGAAGTTATCCGGGATCCAAGACCACTTCCGTGTAATTGAGCCTGCATAATTGGCTTCTACACAGTATGACGCCTTTAAAGGTCGTTTTGGTAGGTTTAATCCTTGAGGGGTCTATGCCCATTTTGCGACCGTATCCCGGTAAAGCAGGTTCAGTTTCTGCCGCAAATCCATCGGGACTCTGGTTAGGTGAAATCCATCGACGATTGGGTCTAAGACCGGTCTGGCGAATCCACCATGGCGGATCTTTGGTGGGGTGGTCCCTTCGGTCAAAAGTGATCGGGCAGGAGGACCATGGATTGAACTTCAGGGCAACTGGCTCCATCGCGTAGACATCCCTGAGTGCACGCTTCCGCTCCCTTTTGGGTATGTGCGTTGCGTATATCATGTTCACCGTCCGCTTTGTGAGGAGAAACCCTTCATCCTCTATTGTTCGGCGGTTGGGTCTCGTCCTCGTCATCGCTATGCAGCCCCTTGTCATTGTTTTCGGCAATTAACTTTCCTGCCTGCTTGAATACCCAACAGTCCCTGTTGGTGTGGTTAGCTGGCTTTTCGGGGGTGCCGTGTATCTGGCACAAGCGGTCGAGTATTCGGTCCAAATTGGGCCGGACCCGAGTAGTTCGTTTGAATGGCTTTTTCACCGACCGGGTTTAGAGCCTTTGAATCCGGCATTGACTGCCGTATCATCAATATTGTCGCTGTTAATGCGGCGTTTGTTTTTGTTACGACGCGGCCTGCCATTTTGGTCCTTGAAGTCCGGACTGCCAGAATTTTTGCTGAGGTTGTTGCTGCGTGCTAGCTAGCTGTCCTCACCCGCGCAAAAGCGGGTCATGAGTGATGTGAAGGCTGCCATGGATTTCGGCTTTTCCTGTACTAGGTGTCGGGCGAGCCACTCGTCGCGGATGTTATGCTTGAAGGCCGCAAGGGCCTCCGCATCCGGACAGTCGACGATTTGGGTTTTCTTGGTTAAGAATCGTGTCCAGAATTGTCTGGACGATTTGTCTGGCTGCTGAATTATGTGTCTTAGGTCATCAGCGTCTGGTGGTCGCACATAAGTGCCCTGGAAGTTATCGAGGAATGCGGCTTTGTGTCCTCCCAGCTCCCAATTGACTCTGCTGGCAAGCTGTTGAGCCAATGTCGGGCTGGTCCTTTAAGCTTGAGGGGGAGGTATTTGATGGCGTGAAGATCGTCACCGCGGGCCATGTGGATGTGAAGGAGATAGTCTTCGATCCAAACCGCGGGGTCTGTTGTGCCATCATAGGATTCAATATTGACGGGTTTAAACCCTTCGGGGATTTGATGATCCATTACTTCGTCTGTGAAGCATAGTGGGTGTGCGGCGAACCTGTACTGGGCGATATCTCGACGGAGCTCAAAAGAGCTTTGTTTGTTTTGTTCGGCCCGGCCGGACTTACTGTGCCCGGTGCGACGGTTGTCGTCACGTACCGTGGGGCGCCTACGCGATCCGTAGATCGATCTTGATTGTCTTGCCTTGTCCTCCAATATATCTCGCAGGTCCGGAACGTTCCCCTTTGGCCGTGTGCTTTTTGAGCGATGCCGGGGTACGGTTTTAGTGAAGGGCCTAGAGGCCTCTCTGTCGCGACCACGGGGTGGTCGGTCACCGTATTGTCTCTGGTGATGCGGGTTCGTAAGCCTCCTCCTCTAATCGGGGAGCAGCTTGCATTTAGGGTAGCTTTTGGAGGCGCTCGAGCTCATGCTCTTCGCCGCGAGGACTTGATCCATCCGTCGGCTAGCAGATCTGATCAGCTCTAAGCTGTTCTTGCTTTTCTTGAGGCTATTCGCCGTGGCCATAAGCCTGCGTCTAAGATGCTCTTGTTCGACGGGATCCTCAGGCACGACGAATTCATTGTCGTCGAGGCTTGCTTCGTCTTCGGAGGGAGGCATATAATCCTCTACCTCTTCTTCTGCCGCTCTCTCGTGAGGGCTGGCGTATCCATCCTCCTGGGCTGGGTCTTGCTGGAGTGGATTGTCTTCGGCATTGTCCGGTGTATTTTATCTCCGGTGCCGGAATCTTCATTCTTGCTGTGGCGGGATTTAGAGCGGCGCCGCTGACGCCGGCGCTTGGGCTGCTTCTTGGAGGGGTCATCCTCCGTTGTTCCATCGCCGTTCCCATCTTTTGGGATGTCCACCATGTATATGTCATATGACGAGGTGGCCTTCCAGTGCCATGTAGGCGCTGGCTCTTGTTCGTCTCCGGCATCGTCGTCCATACCGTCGATGTCTTCGGAGTCCTAGTCTAGCATGTCGGTTAGATCATCGACAGCGGCTACCAAGTGGGTGGTGGGTGGGCATTGAATTTCTTCGTCGTCCGCATCCCGACCTTCCTGACCATAATCCGGCCAGGGCTCTCCGGATAAAGAGAGAGACTTTAGTGAATTCAGGATGTCGCCAAAGGTCGAGTGCTGAAAGATGTCCGCGGCCGTGAACTCCATAACGGGCACCCAATCGGATCGATTGGTAAGGGCGCGGAGGGTTCGGAGTCCGGAGAGGAGTCCGCACCTGAGTCGAGGTCTTCGCAGCGATGGGATGGAATTCGCTCGATCGCCAGAGATTAAAGCCCCGAGGCGGTGTCCAACCACTCGTCCTCGGTCGGGGAATCCGGCTCCGGATTAAGGGTCGGAGCGGATTCGGGTGCGGCCTCCAGGGCACTGTTCGGCTGCAGAGCTAGATCATGCCCATCGAGACAGTGCGGCGCGCTTAGCTGCGGCTCGAATCCGTCGAAGATCAAGTCTCCGCGGATGTCGGGCGTATAGTTTAAACTTCCAAATCCGACCCGACGGCCAAGGGCGTAGCTTTCGATCTGCTCCAGATGGCCAAGCGAATTGGCCCACAGTGCAAAGCCGCCGAACACGAAGATCTGTCCGGGGAGAAAAGTCTCACCCTGGACCGCGTTGTTGTTGATGATCAAAGGAGCCATCGAGCCTATTGGTGACGCATACGGAGGAACTCTCAATGAAAGCACCAATGTCGGTGTCAAAACCGGCGGATCTCGGGTAGGGGGTCCCGAACTGTGCGTCTAGGCGGATGGTAACAGGAGACAAGGGACACGATGTTTTACCTGAGTTCGGGCCCTCTTGATGGAGGTAAAACCCTACGTCCCCGCTAGATTAATATTGATGATGTGTGTTACAAGAGTGGATCTACCACGAGATCGAGAGGCTAAACCCTAGAAGCTAGCCTATGGTATGATTGTTGTCCGTCCCTACGGACTAAAACCCTCCGGTTTATATAGACACCGGATAGGGTTAGGGTTACATGTAGTCGGTTACAATGGTAGGAGATCTACATATCCGTATCGCCAAGCTTGCCTTCCACGCCAAGGAAAGTCCCATCCGGACACGGGACGAAGTCTTCAATCTTGTATCTTCATAGTCTTGGAGTCCGGCCGATGATGATAGTTCGGCTATCCGGACACCCCCTAGTCCGGAACTCCCTCAAAGGGCTTCCAGAGAGTAAGGTCCTGAAAGAGAGAAAATGATAAAGGTATGCAGCCCCTGGGGCGGTTGAGCCGCATTGTGGGACGTGCCGTAGTGGTGCCTCCGCCTATGCCCATGGTATCTTGAGTGTGTAGTTATGTACGTGTGACACAGATTTCACCGCTTGACTGGGACTAGGACGGAGGCCGAATTGCTAGTCGAGCTCAAAACGTGCCTGCCGATCCGCCTGCGGGGTACTCCGGACTCGCTTGAAGGTGTCCGGGGTCTTTTTCGCCGAATTGGCGGTTTGCCTAATAAGGCTGCTTTGCGCTTCTGCTGCGAGGGCTGCAGTGTGCTCCTTTCTGCGGAGCGAGCGCTCTGTATTTCCATTAACTGTTATAACCCCGCGTGGTCCTGGCATTTTGTGTTTGAGGTATGCATAATGTGGTACCGCATTGAATCTGGCAAATGCGGTTCATCCGAGCAGTGCGTGATAGCCGCTGCGGAAGGGGACGATATCGAAGATTAACTTCTCGCTTCGAAAGTTGTCCGGAGACCCGAAAACCACTTCCAGTGTGATTGAGCCCGTGCAACAGGCCTCTACACCTGGGATTACACCTTTAAAGGTGGTTTTGGTGGGTTTGATCCTCGAGGGGTCTATGCCCATTTTGCGCACTGTATCCTGATAGAGCAGGTTCAGGCTGCTGCCACCGTCCATAAGGACTCGAGTGAGGTGAACTCCGTCAATGATGGGGTCGAGGACCAATGTGGCAGATCCGCCATGACGGATACTAGTGGGGTGGTCCCTGCGATCGTAGGTGATCGGACAAGAGGACCATGGGTTGAACTTTGGGGCGACTGGCTCCATCGCATAGACGTCCCTTAGTGCACGCTTCCGTTCCCTCTTGGGAATGTGGGTTGCGTATATCATGTTCACCGTTTTCACTTGTGGAGGGAACCTCTTCTGTCCTCCTGTGTTCGGCGGCCGAGGCTCCTCCTCGTCGTCGCTATGCAGTCCCTTGTCCTTGTTTTTGGCATTCAACTTGTCGGCCTGCTTGAACACCCAGCATTCTCTGTTGGTGTGATTGGCTGGCTTATCGGGGGTGCCGTGAATTTGACACGAGCGATCGAGTATGCGGTCCAAACTAGACGGGCCCGGATTGCTTCTTTTGAACGGCTTTTTCCGCTGATCGGATTTAGAGCCACTGAATCCGGCATTGACTGTTGTGTCTTCGGCCTTATCGCGTTGTTGCGGCGCTTGTGTCTATTGCGACGTGGTTTGCCGTTAGTACCTTTGGCATCTGAAGTGCCAGGGTTCCTTGATGTGTTGTTGCTGCGAGCCAGCCAGCTGTCCTCTCCCGCGCAAAAGCGGGTCATGAGTGTCGTGAGGGCTACCATGGACTTCGGCTTCTCTTGGCCGAGGTGTCGGGCGAGCCACTCGTCCCGTATGTTATGCTTAAAAGCCGGTAAGGCCTCGGCATCCGTACAGTTGACGATTTGGTTCTTTTTAGTTAAGAACCAACAGAATTTCCTGGCCGATTCCCCAGGCTGTTGGGTTATGTGGCTCAAGTCATCAGCATCTGGTGGTCGCACATAAGTGCCCTGGAAGTTGTCAAGGAATACATCTTCCAAATTATCCCAACTGCCAATGGAGTTTGCTGGCAGGCTATTCAACCAATGTCGAGCTGGTCCTTTGAGTTTTAGTGGGAGGTACTTGATGGCATGTAGATCGTCACCGCGGGCCATGTGGATGTGGAGGAGGAAATCCTCAATCCATATCGCGGGGTCTGTTGTGCCATCGTATGACTCAATGTTAACGGGTTTGAATCCTTCTGGAAATTCATGATCCATTACTTCATCAGTGAAGAATAGGGGGTGTCGGCGCCTGCATGCGGGCTATGTCAATGACGCAGCTCATACGAGTCTTGTCTGCTGTATTCGGCCCGGCCGGATTTGCTTTTAGTGTATCCGGCGTGACGATCATCATCACGCGTTGGGGCGCGACCCCGTGATCCGTAGATCGATCTTGTATGTCCTGCTTTGTTTTCCAATACGTCTTATAGGTCCCGCGTGTTGCCCCGGGCCTTGGTGTTTTTGTTTGTCTGGCGACGGGGTGCGGGCTGGACTTCGGGCTGATATGTCCCTCTGTCTCGGCCACGAGGTGGCCGATCAGCCGCATCATACGCTGGTGATGTAGGTTTTAATGCTTCCTCCTCGAGTTGGGGTAGCAACATGCGCTTTGGGTAACTCTTGGTTGGGCGTTCGAGTTCGTATTCCTCGGCCACAAGGACTTCAGTCCATCTGTCCGCTAGCAGATCTTGATCAGCTCGAAGCTGTTGTTGCTTTTTCTTCAGGCTGTTTGTTGTGGCTCTAAGCCGGCGCTTGAAGCGCTCCTGTTTGACGGGATCCTCAGGCACGATAATTCTTCGTCGCCGAGGCTCACCTCGTCTTCGGAGAGAGGCATGTAATTGTCATCCTCCGATTCTTCGTCTGCTGCCTGTTCCGAAGGGCTAGCTTGTTCACCTCCCGCTCTAGGTCTGACTGGAGGGGATTGTCATCGTCTTCGGCACTACCCGGAGCGTTATTGTCTCTTGTGCGGTATCGCTGCTTTTGCTATGGCGGGACTTAGAGCGGCGCCGCTGATGTCGGTGCTTGGATTGCTTCTTGGGGGGGATTATCCTCCGCTGTCTTATCGCCATCGCCTTCTTTGGGGGTGTCCACCATGTATATGTCATATGATGAGGTGGTAGTCCGGTATACGTGGGCGGTGGTTCTTGTTCGTCTCCTGCATCGTCGTCCATACCGTCGATGTCTTCGGAGCCGAAGTCGAGCATGTCGGTTAAATCGTCGATAGTGGCTACTAAGTGGGTGGTGGGTGGGGTACGAATTTCTTCACCGTCCGCATCCCATTCTAGCCGGACATAGTTCGGCCAAGGGTCTCCTGTCAGGGAGAGAGACCTCAACGAGTTTAGCACGTCGCCAAAGGGCGAGTGCTGAAATATATCCGCGGAGGTAAACTCCATGATCGGTGCCCAATCGGATTCGATAGGCACGAACGCAGGCGGCTCGGAGCCCATGGCCGGGGACGAATCCAACGGTTCGGCAACACGGGTCTCATAGGAGGTGAAGTCAGTATTCGGCTCTATCGCCACTGAGTGTGCGTCCTCCGTGGCGGGAATAAACCTAGCGGTTAATTTGTCAAGCACAAAACCTACAACAACTAGGCTCACCTATGTGCACCAACAACTTATGCTAAGCAAGAAAAACTACTGAGGTGATAGCAAGATATATGACAAGAAACAATATGGCTATCACAAAGTAAAGTGCATAAGTAAAGGGCTCGGGTAAGAGATAACCGAGGCACGCGGAGACGACGATGTATCCCGAAGTTCACACCCTTGCGGATGCTAATCTCCGTTTGGAGCGGTGTGGAGGCACGATGCTCCCAAGAAGCCACTAGGGCCACCGTATCTCCTCACGCCCTAGTACAACGCAAGATGTCGTGATTCCACTAAGGGACCCTTGAGGGCGGTCACCGAACCCGTACAAATGGCAACCCTTGGGGGCGGTCACCGAACTCGTACACTTTGGCAACCCTTGGGGGCAGTCATCGGTACCCGTCAAATTGCTCGGGGCAATCTCCACAACCTAATTGGAGACCCCGACGCTTGCCCGGAGCTTTACACCACAATGATTGAGCTCCGAACACCACCAAGGTTGGGGCTACCTCCACAACTTAATTGGAGACTCCCAACGACACCACGAAGCTTCACCACAATGGAATATGGCTCCGCGGTGACCTCAACCGTCTAGGGCGCCCAAGCACCCAAGAGGAACAAGCTCAAGGGTACCAAGCACCCAAGAGTAATAAGCTTCTCAACTTGTAACTTCCACGTATCACCATGGAGAACTCAAACCGATGCACCAAATGCAATGGCAAGGGCACACGGAGTGCCCAAGTCCTTCTCTCTCAAATCCCACCGAAGCAACTAATGCTAGGGAGGAAAATGCGAGGAAGAACAAGAAGGAGAACACCAAGAACTCCAAGATCTAGATCCAAGGGGTTCCCCTCACATAGAGGAGAAAGTGATTGGTGGAAATGTGGATCTAGATCTCCTCTCTCTTTTCCCCCCAAAACTAGCAAGAATCCATGGAGGGATTGAGAGATAGCAAGCTCGAATAAGGTCAATAATGGGGGAAGAACACGAGCTTAAAAGAATAAGGTTGAAAGAGGAAGAAGACCCCCTTTTATAGGAGCTCCCGAATCCAACCGTTATGTGCTCAGTCCGCGCACGAGCGGTACTACCGCTCAGGGGAGCGGTACTACCGCCCAGGCGGTAGAACATGGAGAGCGGAGCAAAACAGAGGGCAAGGCAGAGCCGTATGAGCGGCACTACCGCTGGACCCAGCGGTACTACCGATGGCCACAGCGGTACTGCCGTTTGGCCCAGGTACTACCGCGGGGACCGCGCACAGCGCCTACCACAAGCACAGGGAGAAGGAACAGGGAGGAGGGCCATTGAGCGGCACTAGGGGCGGTGGTAGCCGCGGTACTACTACACACGAGCGGTACTACCGCTCCCATCTGCCATTATCGCCATTGAACCCGACACGAGAAAACCACGTCTCGAGTCGAGGCGGTACCGGCGCGGAACCGGAGCCGTACTACCGCTTATGGCCATGGGCGATACTACCGTTGTGGGGCAGCGGTACTACCGCTTATGGCGATATGTGGTACTGCCGCTCCGGCCCAGCGATACTACCGCTGGCGCCATCCTTATACCACTTCCACGAAAACAAGTATACTCCAAGGAAAACCTGAACTGCCAAAACTTCTGCAAATGAGCTCCGAATTGAGCAAACTCAAGCTTGTTGGATACAAGACGACGAGTAGCATCAAAATAGCGACAGGGGAGGTATGCCTAACAAATAGAGGAGTGAAACCTCCAACAGAGAAGAACCGACATAATCTCCAATCATCGAAAACATCATAGAAGATGCATGTGACCTCCGTTTTCGATGAACTCGAGCTTGTCAACAAGATGACCAAAAGCTCCAAAACTCACAAAGAGAAGCAAACAAAAACCAAGAAAGATGATGCAAGGATGCAATGGTTTGAGCTCTCAACGAACAATACGATCAAGCTACTCATCAAGAGCCCCCCTTGATAGTACGGCAATCGATCCTATAACCCGGTCTCCCAACTACCACCATGAGACCGGTAAAATAGAAAACCTATCCAGGGCAAACCTTTGCCTTGCACATGGTCCACTTGAGCTAGAAGATGACGATCTTGATTCCCTCAAGTTGGACCACCTTTCTTGATTGCGTTGGCTCGATGAAGACTAGTTGATTGCTCCCCATACTCCACTATGGGTGAGCCACCCTTACGCACATCTTCATAAGTCCATTGTCACCACAATGGATGGCAAGCTTCAAGCATTTGATCTCTTCGTGATGCTTCACTTGAACTTGCCTGCTTCACTTGAACTTGCACACCGCAACCTAACCCCACAAAGAACTCTCACGAAGACCATGGGTTAGTACACAAAGCGTAATTGACAATGCTTACCATACCATGGGATCGCTTGATCCCTCTCGGTACATCTTCTACGCTTTGTGTGTTGATCAACTTGATTCACTCTTTGACTGAGTCTTGATCAACCTCTCACGAGACCAATCTTTTAGGTAATTCCTTGAATAGCACCTTGGTCGACACAAACTCTCCTTGAAACCAACACTTGTACTCCAAGAAAAGCCTATGGACAAAACCTTTAAATATAACTCAAGGCAACCATTGGTCCATAGAGATTGTCATCAATTACCAAAACCAAACATGGGGGCACCGCATGTTCTTTCAGCAGGGCAACACCGTCCACCATGGCTGAGGCAGACGCCTTAGATCCGAGAGACCACCCTCACCTGTTACCAACCGGCAACAGGCCACAAGCACGCACGCAGCCAGCCCAACAGTCGCACTAGTACCACGCCATCGCACTTTGCAACCACCAGAGACACCAACACCCATAGCCGAGACGCACGCACACACATATTCCCGAGGTCAGATCCGAGAGGAAATCTAGGCAGGGGCTTGGTCAACGACGCCAGTTCTGCTAACCTTCGGTACACCATGACCGGGATGGCGCAGGGCCCAGCTAGGGCTCGCCTCCACCACCAAGAGCAGCCAAGGTCTGCTCATCGTCATCGCGAAGACCAACCATGCCGCTAAAATCAAGAATCGTTGAGACGGTTTGCCGCTTACCGCCACAGAGGAGGCCGGGAGTCGCGCAATTGCAATACTTCTTACAAAAATTAGCAACATATGCATAGTTCCAGCCAAAACAAATGTTCCTACCTCATGTGCTTGCCCACACAATCAGCTTCGGTCGATCCCCTCGCCTTGGTGAGTGGTATCCATAGCCATGCCAAACTTGGGTTAATCTTACATTCAAGTATCTCAGTTAGTTGAATCGTCAATTGAGCTAAGCCAACTAAAGCAACATCTATAAAGGCTCATGAACAATAACCAAACACTAATAATCTGCATCATCTCCTGACATAACAGACAGAATAATACAACCTAAAACATAGAAGTTCAACTAAAATTTATGTTGAGTAAGAAAAAGTGTCTGGATAGGCATGACTAAATGCTTGTATTCACTTCCTCTATTTCTCTATGAACAATGGTGGCAAAATAGGCTAAGCAGTTTATCTTCATAGTCAGTGATTTCAGTATCTACATCACCAAGTATATCAAACTTTGGTCTTAACTGAGCACCTACGTTATCATCAACTTTGCTTCAAAGTTTTCAAACATCATACAAAGTGACATATATGACTAGGTGGTGTCCCAAGTGCAGCATATAATGCAAAGAAAGCATTAGTGATCAAATTATTGGTTTAAAATTTTCAACCAGTTGTGTCTCCAGATAAAAGAACATCAAGAGATAGTCAACATCCAATTCTTTCGCGCTTTTTGTGCTTGGGTTCTTATTTGGATTTGGTTGCAGTTGGTTAGCAAACATGAGTCGTTTGTCGTCGTTTTCTTGTGTCGGTGGATCTCCGTGCGCACGCCATAGTCCAACATGGCGTTGATGTGTTGCAGCTGCCAAAACGGCATGACTAAGAGCTTGTTCCTTCGACGGGCAAGTCGACCAGGGCTTCCTCAAAGATGGGGAGGTCGACCTGGGCTTCCTCGAGGACGGAGAGACAATCTTACTCGAGGGCTATTCCGGTCAACCTTTTGACCCAATGTGAATGTAAATAATTTTTATGCTAAATTTTTTTATTTATTTAAACTAATCGTGTACTATCGTGGTTTTGTAACAAAAACATAATATATTTTTAGTGAGCATAATTTTCTGTTACTTATCTATCATAGTTAACCACATAATAATGTTGCTAAATATTGTTATTCTCTGAATTGCTCCAAAATCGTCATGTATGTCAATCAAAAAAATCCTTCACTTAAATTTAAATTGTACATTCTTCATAAATTATATGTTTTAAAATGTATGTGTGTGTTCATATTTTTTTCCACTATCATTAAATATTATGTTTGAGATTTCCAATATCATACACACTAACAAATAACTTAATAATAGTGTATAGTGTATCACTAGGCAAGCATATATATATATAGTTACTTCTAGTGTATGACAAATGTTTTTGCGACTTGGGCTCAGTAATAACTGGAAAACATGTACATTATGTTTTACTTGTATTTACTATATATCCCGATGTTAGCCACCACACGCCCAAAAAAAATGTCTTTTGCAAGTCATTTTGCCTGAACATCCTATAACATCGTTCGAATTATCTTTGTTGTGCATGTCAAAAGATTTAGAGGTCATGAGGGAGGATGAATATTTCATTATTTAACCGAAGTCTCAATAGAATTTGCTATTCCTTCATATCCATATTAATTGTCACAGTTTTAGTACATACAACTTTATAGTACTAAAGTTGTATTAAAGCCGTGACAACACGACAATTAATATGGGTCGGAGGAAGTAATAAATATGTACTAGCGGCTTCTTTTGTGAAAGTAAACATTTAGTAGCTACTCTTCTGTTTGAAATTATTCGAAATTCTGGTTTTATCCTAAGTCGTCGCTTATTTTTGAATCACTAGTACATATAGAAGATTATTTCTTATTTTGAACCGGAGTAGATTTGGAAAAGTAGTTATTGCCTGCTGAAAATCACTAGCAAGATACCCGCAAGAAAGAAAAAAATCACTAGCAAGTTTGCTTCGGCCCTGTTTCGATGCCCTCAGCACCTCGTTTCAATCCAAAAAATATGAGCACAGTGTTGACATCAACATTTACTTTCATCCGCAATACTAAGACGTTCATGTGTCGCCTCGCCTGTAATGATCTTCAAGTTTCTCCTCCACTTTAGTAGCGCACAACACTCATTATAGGCGGGTCGGCGAAAGGGCCGCGGAGCCACCAGTCGGCGATGTACCCGTTGGTGGCCTCCGTGTAGTGAACTCCATCCCAGTTGACGAACGCCGACGGGTTACTGCATGCGGTCGCCCCCGGCATGCCGCAGATGGCGCTGCCGTTCCAGTTGTAAGTGCCGCCGGCTCCGCAGCAAGCCCGGAGAGCGTCCGCCTCGGCCACCCCTGCAGCAAAATTCCCAGGCAGCTCAGTGGCTGGCCACGCCGCAGCAAGCAAAGGTCAATAGGAGTACATACTAGTGCAACCAAAGACTCCTTACCGTAATGGCTGGGGTTGCGGAGGATCTTGATGATGGGGCTGTAGAAGTCGGCCAAGATGATGGTGGCACGGGGTACCTGCCCCTGAGAGAGACGACTGCGGCGCGGAGCCGGGAGTTGTGGTGCGTGGCCACGCGGTTGACGTCGATGAGGCAGCCCATGGAGTCGTACTCCGTCGTGTTGAGGCCGGAGCGGCTCGTTAGCATGGTGGGTGAGCACCCCAGCGGTGGGTTCCCCGGCACGACCACGTAGACCGCGCCTCCTTTGATGAGCCCCTGTGGTGCCAAGGTGAACCAACACGGTTTAGTCATGCTTTTTATTCACCATCAATCAAACTAACTAATAGGGCACAACACTGGTTCAAATGCAAAATTCAGTGCTGAGCAGTACGGAGGCTGAATGCATTACAAGTTATCTGAAACAGAAAGAAAGTCTGTCAGCATGGATATAGAAGATCTTCATCAGGGTGCAGTCCTTACCAATCCAGAGGTAAGAGCGGGTTTCAATCTAAGCCGTCAATCTAGACCTCTAGTAAGGATAGCAACAGTTAATCAAGGTACACACCTCAAAGAGAACAATATTAGGTGGGTGTATCCTTACATGCAACCATATCCAACAGTCCTCAATCGAATTTTGTGGATGTACCAATCTTGCACAAAGTTAGTTCAATACTTGCAATACATAATGCTTTTCTTAAGTGTGAGATATGCATTCTAGACTACATTTAAACCACACAATCTGAAGTTTATAGCATGCTGCTGTGTGGTATTGTATTCAAGCTTCAGTGTCCATTTTCAATCACTTGACTATTATTTAAATCCAGTTTTAATCTTATAAAACTCTAAAACCCAACAAACTTTACACTCGGCTTTTAAAATTGGATATATTTGGTCTATCACCTATCTGAAAAGGGTTTGGTGGATGATGTGGTGCTTGTTTCGTTTTCGCGCATGTAACCCATTCAGAATAATTAATAAGTAATTAAAAATCAAGAAAGGGATATGATTTGAAATTAGGAATACCTTAGAAGAAAACTAGAATTTTAAGACAAATTATGTGAAATTTCCCAATTTTAAAATAAAACATTAGAAAAAGAAAAAAAAATGAGGAACATTAATGGAGAATCATGAAATATGGTGAATGCTCACGCAGTATTTCTGGATTTTTCCTCAATACTTCTGGTTTTCCTACTTCTTTTTAAAATACATAGTTTTCTGGTGTTTTCCTAGACTTAGATCGTATTTTTCTGATTTAAAAAACACATACAGGTATATATTTTCTCTAAGAATCGGTATTTCATCATAAATCTTCACATTCTTCCAAACATGATTTATTCTATATTTTTTGTGTTTATTATTTTTATTTGTGTTGACTGGGTTGCCACGTGGGCAAAACAATCACTGCGTCATCGAACAAATTTCTTTTAGTGGAGTAAAGGAATAAACATATCTTGTGTTGAAATTAAGGTTTTTTTTCGGTTTTAAAGTTTAGGAACCAAAGTTAAACTTGCCCAAGGTCCAAGGACCAAAATGTACTTTTTCCTTCTAGAAAAAGGAGATAATTGTGTCACATTTAACTCTGAAACTATATTCCATTTTAAACAATAATCCTTTGAATTTATATGTTAAATCCATATTTTATTTCAAAACACTAAATCATGAACCTTTTTTTTACCAAACATAAGTGTACCCTATTGTGTTTATGCCAATCTTGTGCGAAGGATAACAAGAATTCTAATTAGCTCCCTGCCTTGAAAAAATCAATTGGCCCAGTTGACTGCTACTTCTAACTGATGTGAGGTGTGCGTCTAATCAATAAGTTATACTCTAGCTCTGAGATGTGATGTGCAAAGACAATATAGGTCATAGTCAACCCTTACCTTCTAAGAGGTTAGAGATCATCCCGGGGTGTGCATCTCGAGATAAAGAAACTAATTAGAGATGTGATGTGCAAAGACAATACGAACCCTTTGAAGGCCAAAGTCAACTCTTGCCTTCTAATGTTAGAGATCACCCTACTAGTTAGATTACATAGTAAACAAACGGCTCTCAGAAAATCTGTTGTGTTGTAGTACAAAGCAAAAAACGGGTCTCAGAAAATCTGGTGTGTTGTACAAAGCAAAAACGGCTCTCAAATATACCTCCACGGCCGTGGCAATGTTTTGGACAACTGTAGGTACATGCGACATCACTTCGTCCTCAGTCTTGCCGGCAAACCATAGGAAGTTGTAATCGTTCACTCCAAACTCCCCAACGAAGAAGAGAGACTTACTGAAGCAACCTTCGCACCCTGTATTAACAAGTTGCTCAGCATTTGACTTGTACACGGTAGGTAATTACTGTACACCATAAGTCCATAACATAGTATATAGACCGGAGAGCAAGACCCCTACCTGCAGTCTGGGTCTTGTTGCAAATCTCTGGCCTGAGTTCCTCGAACCAACCCAACTGCACGCTCAGAGAATTGTTCAGCAGCTTAAACTGAACTATGTTGTTCCTCTCGAAGTAGTCGACGTCGATCGCCGGTGCGCCGCCGACCGCGAAGTTTACGCCTTTGGAGGCGTCCGAGTTATTCAGCAGGGAGGGTCCAAGAAGGGGGAGGCCAAACTCTTGGGCTACATTACAACCATTGGGAAAAAGAATCAAAATCAAGCATGCACTCAAATTTCAATGAATTTATTCAATGCTTTAAGAGTCAAATCATATCAAAACGATAAATTAAGGAGTACAATGGATCAGATGGCTCAACAACTTACCGATGAAATCGATGGTGTTTCTGCCGTCGCTGAGGCGGCCTGTGGGGTGGCCAAAGAAGGTCATCCCGTACGGAAGCTTGTCATGCACGACGGGCACAGCCGGCACCATCGCAGCGGCCATGATCAGAAAGTTGCCCGCGTCGATGTAGGAGTCCCCGAGGGAATACATGGCGGTGAAGAAGCGTGAGTCGGAGCTCACGCCATGGATGCAGGAGAGGAAGAGAATGGAGAGCGCGAGAACGAGCTTCATGGTTGCTGGAGCTTGGAATGGTGGAGAACCCAAGTCACACGAAGACTTGTTTATAATGGGCGCTGCCCAGCTGCTATGCGAGAAGAAGAGAGTTGTGCATCTTGTCAACGAATGGCAGCTTGTGTGACGCCCCCGATTCAATCGTACACTAATTATACACGCAAACGTGTACGATCAAGATCAGGGACTCACGGGAAGATATCACAACACAACTTTAACAATAAAATAAGTCATACAAGCATCATAATACAAGCCAGGGACCTCGAGGGCTCGAATACAAGTGCTCGATCATAGACGAGTCAGCGGAAGCAACAATATCTGAGTACAGAGATAAGTTAAACAAGTTTGCCTTAAGAAGGCTAGCAAAAACTGGGATACAGATGGAAAGAGGCGCAGGCCTCACATGCAGGATCCTCCTAACTACTCCTGGTCGTCGTCGGCGGGCTGCACGTAGTAGTAGGCACCTCCGGGGTAGTAGTCGTCATCGACGGTGGCGTCTGGCTCCTGGGCTCCATCGTCTGGTCGCAACAACCGGGTAAAGAAAGGGGAGAAAAGGGGGAACAAGTCAACCGTGAATACTCATCCAAAGTACTCGCAAGTAAGGAGCTACACTACATATGCATGGATATATGTGTTTTATTAAGTATCCGGTTCTAGTTGTCATAAGGTCAAGGTACAACTCCAAGTCGTCCTGTTACCGAAGATCACGGCTATTCGAATAGATTAAACTTTCCTGCAGGGGTGCACCACATAACCCAACACGCTTGATCCCATTTGGCCGGACACACTTTCTGGGTCATGCCCGCCGCGGAAGATCAACACGCCGCAGCCCCACCTAGGCACAACAGAGAGGTCAAGACGCCGCGGTCTAAACCTAAGCGCACAGGGTCCGGGCCCATCGCCTATAGCACACTTGCGACGTATGTAGGGCGGCCGGAAGCAGACCTAGCCTCAGCGGCGTTCCATCCAATCGGTGCTGGCGCTCCGTCGGCGCCACGGCGAAGTGCCGGTGATACCACGACGTCGGGATACCCATAACTACTCCCACGTAGATGGTTAGTGCGTATAGACCAAATGGCGGACTCGGATCAAATACCAAAATCTCGTTAAGCGTGTTAAGTATCCATGACGCCGACGAGGCAGCCCACCTCTCACCTGTAGTCTCAACCTGCCCCGCTCATACAAGTAATGTGATCGGGGCCGTCGGGGAACCCAGGCCCACCTCTGGGGATGGAGCCACCGTCCTTTCGGCCCCATCTCCTAACGGTATCACGAGATAATGTAATAGTGTAAAGTATATAGTATATGCCCGTGATCACCTCCCAAGTGATCACAGCCCAAAGAGTATAGCATGGCAGACGGACAAGAGTGTAGGGCCTTGATGGAACACTAGCATCCTATACTAAGCAATGAGGATAGCGGTAAAGGTAACAACAAGAGTAGCAAGGACAAAGCTATGCAAAGAAAGATAGGATTAGCGAAAGCGGTAACATGCTACCCTACTCTAATGCAAGCGGTATAGAGAAGAGTAGGCGATATCTGGTGATCAAAGGGGGCTTGCCTGGTTGCTCTAGCAAGAGAGGGTCGTCAACTCCGTGAGTCGTCTTGGGTAGCAATGGCGTCGGTCTCGATGTCTAGCGGAAGAAGAGGGAGGGAGAAACAATGAATACAATGCAAACAGATGCATAACGATGCAAGACAAGACAAGTAACGGTGCTAGGGGTGCCCTAACGCGGTATGAGGTGATACCGGTGAAGGGGGGAAGCATCCGGGAAAGTATTCCCGGTGTTTCGCGTTTTCGGGCAAAGGAGCCGGAGGGGGAAAGTTGCGAGTTTGATATGTTAGGGGTGTGTGATGGACGAACGGGTTGCGTATCCGGATTCGTCTCGTCGTTCTGAGCAACTTTCATGTGGAAAGTATTTTCATCCGAGATACGGATTATTTTATATTAATTTTTAAAATTTAATTTATTTTTAGAATTAACAGAATTAATTTAATTAGAAATGCAATTATGACGTCAGCATGATGTCAGGGTGATGTCAGCAGTCAACTAGTCGGTTGACCTAGTCAAACTGACATGTGGGTCCCACTGTCATTGTCTAAGACTAACTAAGCAGGTTAATTAGTTTAGTTAATTAATCAGGTTAATTAAACTCAATTAATTAAGTTAATTAATTAATTAATATTATTATTATTATTATTATTATATTATTATTATTATTATTATTATTTTCTCTTTTTTTTTGTTAAAATTTTGGGGCCCCAAGGTCGATGTTTCGAGAGCCCTAGCAGGTGACAGACGCACGGTCCCGGGCGTGGGTGTGGGCCTGAAGGGCACTCGCCTTAGCAGAGGCCGTCCGGGCACCGACGACGGGAAGGCCTTGATTAAGCGCAAGGCCTTGATCGGCCCGACGGGCGAGCGGCGATGGCAGGTGCGGCTGCGGTGACCAGGGACGTGGCGGGGTGTGGGGCTGCGTGCGTGGCCACAACGCATGGCACGGCGCGGTGCGGAGTTGCGTTGCTGACCTTGAAGCGTGATCGTCTGTGAGAGAGAAAGGAGGAGGATGGGGCTCATGATGAGCCGTGACGGGAGGCAATGGCTCGAGGTGGCGCTGGTCGGGTGGCGCCCGGCGAGGCGGACGGTGGCAACGGGTCGTCCATGTCGGCGGCGTGGCGTCGGCGAAGCGTCAATGAGGCGGGCGACACGGCGGGAAGCGGCGATGGGCTCGGGAGGTCCGGCGAGGTAAAGCGGCAGCGGTGAGGTCTATGGCGGCGTCGGCGGCCTCCTCCGATTCGAGACGGGATCGGCGAAGGAGGGCGAAGCGGTGCCGACGGTGACAGGCGTCGGCGATGTTGGTGTCGAAGCGCGGAGGGTGGATGGCGTCCAAGTCGGGGAGAACGGGAAGGCAACGAGGTTGGGGCGACGGCGTGAGCTCCGCCGGCGTCATGAAGCGGCGAGGCGATGGGGTCGGGCACCATTTTGGCGGCGCCCGATCCACATCCACGAGGAAGGGAGAGAGATCGGGGATCGTGGGGAGAAGTGGCGGCGGGTGGGGTGGGGTTCGATCTAGGGTTTCTAGGGAGAGTGGATAAGGGAGTGGGGTGGGCTGGTCTGTGGCGAATGGGCGGCTTTGTTGGGTCGGCTGGCCCGGGGGGTCCTTTTCCTTTTCTTTTCTTTTTGTTTGTTTTCTCTTTTGTATTTTCTTTCTTTTATTTATTTTCTTTTCTGTTTTAAAGGCCTTTTATAAAAATGGGTTTGTTGCATCATAATTACTTTTGTAATATTTAGTACAATCCAAACATTTTTGTTTAATTTTTAAAAACTTTTATTGTTATCATTAATTTGAATTTTTAATTTTGCACCGGTTTTGTCCTAACGATAGATTAGCAACAGTAATCGTGGTGACGTGACATCATTAACGTGGAATCACTGTATCTTAATTATCCAGGCGTCACAGCTTGCTCCCAGCGCGTAAAAACAAAACGAATGCTAGATTGATTATGCATCGTTTGAGGTCGTGGAGAGCTACAACTTATTGGTGTTGACAGATAGCACTGGTTGAAAACTGAGATGCGAAATATTTCAGGTGCACTTACTTGACCTCCACTGGCAGGTCCCTAAGATTAAGAGTAGGAGAGCGATTGTTTGGCATTAATGGTTATGATAAAGAAATGTTTGATCGTGCCAACTTGACAACTTGATTGCGTGGCGCTAGTATATTTCGATTGTTGGCTAATTAATTCAGTTTGTCTAATTCACATCTAGATATTTTTTAAGGATGTCACATCTAAGCCCCACAAATGTATAATGAAACAGCAAGAAACAAAAAAATTAGGACATGAAAAATAGACCACAAACAGAGTGGACATCAGCTTAGATGTGATATAACTATATCACATCTAGATGTGTCCTAGACAGACCCTAGTTAATTTTACTCCCTCCGTTCCTAAATATTTGTCTTTTTAGAGTCTTCAAATGAACTACCACATACAGATGTATATATACATATTTTAGAGTGTAGAATCACTCATTTTGCTTCATATGTAGTCACTTGTTAAAATATCTAGAAAGACAAATATTTAGGAACGGAGTAGTTAAGACTTCGCATATGGCTTCAGTAAGTGGTCACCAAGTAACCTTGGTGATGTACGTACAACTGAACGAGATCTGGAGGGGCAATACGTACAGGAGTTCTATTTTAAGACAGTCTTCAGTGAGTGGGCAAGTAGCCAATTTCAAGGTTCAGCAACAGAAGGTACTGGCGAACTGTTCAGATGCAACGAGTAGTTCATGGGGCCAAAAGATGAGGAATATCTGCGAAAAAGAGTACTGCAATCCTTTCAAAGCTTTCATAATTCGTAAAGAGTTTATAGCCGTCGGTGCTAAATTGTTTCAGCTGAGCCAACCCTCAGCTAAAGCTACAAGTTGTAGGAAGAAGCTGCACTCGGCACTCTTGCCTGCCACATTTCCAGTACAGCACAAACTGCAGATTCACAAAGCCTTGAGGGAAAGGTTACAAAAATGCAGGATATGCGGATTCAGAAAAGGCATAATGTAAACTTAACCATGTCATCACAACAGTCGTCTCTCATCGGCTAATATCAGGGGCGAATAACAACAGTAAAACAAAATACTTGTAGCATATGTTGCTCCAAAATTCCATTGTTATGTCTGATAGATAAGCTGCTTCGATACTGATGCCAAAGTCCGTACACAGGTTCTTATAGCCTTAAAAGATGGTACTGGACTATTTACCACTCAACCTATCGACCGAAAGTCCTTAAACTGACCGGTTACAGATACTAGCCTTCTTCAGTGGTCACTCAGGGTTTTCGGCCACCTTTTGCTTCTTCGAGTGCTCCTTGTTTTTCTTGGCGTCACGGCGCTCCCGCTTCAGACCCTTTATGTTGCTTGTTACGGTCAATTTTGAGACCTTTCAGACAAAAAAACATGAATCAGATTAGTATGAAGATTGGTTAAATTCGAACTTCAACTGCTGATGAAAGAAATTAGACACAAACCTCCTGGTCTGGAATGTAGATCCTGCCCTGCTTGCCTTCAACTGGATTATTGGTGACATTTTTCACCTGCAAACATGTTAATGTAGTTGTGAATACATACTGACATACAAGTTCTCAGTGAGAAATTAGGACAGAAAATATGGTTGTTTAGGGCTAATGGCACCAGTTAGCAACCTAACCATCAAGATAACAAAGTCTGATGAGCAAAAGACAGTTGTTCCATTGGAATTACCTTCTTAGCATGACCAGGAACCTTCATAGCTTCTTTCTGTAAACTTTCAGCTGCTTGTCGGTGCCGCCTAAGTACCAGGTCCATTGAAGGCCCAACTTCAACCAGCTCCATTCTAGGAATAGATGTGCCCGACCTTTTTAGACGGAGAGCGCAGTGCATCATGTAGACGGTAGTAGGAGAAATTGCTGTGCACACGAATATCCGATCTACACCAGCAAGGTTCAGATTCTCTACCACCTGTATCAAAAATAAACTAATTAAGCTCAAGAATTACCCATATATATCCTACACGCCAACTTAACTATAAAGATGCACACCTCTCCTTTGAAATGATCAAGCAGCATTTCCTTCAAATGCTTCAGTCCTTCAACACTCTCAAAGTGCTCCCCAATGAAGGCAAAGAAAGGCTTTGTCCCAAGTTTAGGTGCCAACTTTTTATCATATGCATAGGATTCTATGGATTTGTAGTTCTCAACTCCCACTTCAACAAGGTCATATATGTGGTGATCGTAAGTCCTCCCCAAAACAAGATTGTTGGGCCTCTTCTTTGAATGAGAACCATACTGCAAACACATAAGTAGTTACAGTTAAAAATAATGGAGAATAAAGTTTAGTATGCAAAGGAAAATGAAAAAAAAATCATTATAGCAGACATGGAAAGAGTTTCAGATAGGTTTCATACTGGTGCTTAGAAAGTCACCATCTAGCTCATTAAAAGCAATTTTACTTCTGGGAAAATCATCTATTGAAATTTATTTTCGCAAATGAATAACAATTGCCCATTCCCACGAACTACATAACAAATCAAGGCAGCATAATACGACTTACCACTAAGAGGCTGCAGTCAGATTTAAGGGAGAAGAACTCCAGGGAAGTTTCACCCCCGCTCTCAAATGGCCTGATGCTGTCGTTCTTCTTGGTGTACTTGACAGCATGATCACGCTTCAGGTGGAAAAGATCTGCCAGCACAGAGTTCAAAACTGCGCTAGTCTTTGTGCCATGGAGAATAAGCATCTTCTTGCCATTCTCAACCTGGATCAAGCAGTAGAACATGTGGTTAAGCGACTAAACTAAGATTTACAGGTGCATAGAACATGTGCCAGAAAATATGGCCACTCCTTTTGTGTATAACTCGATTCATATAAGAAAAACACAGTGTTGCAGCACACTACTCTGAAACTAATTTGGGAAATTGCTGGAAGATGCCAGCCTACGCTTGGCCAGAGTCACGAAGACTAACGCTCAAATACTGCATAAGAAACTATCTACACTTCGTTGTACCTATACATATCACAACAATGATTTGCGCTTACTGTATGGTTGCATATTTGTAATAATTATAAACGGGGATGGTGTTCTTCTGGTACTGTGGACTGAAGGCGCATTCGCAACAGCTGCAGAAAGGATGGAAGGGAGCAGAAGCTTACAAGCTTGGGCGCGTGCTTGAGGAGCTCGCGCTTGGCGCGCATGCTCTTGGGAACCCTGATCGCCATCTTGCTCATCTTGCTCAAGCCGCGCGGGAAAGGGGTTGAGGCCTCTGGCGAAGGGGTTTACACCTCTGGCGAAGCTTGGAAAGCGCCTATTCGCTGCTCAAACAAAAATTGCAGGTCAGTGCGAAGAAGATGACAGGAGAAGGGCTGAAAAATCGACCAGCACAAAAATCGCTGCGCCCAGCGGCCAGCAGCATCCCTGGCGAATCCGTACGCCGCAGCCGGACGCGCGTCCGAGCGCTGGCGCCGCGCGGCACACGAGAAGAGGGAGGAGAGGCTGGGGGGAGAGAGGGAGGTGGGAGGCTGACCTCTGCCGCCGCCGCCGCCGTGTGCCCTCGTTCCGCCGCCGCCGCCGGTCGCGAGAGACAAAGGGAGAGAGCGCTAGGTCTTTCGTTCGTGTGAGGGTTTTCAGCGGTGGTTTAGGGAAGCGACCGATGCAGGTGATGTCTTGTACAGCAGGCCAGCGGGCTGCTTCACGGCCTCTCTAAGGTCTGGGCCTCAGCAAACATACCCACCACTAAAAAGACAAAACAAAGATTGGGCCGTCAATGGCTTGCTCGCCAGCATAGCGCGAGCAGGAAATGGCTAAAGGGCCTGACATGAGTTGCAAAGGTTAGGCCCTGTTCGGATTGAAGGAGAGAAAAACATAGGATTGGGATAAAATGAAGGAAAGGAAAAGGATACAAGGAGCAAAACTTTGGATGGAAAAAAACTGTACAGTACCTTCAAAAAAAAAACCAATAATTGGTTGTTCGGGACGTAGGAAAACTAAAAAAGGGAATCTACACACGTTGGTCCCACTAAGCGAATTTTATACGTTAAGTACCCAGTAAATCCATCTTATTCTATGCATGACGTGGGTCCAAGGGGCACGGCTGAGCAGGCTTTTCCCTTTCCCTGCCTCGGGCCTCCGTGAATACAAGAGGTGTGAGTGAATTTTGTTTTTCCTTTGAAAAGTACAGGTAGAGAAAACTTTACAGAGGAAGGGAAGTGATGAATCCTTTGTTCTGAACGCTGTGAAGGAAATAATTCCTGTAGAACCTGAGTTCCTCCAAAATTCCTCCACAATTCCTACGTACCGAACGGAGCCTTAATTTGGATGCAGCAATTTCAAAGAACTTCCCTAAAAAAAATGTAGCTTCAAAGAACAACCCCTAAAAAAAACTTGTCTAAAAAAATGCAGTTTCAAAGAACAGCAATCGGGAAGCAAGTGCGGCAATATGCCGCAATGATCAGGGTAGATACCTTGACGCCTCTGCCACTACTTTCGATGAACTAGTTGATCCTGAGTGGCTGAAAGCACACGCTTGTTGCGAGGCTCTCGCTTTGGCCGAGGATCTCCATCTTAGGAGTGTCTTGATAGCCACGGATTATGTGGCTACTGTCAATCATCTGAAGAATGTATTACTGGGAAAATCAGTGACCAATTGGAGACATCAAGCGAAGAATGTTGTGGTTTCAAGTTTCCGAAGTAATCCATGAAGCAAGAGAATCTAACTCTGGAGCAAATGATCTTGTTAGGGCCACGGTTTCTTTAGCCGGGGTTGTTATATTTGGTTATCCACCACTCTGGATATTCTCCTTGTACCAGATGTTATTGACGTTTAAATAAATTGTGGCGGTGACACTAAAAAAACTGGTTGGATGGTTAGGTCACCTAAAACGCTGGCCAACAACCTGGACACCGCATTTTGTTCAGGGTGACCAGTCCACGGATACGGATACGGGAGCCGGTCATCCAAAGTTGTCTGCATCTGTTCGGTCATATTTTGTAAGAATTTTGACGAAACTGAACAAATTTGACGCATAATTAAACGACCGGATGATATTCACATTGGATATTTACATAAATCCGGACGCTTTTCATCTAGACCACAGAAAACTCATTACATTTAGACATATTTCAATTAGACCGGACTCTAAAGCTAGCCTAAAATGACCGTCGGCGTCCATTTCGCATCTCCGGCCGGTCATGAGCCCTGGAAAACGAAGCCCCGCCTCTGCAGCCTCCTTGCGGCTAGTCGGCCGAGAGTGATGAGCCTGCCAAGCTTGGCTTCAATCGGAGGGAGTGGTGGCCTTCATGGGACACAAGTGCCAGCGACCTCCCATGAGCTACGCTTCCTCGCTACCGGCTGCGTCCATGAGCGTGTCGGCAGGGCGCGCTCATGGCGGAGTTGGCACCTCGTCCTTGTCCTGGCTCTTGCCGAACACCTCATCTGCCGCCTCGTCAAACTCCCTAAAAGCGGATTCTAACTCATTAAAGGTGGCTTCTAACTCCACCTAACGTTGGTGGTACCGCCAGCAATCACAACGGATTCGCGGACGGAGCGATAGGACTCGAGCAGCGGCTCTTGCTCGGGCACGTCCAAGTCCGACGTGATGGTCGTGCCCGCGACGGCGCTCGTCGAGGAGGTGGGCATTGTACTCCTGGTCGGCTTGCTCCTGCCGGAACGAGGCCTCTCGCTCAACCAACACCATTTGGTGTAGTGACACGGGCCTCGACCATGGTGATGCCAGCATGGACTGGCGAGGAGGATGCACCGGCTTGTCATTGGGCGCATCCTCCATTGGGACGTCCGTAGCGTCGGCCTCCGTCTTTCTGTCGGCCTGCCAACCGGCTGAAGGAAATATGCCCAAGAGGCAATAATAAAGTTATTATTTATTTCCTTATTTCATGATAAATGTTTATTATTCATGCTAGAATTGTATTAACCGGAAACTTAGTACATGTGTGAATACATAGATAAACAGAGTGTCACTAGTATGCCTCTACTTGACTAGCTCGTTGATCAAAGATGGTTAAGTTTCCTAGCAATTGACATAAGTTGTCATTTGATGAACGGGATCACATCTTTAGAGAATGATGTGATTGACATGACCCATCTGTTAGCTTAGCACCATGATCGTTTAGTTTGTTGCTTTCTTCATGACTTATACATGTTCCTCTGACTATGAGATTATGCAACTCCCGAATACCGAAGGAACACCTTGTGTGCTATCAAACGTCACAACGTAACTGAGTGATTATAAAGATGCTCTACAGGTGTCTCCGATGGTGTTTGTTGGGTTGGCATAGATCGTGATTAGGATTTGTCACTCCGTGTTTCTGAGAGGTATCTCTGGGCCCTCTCGGTAATGCACATCACTATAAGCCTTGCAAGCAATGTGACTAATGGGTTAGTTGCGGGATGATTCATTACAGAACGAGTAAAGAGAATTGCCGGTAACGAGATTGAACTAGGTATGATGATACCGACGATCGAATCTTGGGCAAGTAACATATCGATGACAAAGGGAACAACATAGGTTGTTATGCGGTTTGACCGATAAAGATCTTCGTAGAATATATAGGAACCAATATGAGCATCCAAGTTCCGCTATTGGTTATTGACCGGAAGTGAGTATCGGTCATGTCTACATAGTTCTCGAACCCGTAGGGTCCACACGCTTAACGTTTGATAACGATTGGTATTATGAGTTTATGTGATTTGATGTACCGAAGGTTGTTCGTAGTCCCGGATGTGATCACGGACATGACGAGGGGTCTCGAAATAGTCGAGACACAAAAATTGATATATTGGAAGGTTATATTTGGACACCAGAAGGGTTCCGGAGCGCACCGGATAAATACTGGAGTACCGAGAGGTTACCGGAACCCCCCGGGGGGTCAATGGGTCTTCCTGGGCCTTAGTGGAAATAGAGGGCAGCAAGGGAAGTGTGGGCGCGCCCCCTAGGCCCAAACCGAATTGGTTTACGGTTTGGGCGCCGGCTGAGGGAGTCCTGGATTAGGAGGTCCTCGGATAGCCGGACTGTTGGACTATCAAGATACAAGATTGAAGACTTCGTCCCGTGTCCGGATGGGACTCTCCTTGGCGTGGAAGGCAAGCTTGGCAATACGGATATGTAGATCTCCTCCCTTGTAACCGACTCTGTGTAACCCTAGCCTCCTCCGGTGTCTATATAAACCGGAGGGTTTAGTCCGTAGGACAACGACAATCATACCATAGGCTAGCTTCTAGGGTTTAGCCTCTACGATCTCGTGGTAGATCAACTCTTGTAACACTCATATCATCAAGATCAATCAAGCAGGAAGTAGGGTATTACCTCCATCGAGAGGGCCCGAACCTGGGTAAACATCGTGTCCCCCGCCTCCTGTTACCATCCGCCTTAGACGCACAGTTCGGGACCCCCTACCCGATATCCGCCGATTTTGACACCGACATTGGTGCTTTCATTGAGAGTTCCACTGTGTCGTCACCACAAGGTTTGATGGCCCCTTTGATCATCCGCAACGATGCGATCCAGGGTGAGGTTTTCCTCCCCGGACAGATCTTCGTATTGGTGACCGCCTTTGTGGGCCAACTTCGCTTGGCCATCTAGAGCAGATCGAGAGCTACGCCCTGGCCATCGGTCAGGTTTAGAAACTTGAACTATCTTGCCGATATCCGCGGAGACTTGATCTTGACGGATTCGAGCACATGTCAGCGCCAGACAATCACGACGAGCATGACTCGGCTCTGCCGGGGACGGTGTTCGGGAGATCACACTGTGCCTACTCCGGCCCTAGATCAGAGTCAATTACGCCCGTCAGGGGCGGATGGATGGAGCCCGCCTCGGAGGCCACACACTCAGTTGCGATAGAGCCGAATACTGACTTCACCTCCTATGCGACATGTGTCGCCGGATCCTCAGATCCACCCCCGGCCACAGACCGCGAACCGCCTGCGTCCATGCCTATCGAATCTGATTGGGCGCCGATCATGGAGTTCACCTCCGCGGACATTTTTCAGCACTCGCCTTTTGGTGATGTGCTAAATTCATTAAGGTCTCTCTCCTTTTCGGGAGAACCTTGGCCGGACTATGTCCAGCTAGAATGGGATGCGGACGACGAAGAAATTCGCGACCCACCCACTTAGTAGCCATTGTCGACGATTTAACCGACATGCTCGATTTCGGCTCCGAAGACATCGACGGTATGGACGACGATGTAGGAGACGAACAGGAACCACCGCCCACAGGGCACCGGACTGCCACCTCCTCACATGATATTTACATGGTGGACACCCCCAAAGAAGGCGATGGCGATAAGATAACGGAGGATAATCCCTCCAAGCAGCAATCCAAGCACCGACGTCAGCGGCGCCGCTCTAAGTCCCGCCATAGCAGCGATACCGGCCCAAGAGACAATAATGCTCCGGATAGCACCAAAAACGATGACAATCCCCTCCCGCCAGATCTCGAGCGAGAGGATGAACAAGCTGGCCCCCCAGAACAGGCAGCAGACGGAGAATCAGAGGATGACAATTACATACCTCTCTCCGAAGACGAAGTGAGCCTCGGCAACGAAGAATTTATCATGCCTGAGGATCCCGTCGAGCAGGAGCGCTTCAAGCGCCGGCTTATAGCCACAGCAAACAGCCTAAAGAAAAAGCAACAACAACATCGAGCTGATCAAGATCTGCTAGCGGATAGATGGACTGAAGTCCTGGCGGCAGAGGAATACGAACTCGAGCGCCCAACCAAGAGTTACCCAAAGCGCAGGATGCTACCTCAAATCGAGGAGGAAGCATTGAAACCTACATCACCAGCGTATGATGCGGCTGATCGGCCACCTCGTGGCCGAGACAGAGGGGCATACCAGCCCAAAGTCCAGCCCGCACCCCGCTGCCATTCAAACAACAATACCAAGGCCCGGGGCAACACACGGGACCTGCGAGATGTATTGGGAAACAAAGAAGGACATGCAAGATCGATCTACGGATCACGGGGGCGCGCCCCAACGCGGGACGATGATCGTCACGCCGGATATACTAAAAGCAAATCCGGCCAGGCCGAATACAGCAGACAAGACTCGTATGAATTGCGTCGTGATATAGCCCGACCGCAGGCGCCAGACACCCCTATGCTTCACTGATGAAGTAATGGATCACGAATTCCCGGAGGGTTTTAAACCCGTGAACATTGAATCATATGATGGTACAACAGACCCCGCGGTATGGATCGAGGATTTCCTCCTCCACATTCACATGGCTCGCGGTGATGATCTACATACCATCAAGTACCTCCCACTAAACTCAAAGCACCAGCTCGGCATTGGCTGAATAGCTTGCCAGCAGACTCCATTGGCAGTTGGGAGGATTTGGAAGATGCGTTCCTTGACAACTTCCAGGGCACTTATGTGCGACCACCGGATGCTGATGACTTGAGCCATATAATTCAGTAGCCAAGGAAATCGGCCAGAAAATTCTGGACCAGGTTCCTAACCAAGAAAAACCAAATTGTCGATTGTCCAGATGCAGAGGCTTAGCGGCATTCAAGCATAACATCCGTGACGAGTGGCTCACCCGGCACCTCGGCTAGGAGAAGCCGAATTCTATGGCAGCCCTCACGACACTCATGACCCGCTTTTGCGCGGGCGAGGATAGCTGGCTAGCTCGCAGCAACAACACATCAAGAAATCCTGGCATTTCAGATACCAAAGATACTAACGGCAGATCACGTCGTAACAGACACAAGCGCCGCAGCAATGGCGATTACGCCGAAGACACTGCAGTCAATGCCGGATTCAGTGGCCCTAAATCCGATCAGCGGAAAAATACGTTCAAAAGAAGTAATCCGGGCCCGTCCAGTTTGGACCGCATACTCGATCGCTCGTGGCAAATTCACGGCACCCCCGACAAGCCAGCCAATCACAAGGACAAGGGGCTGCATAGCGACGACGAGGAGGAGCCTCGGCCGCCGAGCACAGGAGGACAGAAGAGGTTCCCTCCACAAGTGAAAACGGTGAACATGATATACGCAACCCACATTCCCAAGAGGGAACGGAAGCGTGCACTAAGGGACATCTATGCGATGGAGCCAGTCGCCCCAAGGTTCAACCCACGGTCCTCTTGTCCGATCACATTCGATCGCAGGGACCACACCAATAGTATCCGTCATGGCGGTTCTGCCGCATTGGTCCTTGACCCCATCATCGACGGATTTCACCTCACTCGAGTCCTTATGGATGGCGGCAGCAGCCTGAACCTGCTCTATCAGGATACAATGCGCAAAATGGGTATAGACCCCTCGAGGATCAAACCCACTAAAACCACCTTTAAAGGTGTCATCCAGTGTAGAGGCCCATTGCACGGGCTCAATCACTGCTGGAAGTGGTCTTCGGATCTCTGGACAACTTCCGGCGAGGAGTTAATCTTTGATATCGTCCCGTTCATGATGGGCTGTCATGCCTTTGCCAGGCGAACCGCATTTGCTAGATTCAATGTGGTACCACATTATGCATACCTTAAGCTCAAAATGCCAGGACCTCGTGGGGTTATAACAGTCAGTGGAAACACAGAACGCTCACTCCGCACGGAGGAGCACACTGCGGCCCTAGCAGCAGAAGCACAAAGCAGCCTTTTAAGGCACACCACCAACCTTCAAGCGAGTCCGGAGTAATCTGCAACAGGATCGCCTGGCATGTTTAGAGCTCGCCTAGCGATTCGGCCCCCGTCCTAGTCCCAGTCAAGCGAAAAAATCCATGTCGTGCGTACATAAATACGCACTAAAAATACCATGGGCATAGGCGGGGGCATGGCCAAGGCACGTCCCACAATGCGGCTCAACCGCCCCAGGGGATGCATACCTTTTTCATCTTCTCTCTTTCAGGACCTTACTCTCTGGAGCCCCTTTTCGGCAGTCTGATTGCTGGACGCATTACGGGAAGGAAATACCAAGGAAGCAAGAAGCTCTGACGTACAAGGGAATCCCCGGGTGGTCTCTGATAACGATCAAAATACCTGTTTTAAATACCCGTATGCAGCTTACCCTTGGATAGGACATGTCAAATAGTCCTATTTTTTGCTTATTGTACTACTTGTATCCGTACGCTTCGACGTATTATCTAATAACAATGCATAGCGTTAGTCTATTACTGCATTACCTTTGCTTTTTTCCTTATGCCTTATTTATGATAAATTGCACCGTACATTACGAGTACGACCAATACGCCAGGGGCTTCAGTATACCCCATAAATATGGCGTGAGAAGTCCGAACACTTTCGACAGTGCTGCACCCCGAACTTATAGCACTATATGCATCAGCTCAGAATCATGTCTTGGGTCAATAGTTGGGTTTGCCCGGCTCCCATGTTTTGGTACCTTATGTTTTAATATCGGCTAAGGTAGCTGGGAGAACTACTGCGATTGTGTCCCGATTCTTCCGGACGAGCACCTCAGTAGAGAAAGCCGAAAACTGACTGTCATGATAAGGCGAGAGTTGGTCGCTGTTCGAGAGGTCTCAAGTCCTTAAAGACTTTTTCCGCTTTGGGCGAGGAGTCGGCCTTGTCCGACTTAGGCGTATATAGTGCCCCAAATTCGGCCTTCCGAATACTAGGGGCTTCGCCAAAGTTTAAAATTGTAGACTTCTATGGCTAAGTGAGAGTAATAAAGCCTTATAGTCCGATTGCCTGGTTCGTTGTGCTAAACACCTCCTTCGAAGGACCCAAAATTGGGATAAAGAGTGCTCAGGTTTATCCCGAACACCTCAGTACTAGTTACATGAGGGCAGAAGCCGACGACTGGCCAACTCTCAGATTTTATAAACGGCCACACATAAGGTAATATTTTAAATTCACAAGCGTTGCATAGCGCAAATGAATTCGTTTCATATTAAAGGATCACATGAGTACATTTATTCAAATATTACATCCTTAGCACATTCCTCCGCCGCAAGGCGAGCACCCTTCAGGACACTGTCATAATACAATTCGGGCTTGCGGTGCTCCTTCCCCTCTGGCGGCCCCTCGGTCCTGACTTCTCGGCATCCATCTTCCCCAGTGCACCTTCGCCGGCAAAGCCTGCGCACCCAGCGATCTGAGACGGATCGCTTTACGACTTCAAGCCGTGGGCAGGCATTCACAAGCCGCCTCACTAGTAGCTGCCAGGCAAGGGATCGCCAGGCCACATCCGGACTATAAGACCCTTCATGGCCTGTTCGGCTGCCTTATGGAGCTCGACCAGTTGCTTCAGCTGGTCGCTCAAGGGCATTGGGTGTTCGGTCCGAGTATACTGAGACCAGAAGAACTTCTCCGTCGAGCTCCCCTCCTCGGCCTGGTAGAACTCCGCGGCATCTGACACACTGCGGGGTAGATCAACGAACGCTCCTGGAGAGCTCCGAACTTGGGTAAGTAAAAAGAAAGTTTCCTTCACATGCTTGCTTTGCATAATGAATGCCTTACCCGCCACTATCTTCTTAACCGCCTCAATCTCCTGGAGGGCCCTTTGGGCTTCGGCCTTGGCATGTTGTGCGCTTTCGAGGGCCTTCGCTAGCTTGTACCCTTGCGTCTTAGAGTCAAGTTCCAAGGCCTCGTGTTTCTTGACGAGAGCCTGGAGCTCTTGCTGCACCTCGCCTACTCGGGCCTCTTGTTTCTCGCGCTCAGTGCGCTCCTTGGCCGCTTTGTCTTCGGCCTTGGATAGCGTCTTTTTCAGGGCCACCACTTCGGTCGTGGCCCCTAGCAAATTCATGATGATCCTATTATTTTACAACCAACTTATATATATATATATATATATATATATATATATATATATATATATATATATACAGACATGGTATCCTTACCGTTGTTCTCTTCGAGCTGCCTCCTGGTAAGGCCGAGCTCTTCCTTAGACCGCTCAAGGTCCCGCTTGATCTTGGCGACCTCCAGCGATGCGTGTGGCGTGACCAGCAACGAAGCCTGCATATGCACATAGACATATTTTGATTAGACTCCTGTGGTTATTGATTGAACCTCTGTTCGGCCTTTCTTTGCGAACACCAAACAGAGCATTGGGGGCTACTGTCTATGATTTAACTGAAGGAAATATGCCCTAGAGGCAATAATAAAGTTATTATTTATTTCCTTATATCATGATAAATGTTTATTATTCATGCTAGAATTGTATTAACCGGAAACATAATACATGTGTGAATACATAGACAAACAGTGTCACTAGTATGCCTCTACTTGACTAGCTCGTTAATCAAAGATGGTTATGTTTCCTAACCATAGACATGAGTTGTCATTTGATTAACGGGATCACATCATTAGAAGAATGATCGATTGACATGACCCATTCCGTTAGCCTAGCACTTGATCGTTTAGTATGTTGCTATTGCTTTCTTCATGACTTATACATGTTCACGTAACTATGAGATTATGCAACTCCCGTTTACGGAGGAACACTTTAGGTACTACCAAGCGTCACAACGTAATCGGGTGATTATAAAGGAGTACTACAGGTGTCTCCAAAGGTACATGTTGGGTTGGCGATTTCGAGATTAGGTTTTGTCACTCCGATTGCCGGAGAGGTATCTCTGGGCCTTCTCGGTAATACTCATCACCTAAGCCTTGCAAGCATTGTAACTAATGAGTTAGTTATGAGATGATGTATTACGGAACGAGTAAAGAGACTTGCGATACGAGATTGAACTAGGTATTGGATACCGACGATCGAATCTCGGGCAAGTAACATACCGATGACAAAGGGAACAAAGTATGTTGTTATGCGGTTTGACCGATAAAGATCTTACGTAGAATATGTAGGAACCAATATGGGCATCCAGGTTCCGCTATTGGTTATTGACGAGAATGGTTCTAGGTCATGTCTACATAGTTCTCGAACCCGTAGGGTCCGCACGCTTAACGTTTTGATGACAGTTCATAATGAGTTTTTAATTATTGATGCAATCAAGGTTGTTGAGTCCGGATGTGATCACGGACATGACGAGGAGTCTCGAAATGGTCGAGACATAAAGATTGATATATTGGAAGCCTATGTTTGGACTTGGAATGGTTCCGAGTGAAATCGGGAATTCTGGAATCTTAGGGAGGTTCTGGAACCCCAGGGAACTATATGGGCCATAGTGGGCCTTGGTGGAAAGGAGAAAGGGCCAGCCCTAGGTGGCGTGGCGCCTCCCCTTCCCTAGTCCTACTAGGACTAGGAAAGGGGGCAGCCCCTCTCTCTCTTTCCCCTCGGTGAATCCTATTCCAACTAGGATTGGAAGGGAATCCTACTCCCGGAGGAGTAGGACTCCTGGCAGCGCCTCCTCTTGGCCGGCCAGCCCCTCCCCTTGGCTCCTTTATATCTGAGGCGGGGGCACCCCAAGAGACACAAGTTGATCTACGGATCTTTCCTTAGCCGTGTGCGGTGCCCCTTCCACCATATTCCACCTCGGTCATACCGTGGCGGAGCTTAGGCGAAGCCTGCTACCGGAGAAGTCATATCGTCGCGGAGCTTAGGCGAAGCCTGCGTCGGTGGAGCATCATCATCGTCACCACACCGTCGTCTTGTGGAACTCATCCCGACACTTTCTTTGGATCGGTCAGGGATCGCCATCGAGCTGAGCGATGTGCGTAACTTCCGGAGGTGCCGTGCGTTCGGTGCTTGGATCGGTCGGATCGTGAAGACGTCTGACTACATCAACAGCGTTGATATAACGCTTCCGCTTACGGTCTCACGAGTGCGTGGACGGACACTCTTCCCTCTCGTTGCTATGCCATCACCATGGTCTTGCGTGATCGTGGGAAAATTTTGAAATTACTACGTTCCCCAGCGGTGGCATCCGAGCGGGTTTTATGCGTAGATGTCATATGCACGAGTAGAACACAAGTGAGTTGTGGACGATACAAGCCATACGCCTACCAGCATGTCATACTTTGGTTCAGCGGTATTGTTGAATGACGATCCAGACCAACCTTACGCGTACTCTTACGCGAGACCGGTTCCCTCGGCGTGCTTTGCACATAGATGGCTTGTGGAAGACTGTCTCTCCAACTTTAGTTGAACCGAGTGTGGCTACGCTTGTCCTTGAGAAGGTTAAAAGCGGAGTCTATTTGACAAACTATCGTTGTGGTTTTGATGCGTAGGTAAGAACGGTTCTTGCTTTCAGCCCGTAGCAGCCACGTAAAACTTGCAACAACAAAGTAGAGGACGTCTAACTTGTTTTGCGAGGGCATGTTGTGATGTGATATGGTCAAGGCGTGATGCTAAATTTTATTGTATGAGATGATCATGTTTTGTAACCGAAGTTATCGGCAAGTGGCGAGAGCCTTATGGTTGTCGCTTTATTGTATGCAATGGAATCGCGATGTAATGCTTTACTTTATTACTAAGGGGTAGTGTTTGTCGTGGAAGCATAAGATTGGCGAGTCGTAAACGATGCTACGATGGAGATCAAGGTGTCGCGCCGGTGGCGATGGTGATCATGGCGGTGCTTGAAGATGGAGATCACAAGCACGAGATGATGATGGCCATATCATATCACTTATATTGATTGCATGTGATGTTTATCCTTTATGCATCTTATCTTGCTTTGATTGACGGTAGCATTATAAGATGATCTCTCACTAATTATCAAGAAGTGTTCTCCACGAGTATGCACCGTTGCGAAAGTTCTTCGTCTTTGAGACACCACGTGATGATCGGGTGTGATAGGCTCTACGTTCAAATACAACGGGTGCAAAACAGTTGCACACGCGGAATACTCAGGTTATACTTGACGAGCTATGCATATAAGATATGACCTCGGAACACGGAGACCGAAAGGTCGGCGTGAATCATATAGTAGATATGATCAACATAGTGATGTTCACCATTGAAACTACTCCATCTCACGTGATGATCGGACATGGTTTAGTTGATTTGGATCACGTGATCACTTAGAGGATTAGAGAGATGTCTATCTAAGTGGGAGTTCTTAAGTAATATGATTAATTGAACTTTAATTTATCATGAACTTAGTCTGGGTAGTATTTTGCAGATTATGTTGTAGATCAAAAGCTTCGCGTTGTTGCTTCCTGTGTTTTTATATGTGTTCCTAGAGAAAATTGTATTGAAAAATGTTAGTAGCAATATTGCGGATTGGATCCGTGATCTGAGGTTTATCCTCATTGCTGCCTGGAAGAATTATGTCCTTGATGCACCGCTAGGTAGCGGACCTATTGCAGGAAGCGGATCTGAGGCGTTATGAGCGTTTTGCTAGCTCAATACGATGACTACTTAATAGTTTAGTGCACCATGCTTAACGGCTTAGAATCGGGACTTCAAAGGCGTTTTGAGCGTCATGGACCATATGATATGTTCTAGGAGTTGAAGTTAATATTTCAAGCAAACACCAGAGTTGAGAGTTATGAAGTCTCCAACAAGTTCTATAGCTAATAGATGGAGGAGAATAGCTCAACTAGTGAGCATGTGCTCAGATTATGCAGGTACTTCAATCGCTTGAATCAAGTGGGAGTTAATCTTCGGATAAGATAAGTGATTGACAGAATTCTCTAGTCACCATCACCAAGTTAGTAGAACTTCGTGATGAACTATAGTATGCAAGGGATGGCCAGCGATTCCCGAGCTCTTCGTGATGTTGAAATCGGCGAAGGTAGAAATCAAGAAAGAGCATCAAGTGTTGATGATTGACAAGACCACTAGTCTCAAGGAAAAGGGCAAAGGGAGGAAGGGGAACTTCAAGAAGAGCGGCAAGCAAGTTGCTGCTTTCGAGTGAAGAAGCCCAAGTCTGGACCTAAGCACGAGACTAAGTGCTTTTCTTTGCAATGGAACTGGTCACTAGAAGCGGAACTACCCCAAGAATTTGGCGGATAAGAAGGATGGCAAAGTGAACAAAGGTATATTTGATATGCAGATTATTGATGTGTATTTTACTAGTGTTCGTAGCAAACCCTCGGTATTTTTGATCTGGTTCGATTCTTTGAGAGTAGTAACTTGAAGCGGGAGTTGCAGAAACTAGTTGAAGGGGAAGTGACGATGAGTGTTGGAAGTAGTTCCAAGTTTGATATGATCATCATCGCACACTCCCTATACTTTCGGGATTAGTGTGGAACCTAAATAAGTGTTATTTGGTGTTGAGCATAAATATGATTTGATCATGTTTATTGCAATCTGATTATTCATTTAAGTAAGAGAATAAATTGTTGTTACATTACATGAATAAAACCTTATATGGTTACACACCCAATGAAAATGGTTCATTGGATCTCGATCATAGTGATACACATATTCATAATATTGAAACCAAAAGATGCAAAGTTAATAATGATAGTGCAACTTATTTGTGGCACTACCGTTTGATGACTGAAACTCCGTTGTTGAACAATGGAACGAGCAACAAACTTGTTGGAAATAATACATACCGATGTATGCAATCCAATGAGTGTTGATGCTCGTGGCAAGTATCGTTATTTTCGACCTTCACAAGATGATTTGAGCGAGATATAGGGTATATCTACTTGATGAAACATAAGTCTGAAATAGTTGAAAGGTTCAAAGAATTTCAGAGTGAAGTGGAAAATCATCGTAACAAGAAAATAAAGTTTACGCAATCTGATCGTGGAGATGAATATTTGAGTTCTGAGTTTGGTCTTCAATTAAAACAAAAGTGGAATAGTTTCACGACTCACGCCATACGGAACACCACAACATTATGGTGTGTCCGAACGTCATAACCGTACTTTATTTTGATATGGTGCGATCAATGATGTCTCTTACCGATTTACCAATATCGTTTTGAGGTTATGCATTAGAGACAGCTGCATTCACGTTTAATAGGGCACCATCTAAATCCGTTGAGATGACACCGTATGAACTATGGTTTAGCAGTAAACCTAAGCTGTCGTTTCTTAAAGTTTGGAGTTGTGATGCTTATGTGAAAAAGTTTTCACCGATAAGCTCGAACCCAAATCGGAGAAGTGCGTCTTCATAGAATACCAAAGGTAACTATTGGGTACACCTTCTATCACAGATCCGAAGGCAAGTTTTTCGTTGCTAAGATGGATCCTTTCTAGAGAAGAAGTTTCTCTCGAAAGAAGTGAGTGGGAGGAAAGTAGAAACTTGATGAGGTAATTGTACCTTCTCCTTTATTGGAAAGTAGTTCATCACAAAAATCAGTTCTAGTGATTCCTACACCAATTAGTGAGGAAGTTAATGATGATGATCATGAAACTTGAGATCAAGTTGCTACCAAACCTCGTAGGTCTTCGAGTAAGATCCGCACCAGAGTGGTACGGTAATCATGTTCGGAAGTCATGTTACTAGACCATGATGAAACTACGAACTATGAGGAAGCGATAATGAGCCCAGATTCCGCGAAATGGCTTGAGGCCATAAAATGCGAGAAAGGATCCATATATGAGAACAAAGTGTGGACTTTGGTTGACTTGCTCGATGATCGACAAGTCAAGTTAAATAAATGGATCTTCAAGAGGAAGACGGAATCTTTGATAGTAGTGTTACTATCTACAAAGCTCGACTTGTCGCAAAAAGGTTTTCGACAAATTTCAAAGTGTTGACTACAATGAGATTTTCTCAAGCTGTAGCGATGCTTAAAGTCTGTCCGAATCATGTTAGCAATTGCCACATTTTATGAAATCGGCAAATGGATGTCAAGACTACATTCTTTAATGGATTTATTAAAGAAGAGTTGTATATGATACAACGAAGGTTTTATCAATCCTAAAGGAGCTAACAAAATGTGCAAGCTCCGGTGATCCATCTATGGACTGGTGCAAGCATCTCGGAGTTGGAATAAGCGCTTTGATACTTTGATCAAAGAATATTTTTTTATACATACTTTTGGAGAAGCCTGTATTTAAAAGAAAGTGAGTGGGAGCACTACAAAATTTATGATAAGTATATGTGAATGACATATTCTTGATCTGAAAAAATTTATAATTATTATGCAATGCATAAAGTAGTATTTGAAAGGAGTTTTTCAAAGAAAGACCTCGGTGAAGCTGCTTACATATTGAGCATCAAGATCTATAGAGATAGATCAAGGCGGCTTGATAAAGTTTTTCGATGAAGTACATACCTTGTCAAGATTTTGAAGTAGTTCAAAATCGAACATCCAAAGAAAGAGTTCTTGCAAGTGTTACAAGGAGAGAGATTTAGTAAGACTCAAAACCAGACCACTTCATAATAAAGAAATATAAAGAAAGTCAATCCATATGCATAATCCATATTTTCTATAAAGTATGTCATCTTTGTGTACCAAGATCTATTGCATACCCTACCACTATGCTTGGCAAGGGAGTGCAATAGTGATCTAGGAAGTAGATCAATGGACAGCGGTCAAAATTATCCTTAGTAGAATAAGGATATGTTTCTCGATTATGGAAGTGACAAAAGGTTAACGTAAAGGATTACGTCGATGCAAGTTTTGACACCGATCTGGATGACTCTAAGTCACGATCTAGATACATATTGAAAGTGGGAGCAATTAGCTAGAGTAGCTCCGATGCGAGCATTGTAGACATAGAGATTTGCAAAATACTTACGACTCTGAATGTATGAGACCCGTTGACTAAAATTATCTCACAAGCAAAACATGATCACACCTTAGTACTCTTTGGGTGTTAATCACATAACGATGTGAACTAGATTACTTGACTCTAGTAAACCCTTTGGGTGTTGGTCACATGTCGATGTGAACTATGGGTGTTAACCACATATAGATGTGAACTATTGATGTTAAATCACATGGCGATGTGAACTAGATTATTGACTCTAGTGCAAGTGGGAGACTGAAGGAAATATGCCCTAGAGGCAATAATAAAGTTATTATTTATTTCCTTATATCATGATAAATGTTTATTATTCATGCTAGAATTGTATTAACCGGAAACATAATACATGTGTGAATACATAGACAAGCAGTGTCACTAGTATGCCTCTACTTGACTAGCTCGTTAATCAAAGATGGTTATGTTTCCTAACCATAGACATGAGTTGTCATTTGATTAACGGGATCACATCATTAGAAGAATGATCTGATTGACATGACCCATTCCGTTAGCCTAGCACTTGATCGTTTAGTATGTTGCTATTGCTTTCTTCATGACTTATACATGTTCATGTAACTATGAGATTATGCAACTCCGTTTACGGAGGAACACTTTGGGTACTACCAAAGCGTCACAACGAATCGGGTGATTATAAAGGAGTACTACAGGTGTCTCCAAAGGTACATGTTGGGTTGGCGTATTTCGAGATTAGGTTTTGTCACTCCGATTGCTCGGAGAGGTATCTCTGGGCCCTCTCGATAATACTCATCACCTAAGCCTTGCAAGCATTGTAACTAATGAGTTAGTTATGAGATGATGTATTACGGAACAAGTAAAGAGACTTGCCAGTAACGAGATTGAACTAGGTATTGGATACCGACGATCGAATCTCGGGCAAGTAACATACCGATGACAAAGGGAACAAAGTATGTTGTTATGCGGTTTGACCGATAAAGATCTTCGTAGAATATGTAGGAACCAATATGGGCATCCAGGTTCCGCTATTGGTTATTGACCGAGAATGGTTCTAGGTCATGTCTACATAGTTCTCGAACCCGTAGGGTCCCTTGACGCTTAACGCTTCGGCGAGTTCATAATGAGTTTATAAGTATTGATGCACGAAGGTTGTTCGGAGTCCCGGATGTGATCACGGACATGACGAGGAGTCTCGAAATGGTCGAGACATAAAGATTGATATATTGGAAGCCTATGTTTGGACTTGGAATGGTTCCGAGTGAAATCGGGAATTCCGGAATCTGGGAGGTTACGGAACCCCAGGAACTATATGGGCCATAGTGGGCCTTGGTGGAAAGGAGAAAGGGCCAGCCCTAGGTGGCCTTGGCGCCTCCCCTTCCCCTAGTCCTACTAGGACTAGGAAAGGGGCCGCCTCTCTCTCTTTCCCCCTGGGTGAATCCTATTCCAACTAGGATTGGAAGGGAATCCTACTCCCGGAGGAGTAGGACTCCACAGCGCCTCCTCTTGGCCGGCCAGCCCTCCCCTTGGCTCCTTTATATCTGAGGCAGGGGCACCCCAAGAGACACAAGTTGATCTACGGATCTTTCCTTAGCCGTGTGCGGTGCCCCTTCCACCATATTCCACCTCGGTCATACCGTCGCGGAGCTTAAGCGAAGCCTGCGTGGAGAAGTCATATCGTCAGCGGAGCTTAGGCGAAGCCCTGCGTCGGTGGAGCATCATCATCGTCCTGCACGCCGTCGTCTTGTGGAACTCATCCCGACACTTTGCCGGATCGGAGTCAGGGGATGCGTCATCGAGCTGAGCGTGTGCGAGAACTTCGGAGGTGCCGTGCGTTCGGTGCTTGGATCGGTCGGATCGTGAAGGCGTGCGACTACATCAACAGCGTTGATATAACGCTTCGCTTCACGGTCTCACGAGTGCGTGGACGGACACTCTTCCCTCTCGTTGCTATGCCATCACCATGGTCTTGCGTGATCGTAGGAAAATTTTGAAATTACTACGTTCCCCAACATTAACATTTTGTCATAATTTGATCACTTACCTCAAAGCCTGTTAGGAGGCTGGCACAGGCTTCAGTCAGTCCGCTTTTGGCGGACTGAACCTTCTCGATCACCGCACTCATGATAGTGCGGTGCTCTTCGTCGATGGAAGCGCCGCGAAGCGCTTCCAGCAAGTTGTCCGATGCCTGGATGGGCAGAGGCCATCGCATAGGCGGCTTGCCCTCTTAGCGGTCGCTGAGTCCGGAACCACTTTGGAGGTTCCGGCGCGATGTCGGTGAGGGCGAATTTGCTGCCCCCATCATCGGAGCCCACGGGAGTCTTGCTCCCCCTGCGCCCAGTGTCCGGAAGGTCACCTTGAGGCACCTCCAGGACTACCTCCCCTTGGTTCGGTGCCCTTTGAGACAAAACCTCGACATTGTCCGTAGGGCGAGGGGAGGAGGCGTTCGGAAGTGAATCGTTGTTCAGGTCCGACGGGCCCAAAGAATCATTCGACGAAGATACGTCGATGTGGGCTCGGGAGGGGCTGCATAATCACGCGCAGCATAATAAGAAGCAGTACAATAAGACGTACCAAGAATTATTATGGTATCCGGATACTTACGACTTCGCCAGGGGCTTGTCCCGGGGCAACCACTCGTCGTCGCTATAGGCGGCCGTCGTGGAGCAGTCCGGGAGGAGGGTCCTTCCCTTCTTGGACCCTTCGGCCTCCCCGGATGGGGCGGCCTTCCTTTTCTTGTCCCCCCCCCCCGGGGCTGGGGGGGAGAACTTTCCTCTGCCTCCTCCTTGTTTTCGTGGGAGGAGTGCGCCTCGGTATTTTCGGACGCTGAGTCTGATATAACCTTGCATCGGAGACCCTTCCTGGTCCCCGTGGCCTTCTTCTTGGCCTTCTTCTCCGGCACCTCATAAGGCGCCGGAACCAGCATCTCCGTTAGGAGAGCGTCTGCCGGATCTTGAGGCGGGGGCGGATAATCGATCCGCTCGGCTGTCTCTACGATCATGTTGAATGGCGTGGAGGCTTAGATCTCATGTAGCTTGATTATCTGGGGAAAGAACATCTCATGAAATGTAAAAAAGGCTTACCGGATTGGCAGGACGCTTTGCGCTGAGTCCGCCGTCCTCGGTAAGGGGAGGAGGTACCTCGGCGCCCTTGAACAGCACCCTCGAGACGTTCTTGTGCGTCGTGTCGAAGAGCTCTCGCAGCGTCTGGTGCTCGGCCGGGTCGAACTCCCACAAATTGAATGCCCGTCTTTGACACGGGAGGATCCGGCGGAAGAGCATGACTTGGACCACGTTCTGAGCTTGATTTTCTTGCTCATCATGTTTTTGGCAGTGCGAGTCGGTCAGCTCTCCGAGGAACCCGGGACAGGCCCTTCTCTTTCCGGAGGTGAGCCGCATGGGGATTCCGGGTCGAAATTTGGGGGGGCCGCCACCCGGTTGGTGTCGCATGGCTCGGTGATGTAGAACCACCCGATTGCCACCTTTATGGTCTCCACATAGGAGCCTTGAGCGGTGGCGTTAGGCATTTTTCCCACCATGGCGCCTCCGCACTCTGCTTGCTAGCCGACCACCACCTTCGGTTTAACATTGAAGGTCTTCAGCCACAGGCCGAAGTGGGGCTTAATGCGGAGAAGGCCTCGCACACAACGATAAACGCCGAGATGTTGAGGATGAAATTGGGGGCCAGATCGTGAAAATCCATCCCGTAGTAGAACATGAGCCCGCGGACAAATGGGTGGAGGGGTAATCCCAGTCCGCGGACGGAGTGGGTAAGGAAAACCATCCTCTCATGGGGTTTTGGAATAGGGACGATCTGCCCCGCATCTGGCAGCCGGTGTGCGATATCCGCGTCCAGATATCCTGCTCCCCATAGCTTTGTGATGTGCTCCTCCATAAGGTGGAGACCATCCACTTGCCTCCCGCTCCGGACATGCTTGGTGTGGTTTGAGGAGGAAATGCGAACTTGGGTGCTGGAGCTCAAGTGCGCAAGAATTGATGAGCAAGGAGGAAGATGGCGTGGGTAAAAAGAGGAATCCCTGTCCCTTTATAAGGGCGGAGGAAACTATATGCCTCCCCACCTGCCTGGTAAACTCGCTTATTCCCCAAGCACCGTAATTGATGGCGCGGTTGGGTGACCCACACCCGTATTGATGAGAATCCCGTGATAAGGGGACACGATCTCTACTTCGACAAGACGTGCCAAGAAAACCGCCTCGCAATGTGTGCGATGGCTCGTTGAGAAAAATGGTTGAATAATGACCGAGCCGTGGTATGATGTCATGCTTTGCCAAATGTGTCGTGATTAGATTTGTGGAAATATTATTCTCTCTACGGTGGTATGTGGAATTTGTTTTGCGAGCGGACACTATCCTTGTGTTCAAAATCTTTTATGGAGTATTCGGAGGAGGAACCCGCCTTGCAATGCGAAGACAATCTCTGGCGCGGACTCATCGTCATTGAAGCCTGGTTAGGGAGACTCTTGAGGGAGTCCTGGATTAGGGGGTCCTCGGACAGCCGGACTATATCCTTTAGCCGGACTGTTGGACTATGAAGATACAAGATTGAAGACTCAATCCCGTGTCCAGATGGGACTCTCCTTGGCGTGGAAGGCAAGCTTGGCAATACGGATATGTAGATCTCCTCCCTTGTAACCGACTCTGTGTAACCCTAGCCCCCTTCGGTGTCTATATAAACCGGAGGGTTTAGTCAAATAGGACAACAACAATCATACCATAGGCTAGCTTCTAGGGTTTAGCCTCTCTGATCTCGTGGTAGATCAACTCTTGTAATACTCATATCATCAAGATCAATCAAGCGGGAAGTAGGGTATTACCTCCATCGAGAGGGCCCGAACACAGGTAAACATCGTATCCCCGCCTCCTGTTACCATCCGCCTTAGGCGCACAGTTGGGACCCCTACCGAGATCCGCGGTTTTGACACGACACGGCCCCTCTTTCCTTCTCCCCTCCTCCTCTTGCCTTCCCTCCTAGTTGGACTAGGAAAGGGGAACCTACTCCTAGCGGGGTAGGATTTCCCCAAGGCGCACCCTATGAGGCCGCCGGCCCCCTCCCCTTGCTCCTTTATATACATGACCAGGGGGCAGCCCTAGGACACGCAAGTTGATTGTTTAGCTGTGTGCGGTGCCCCCCTCCACAGATTTCCACCTCGGTCATATCGTTGTAGTGCTTAGGCAAAGCCCTGCCTCGGTAACTTCATCATCACCGTCATCACGCCGTCGTGCCGAAGAAACTCTCCCACGACCTCAGCTGGATCTAGAGTTCGTGGGACGTCACCGAGCTGAACGTGTGCAGATCGCGGAGGTGCCATACCTTCGGTACTAGGATTGGTCGGATCATGAAGACGTATGACTACATCAACTGCGTTGTCATAACGCTTCCGCTTTCGGTCTACGAGGGTGCGTGGACAACACTCTCCCCTCTCGTTGCTATGCATCACCTAGATACATCTTGCGTGTGCGTAGGATTTTTTTTAAATTACTGTGTTCCCCAACAGTGGCATCCGAGCCAGGTCTATGCATAGATGTTATATGCACGAGTAGAACACAAAGAGTTGTGGGCGATAATAGTCATACTGCTTACGAGCATGTCATACTTTGATTCGGTGGTATTGTTGGATGAAGCGGCCCAGACCGACATTACGCGTACGCTTACGCGAGACTGGTTCTCCCGACGTGCTTCGCACACAGGTGGCTAGTGGGTGTCTTTTTCTCCAGCTTTAGTTGAATCGAGTGTGGCTACGCCCTGCCCTTGTTGAAGGTAAAAACAACACACTTGATGAAAAATCGTTGTGTTTTTTATGAGTAGGTAAGAAAGGTTCTTTCTAAGCCCGTAGCATCCACATAAAACTTGCAACAACAAAGTAGAGGACGTCTAACTTATTTTTGCAGGGCATGTTGTGATGTGATATGGTCAAGACATGATGATATATAAATTGTTGTATGAGATGATCATGTTTTGTAAAAGTTATCGACAACTGGCAGGAGCCTTATGGTTGTTGCTTTATTGCATGAAATGCAATCGCCATGTAATTGCTTTACTTTATCAATAAGCGCTAGCGATAGTCATAGAAGCAATAGTTGGCGAGACGACAACGATGCTTCGATGGAGATCAAGGTGTCAAGCCGGTGACGATGGTGATCATGACGGTGCTTTGGAGATGGAGATCAAAGGCACAAGATGATGATGACCATATCATATCACTTATATTGATTGCATGTGATGTTTATCCTTTATGCATCTTATTTTGCTTAGTACGGCGGTAGCATTAGAAGATGATCTCTCACTAAATTTCAAGGTATAAGTGTTCTCCCTGAGTATGCACCATTGCGACAGTTCGTCATGCCGAGACACCACGTGATGATCGGGTGTGATAAGCTCTACGTTCACATACAACAGGTGCAAGCCGGTTTTGCACACGCGGAATACTCGGGTTAAACTTGACGAGCCTAGCATATGCAGATATGGCCTTGGAACACTGGAGACCGAAACGTCGAGCGTGAATCATATAGTAGATATGATCAACATAGAGATGTTCACCGTTGAAGACTACTCCATCTCACGTGATGATCGGACATGGTTTAGTTGATTTGGATCACGTGATCATTTAGATGACTAGAGGGATGTCTATCTAAGTGGGAGTCTTAAGTAATATGATTAATTGAACTTTAATTTATCATGAACTTAGTCTTGATAGTATTTGCATATCTGTGTTGTAGATCAATAGCTCGCGTTATAGCTCCCCTATGTTTTTGATATGTTCCTAGAGAAAACTAATCACTTGAATCAAGTGGGAGTTAATCTTCCCGATAAGACAGTGATTGACAGAGTTCTCTAGTCACTATCACCAAGTTACTAGAACTTCGTGATGAACTATAATATGCAAGGGATAACGAAAACGATTCCCAAGCTCTTCGCGATGCTGAAATCGGCGAAGGTAGAAATCAAGAAAAAGCATCAAGTGTTCATGGTTGATGTCGGTGTCAAAACCGGTGGATCTCGGCTTAGGGGGTCCCGAACTGTGTGTTGGGGAACGCAGTAATTTCAAAAAAACTCCTACGCACACACAGGACCATGTAGATGGCATAGCAACGAGAGGGGAGAGTGTTGTCTACGTACCCTCGTAGACCGTAAGCGGAAGCGATCACAACGTAGAGGAAGTAGTCGTACTTTCTCCTCGCGATCCTGCCGATCCCAGCGCCGTTACTCCGGCACCTCCGAGTCGATGAAGACGTAGAGGAAGTAGTCGTACGTTCTCCTCACGATCCAGCCGATCACCGCGCCGTTACTCCGGCGCCTCCGAGTTCTTGGCACACGTTCAGCTCGATGACTCTCCACGGGATTCGATCATGCAATGCTCCGGGGAGGAGTTCTGTCGACCTGACGGCGTGGTAGCGATCTTGATGTTTCACCGTCGCGGGGCTTCGCCTAAGCACTGCTACGATATGACCGAGGTGGAATATGGTGGAGGGGGCACCGCACGGCTGAGAGCGATCTCAAGGATCAACTTGTGTGTCCATGGGGTGCCCCCTGCCCCGTATATAAAGGAGTGGAGGAGGAGGGCGGCCCTCTCTATGGCGCGCCCTAGGGAGTCCTACTCCCACCGGGAGTAGGATTCCCCTTTCCTAGTCAACTAGGAAACCTTCCATGTAGTAGGAGTAGGAGAGAAGGAAAGGGAAGGAAAAGGAGAAGGAAGGAAGGCGCCCCTTCCCTAGTCAATTCGGACCAGACCAAGGGAAGAGTGCGGCCACCCTTGAGGCCCTTTCCTTCTTTCCCGTATGGCCCAATAAGGCCCAATACGTATTCCCGTAACTCTCGGTACTCCGAAAAATACCGAATCATTCGGAACCTTTCCGAACTCGAATATAGTCGTCCAATATATCGATCTTTACGTCTCGACCATTTCGAGACTCCTCGTCATGTCCCCGATCTCATCCGGGACTCCGAACTCCTTCGGTACATCAAAACTCATAAACTCATAATATAAGCATCGCCGAAACCTTAAGCGTGCGGACCCTACGGGTTCGAGAACTATGTAGACATGACCTAGAACTATTCTCGGTCAATAACCAATAGCGGGACCTGGATGCCCATATTGGCTCCTACATATTCTCACGAAGATCTTTATCGGTCAAACCGCATAACAACATCGTTGTTCCCTTTGTCATCGGTATGTTACTTGCCCGAGATTCGATCGTCGGTATCCAATACCTAGTTCAATCTCGTTGCAGTAAGTCTCTTTACTCGTTCCGTAATACATCATCTCACAACTAACTCATTAGTTGCAATGCTTGCCAAGGCTTATGTGATGTGTATTACCGAGAAGGCCCAGAGATACCTCTCCGAGCAATCGGAGTGACAAAACCTAATCTCGAAATCGCCAACCCAACAAGTACCTTTGGAGACACCTGTAGTACTCCTTTATAATCACCCGATTCGTTGTGACGTTTGGTAGTACCCAAAGTGTTCCTCCGGTAAGCAGGAGTTGCATAATCTCATAGTTACGGGAACATGTATAAGTCATGAAGAAAGCAATAGCAACATACTAAGCGATCAAGTGCTAGGCTAACGGAATGGGTCATGTCAATCAGATCATTCTCCTAATGATGTGATCCCGTTAATCAAATGACAACTCATGTCTATGGTTAGGAAACATAACCATCTTTGATTAACGAGCTAGTCAAATAGAGGCATACTAGTGACACTCTGTTTGTCTATGTATTCACACATGTATTATGTTTCCGGTTAATACAATTCTAGCATGAATAATAAACATTTATCATGATATAAGGAAATAAATAATAACTTTATTATTGCCTCTAGGGCATATTTCCTTGATCTCCCACTTGCACTAGAGTCAATAATCTAGTTCACATCGCCATGTGATTTAACATCAATAGTTCACATCTATATGTGGTTAACACCCATAGTTCACATCGACATGTGACCAACACCCAAAGGGTTTACTAGAGTCGATAATCTAGTTCACATCGCTATGTGATTAACACCCAAAGAGTACTAAGGTGTGATCATGTTTTGCTTGTGAGATAATTTTAGTCAGCAGATTACTGTCACATTGAGCCGTTATGTATTTACAAATATTCTATGTCTACAATGCTCTGTGGCAGGCTACTCTAGCTAATTGCTCCCACTTACAATATGTATCAGATTGAGACTTAGAGTCATACGGATCTGTGTAAAAAGCTTGCATCGATGTAACTCTTTCTGACGGGCTCTTTTATCACCTCCATATTAGAAATATTTCCTTAGTCCTCACTAAGGATGTTTCTTGACCAATGTTCATGATCTACTCTTAGATCACTATTGTACTCCTTGCCAAATTCAGAGAAAGGTATACAATAGAGTGCGGTACATAGCATAGCATACTTTATAGAACCTATGGTGAGGCATAGGGAATGACTTTCATTCTCTTTTCTATTTTCTGCTTTGTGGTCGGGATTTGAGTCTTACTCAATTTCACACCTTTGCAACACAGGCAAGAACTTTTCTTTGACTGTTCCATTTTGAACTTCTTCAAAATCTTGACAAGGTATGTACTTATTGAAAACTTTATCAGCGTTTTTCATCTATCTCAATAGATCTTGATGCTCAATTTATGCAGCTTCACCGAGGTCCTTCTTTGAAAACTCCTTTCAAATACTCCTTTATGCTTTGCGAGAATAATTCTACATTATTTCCGATCAACAATATGTCATTCACATATACTTATCGGAAATCTTTGTAGTGCTCCCACTCACTTGCTTGTAAATACATGCTTCTCCAAAAGTCTGTATAAAACCATATGCTTTGATCACACTATCAAAGCGTTTATTCTAACTTCTGAGATGCTTGCACCAGTCCATAGTTGGATCATTTGGGCTTGCACATTTTGTTAGTTCCTTTAGGATTGAAAAACCTTCTGGTTGCATCATATACAACTCTTCTTTAATAAATCCATTAAAGAATGTAGTTTTGACATCCATTTGCCAGATTTCATAAAATGTGGCAATTGCTAACATGATTCGGACAGACTTAAGCATCGCTACGGTTGAGAAAATCTCATTGTAGTCAACACCTTGAACTTGTCGAAAACCTTTTGTGACAAGTCGAGCTTTGTAGATAGTAACACTACTATCGGTGTCCGTCTTCCTCTTGAAGATCCATTTATTTAACATGGCTTGCGATCATCGAGCAAGTCAATCAAAGTCCATACTTTGTTCTCATACATGGATCATATCTCAGATTTCATGGCCTCAAGCCATTTCGCGGAATCTGGGCTCATCATCGCTTCCTCATAGTTCGTAGGTTCATCATGGTCTAGTAACATGACTTCCGAACATGATTACCGTACCACTACAGTGCGGATCTTACTCTGGAAGACCTCACGAGGTTTGGTAGCAACTTGATCTGAAGTTTCATGATCATCATCATTAACTTCCTCACTAATTGGTGTAGGAATCACTAGAACTGATTTACGTGATGAACTACTTTCCAATAAGGAGAAGGTACAATTACCTCATCAAGTTTCTACTTTCCTCCCATTCACTTCTTTCGAGAGAAACTTCTTCTCTAGAAAGGATCCATCTTAACAACGAAAAACTTGCCTTGGATCTGTGATATAAGGTGTACCCAATAGTTACCTTTGGGTATTCTATGAAGACGCACTTCTCCGATTTGGGTTTGAGCTTATCGGTGAAAACTTTTTCACATAAGCATCACAACCCCAAACTTTTAAGAAACGACGACTTAGGTTTCTTTGTTAAACCATAGTTCATACGGTGTCATCTCAGCGGATTTAGATGGTGCCCTATTAAGCGTGAATGCATTTGTCTCTAATGCATAACCCCAAAAGCGATAGTGGTAAACCGATAAGAGACATCATAGATCGCACCATATCTAGTAAAGTCACGATTACGATGTTCGGACACACCATTACATTGTGGTGTTCGGTGGCGTGGCTGTGAAACTATTCCACATTGTTTTAATTGAAGACCAAACTTCGTAACTCAAATATTCATCTCCATGATCGGATCGCAGAAACTTTATTTTCTTGTTACGATGATTTTCCACTTCACTCTGAAATTCTTTGAACCTTTCAACTATTTCAGACTTATGTTTCATCAAGTAGATATACCCATATCTGCTCAAATCATCTGTGAAGGTCAGAAACTAATGATACACGCCGCGAGCCTTAACACTCATCGGATCGCATACATCGGTATGTATGATTTCCAACAAATCAGTTGCTTTCGCTCCATAGTTCCGGAGAAGCGGCGTTTTAGTCATCTTGCCCATGAGGCACGGTTCGCAAGCATCAAATGATTCATAATCAAGTGATTCCAAAAGTCCATCGGCATGGAGTTTTCTTCATGCGCTTTACACCAATATGACCCTAAGCGGCGGTGCCACAAATAAGTTGCACTATCATTATTAACTTTGCATCTTTTGGTTTCAATATTATGAATATGTGTATCACTATGATCGAGATCCAATGAACCATTTTCATTGGGTGTGTAACCATATAAGGTTTTATTCATGTAAGCAGAACAACAATTTATTCTCTTATTTAAATGAATAACCGTATTGCAATAAACATGATCAAATCATATTTATGCTCAACACCAAATAACACTTATTTAGGTTCCACACTAATCCCGAAAGTATAGGGAGTGTGCGATGATGATCATATCAATCCTGGAACTACTTCCAACACTCATCGTCACTTCCCCTTCAACTAGTTTCATTCATTACGCAACTCCGTTTCTAGTTACTACTCTTATGGCTGAACCAGATTATCAAATACCGAGGGGTTTCTCTGAACACTAGTAAAATACACATCAATAATCTGTATATCAAATATACCTTTGTTCACTTTGCCATCCTTCTTATCCGCCAAATACTTGGGGTAGTTACGCTTCTAGTGACCCGGTTCCATTGCAGCAAAAGCACTTAGTCTCAGGCTTAGGTCCAGACTTGGGTTTCTTCACTCGAGCAACAACTTGCTTGCCGTTCTTCTTGAAGTTCCCCTTCTTCCCTTTGCCCTTTTCCTTGAGACTAGTGGTCTTGTCAATCATCAACACTTGATGCTCTTTCTTGATTTCTACCTTCGTCGATTTCAACATCACGAAGAGCTAAAGAATCGTTTTCGTCATCCCTTGCATACTATAGTTCATCACGAAGTTCTAGTAACTTAGTGTTGGTGACTAGAGAATTCTGTCAATCACTATCTTATACGGAAGATTAACTCCCACTTGATTCAAGCGATTGAAGTACCCGGACAATCGAGAACATGCTCACTAGTTGGCGATTCTCTTCCATCTTTTAGCTATAGAACTTGTTGGAGATTTCATATCTCTCAACTCGGGTATTTGCTTGAAATATTAACTTCAATTCCTGGAACATCTCATATGGTCCATGGCGTTCAAAACGTCTTTGAAGTCCCGATTCTAAGCTGTTAAGTATGGTGCACTAAACTATCAAGTAGTCATCATATTGAGCTAGCCAAACGTTCATAACGTCTACATTTGCTCCTGCAATAGGTGCGTCACCTAAGCGGTGCATTAAGGACATAATTCTTACGTGCAGCAATGAGGATAAACCTCGGATCACGGATCCAATCCGCATCATTGCTACTAACATTTTCAATACAATTTTCTCTAGGAACACATATAAAAACATAGGGAAGCAACAACGCGAGCTATTGATCTACAACATAATTTGCAAAATACTACCAGGACTAAGTTCATGATAAATTAAAGTTCAATTAATCATATTACTTAAGAACTCCCACTTAGATAGACATCTCTCTAGTCATCTAAGTGATCACGTGATCCAAATCAACTAAACCATAACCGATCATCACGTGAGATGGAGTAGTTTTCAATGGTGAACATCTTATGTTGATCATATCTACTATATGATTCACGCTCGACCTTTCGGTCTCCGTGTTCGAGGCCATATCTGCATATGCTAGGCTCGTCAAGTTTAACTTTGAGTATTCGGCGTGTGCAAAAACTGGCTTGCACCCGTTGTAGATGGACGTAGAGCTTATCACACCCGATCATCCGCGTGGTGTCTCGGCACGACGAACTTTGTAGCAGTGCATACTCGGGAGAACACTACTTGATAATTTTAGTGAGAGATCATCTTAAAATGCTACCGTCAATCAAAGCAAAATAAGATGCATAAAGGATAAACATCACATGCAATCAATATAAGTGATATGATATGGCCATCATCATCTTGCGCTTGTGATCTCCATCTCAAGCACCGTCATGATCACCATCGTCACCGGCGCGACACCTTGATCTCCATCGTAGCATCGTTGTCGTTTCGCCATCTATTGCTTCTCGACTATCGCTACCGCTTAGTGATAAAGTAAAGCAATTATGAGCGTTGCATTTCATACAATAAGCGACAACCATATGGCTCCTGCCGGTTATCGATAACTTCGGTTACAAAACATGATCATCTCATACAATAAAATATAGCATCACGTCTTGACCATATCACATCACAACATGCCCTGCAAAAACAAGTTAGGCGTCCTCTACTTTGTTGTTGCAAGTTTTACGTGGCTGCTATGGGCTGAGCAAGAACCGTTCTTACCTACGCATCAAAACCACAGCGATACTTCGTCAAATAGACTCCGTTTAACCTTCTCAAGGACGGGCGTAGCCTTTTCAGTTCAACTAAAGTGAGAGAGACAGACACCCGCCAGCCACCTTTAAGCACGAATGCCGTAGCGGTGAAACCAGTCTCGCGTAAGCGTCTGGCGTAATGTCGGTCGGGCAGCTTCATCTCACAATACCGCTGAACCAAAGTATGACATGCTTTGGTAGGTAGTATGACTTGTATCGCCCACAACTCACTTGTGTTCTACTCGTGCATATGACAATAACGCATAAAACCAGGCTCGGATGCCCTTTGTTGGGGAAGCAGTAATTTCAAAAATTTCCTCGCTTTACGGGACCATGTAGATGGCATAGCAGCGAGAGGGAGAGTGTTGTCTACGTACCCTCGTGAGACCGTGGCGGAAGCGATCTGGCGTAGAGGAAGTAGTCGTACTTTCTCCTCGCGATCCTGCCGATCCCAGCGCCGTTACTCGGCACCTCCGAGTCGATGATGGCGTAGAGGAAGTAGTCGTCACGTTCTCCTCACGATCCGGCCGATCACAGCGCGCCGTTACTCCGGCGCCTCCGAGTTCTTGGCACACGTTCAGCTCGATGGCGCTCCACGGGCTTCGATCCGGCCAAAGCTCGGGGAGGGAGTTCCGTCGACCTGACGGCGTGGTAGCGATCTTGATGTTTCACCGTCGCGGGGCTTCGCCTAAGCACCGCTACGATATGACCGAGGTGGAATATGGTGGAGGGCACCGCACACGGCTGAGAGCGATCTCAAGGATCAACTTGTGTGTCCATGGGGTGCCCCCTGCCCCGTATATAAAGGAGTGGAGGAGGGAGGGCGGCCCTCTCTGTAAGCGCCCTAGGGGAGTCCTACTCCCAGGAGTAGGATTCCCCCTTTCCTAGTCCAACTAGGAAACCTTCCATGTAGTAGGAGTAGGAGAGAAGGAAAGGGAAGGGAAAGGAGAAGGAAGGAAGAGGCGCCCCTTCCCTAGTCAATTCGGACCAGACCAAGGGAAGGAGTGCGGCCACCCTTGAGGCCCTTTTCCTTCTTTCCCGTATGGCCCAATAAGGCCCAATACGTATTCCCGTAACTCTCGGTACTCGAAAAATACCGAATCATTCGGAACCTTTCCGAACTCGAATATAGTCGTCCAATATATCGATCTTTCGTCTCGACCATTTCGAGACTCCTCGTCATGTCCCCGATCTCATCCGGGACTCGAACTCCTTCGGTACATCAAAACTCATAAACTCATAATATAAGCATCGCCGAAACCTTAAGCGTGCGGACCCTACGGGTTCGAGAACTATGTAGACATGACCTAGAACTATTCTCGGTCAATAACCAATAGCGGGACCTGGATGCCCATATTGGCTCCTACATATTCTCTGAAGATCTTTATCGGTCAAACCGCATAACAACATCGTTGTTCCCTTTGTCATCGGTATGTTACTTGCCGAGATTCGATCATCGGTATCCAATACCTAGTTCAATCTCGTTACCGGTAAGTCTCTTTACTCGTTCCGTAATACATCATCTCACAACTAACTCATTAGTTGCAATGCTTGCAAGGCTTATGTGATGTGTATTACCGAGAAGGCCAAGAGATACCTCTCAGACAATCGGAGTGACAAAACATAATATCGAAATCGCCAACCCAACAAGTACCTTTGGAGACACCTGTAGTACTCCTTTATAATCACCCGATTCGTTGTGACGTTTGGTAGTACCAAAGTGTTCCTCCGATGGCAGGAGTTGCATAATCTCATAGTTACGAGGAACATGTATAAGTCATGAAGAAAGCAATAGCAACATACTAAACGATCAAGTGCTAGGCTAGCGGAATGGGTCATGTCAATCAGATCATTCTCCTAATGATGTGATCCCGTTAATCAAATGACAACTCATGTCTATGGTTAGGAAACATAACCATCTTTGATTAACGAGCTAGTCAAATAGAGGCATACTAGTGACACTCTGTTTGTCTATGTATTCACACATGTATTATGTTTCCGGTTAATACAATTCTAGCATGAATAATAAACATTTATCATGATATAAGGAAATAAATAATAACTTTATTATTGCCTCTAGGGCATATTTCCTTCACTGTGCGGCTAAGGCGGATGGTAACAGGAGGCGGGGGACACAATGTTTACCCAGGTTCGGGACCTCTCGATGGAGGTAATACCCTACTTCCTGCTTGATTGATCTTGATGATATGAGTATTACAAGAGTTGATCTACCACGAGATCGTAGAGGCTAAACCCTAGAAGCTAGCCTATGGTATGATTGTTCTTGGTCCTCTGGACTAAACCCTCCGGTTTATATAGACACCGAGGGGCTAGGGTTACACAGTCGATTACAATGGGAGGAGATCTATATATCCGTATCGCCAAGCTTGCCTTCCATGCCAAGGAGAGTCCCATCCGGACACGGGACGAAGTCTTCAATCTTGTATCTTCATAGTCCAACAGTCCGACCAAAGGATATAGTCCGGTTGCCCGGATACCCCCTAATCCAGGACTCCCTCAGTAGCCCCTGAACTAGGCTTCAATGACGATGAGTCCGGCGCGCAGATTGTCTTCGTCATTGCAAGGCGGGTTCCTCCTCCGAATACTCCATAGAAGATTTTGAACGTAAGGACAGTGTCCGGCTCTGCAAAATAAATTCCACATACCACCGTAGAGAGAATAATATTTCCACAAATCTAATCTACTGATGCATCTCGAAGCATGACATCACACCACGGCCCGGTCATTGTTCGAACAGTTTTTCTCAACCAGCCTCGGCGCATATCGCGGGGTGGTTTCCTTGGCACGTCTTGTCGAAGCAGAGATCGTGTTCCCCTTATTACGGGATTCTCATCAATACGGATGTGGGTAACCCAACCGCGCCATCAATTACGGCGCTTGGGGAATAAGCGAGTTTACTAGGCAGGTGGGGGCGTACAGCTCCGTCCGCCCATATAAAGGGATAAGGATTCACCTTTTTCACCCACGCCTTCTTCCTCCTCGCATATCCATTCTCGCGCACCAAGCTCCAACACCAAAGTTCGTGTCTTTCTCCTCAAACCGTTCCAATCATGTCCGGAGCGGGAGGCAAGTGGATGAAATCCTCTGTCACGGAGGAGGACATCAAAAGGCTGCGGGGAGCCGGATACTTGGCCGCGGATATCGGCGCACCGGCTACCTAGCAGGCAGATCGTCCCTACCCCGAAACCTTATGAGAGGGTAGTCTTCCTCACCCACTTCGTCCGCGGACTGGGATTTCCCCTCCACCCGTTCGTCCTCGGCCTCATGTTCTACTACGGGCTGGACTTCCATGATCTAGCTCCGAACTTCATCCTCAACATTTCGGCGTTTATCGTCATGTGCGAGGCCTTCCTCCGCGTCCGGCCCCACTTCGGCCTGTGGCTGAAGACCTTCAATGTCAAACCGAAGGTGGTTGGCGGCCAGCTAGCGGAATGAGGAGGTGCCATGGTGGGAAAAATGCCCAATGTTACTTGGCTCGAGGGCTCATATGTGGAGACCATAAAGGGGTGGCAATCGGGGTGGTTCTACATCACCGAGATGCGCGACACCAACTGGGTGGCTGCCCCTGAATTTCGATCCGGAATCCCCACGCGGCTCACTTCTTGGAAAGAGAAGGGCCTGTCACAGGGTTCCTCGGTGGAAGCTGACGGACTCAGGACCTGCATCAAGAACATGATGAGCAAGAGAATCAAGCTCGTCAACATGGTCCAGTCATGCTCTTCGCGGATCCTCCCATGTCAACGACGGGCATTCAATTTGTGGGAGTTCGACCCGGCCAAGCACCAGACGCTGCGAGAGCTCTTCGGCACGACGCACCAAGACATCTGGAAGGTGCTGTTCAAGGCCTTCGAGGTACCTCCTCCCCTTACCGAGGACCGCGGACTCAGCGCAAAGTGCCCTGCCAATCCAGTAGCTTTTTACATCTCACAGGACATTTATTTGTCCCAGTTTAATCATGTGCGGGATCTAAGCTTCCATGCCATTAACAGGACTGGGTAGAGACAGCGGAGCGGATCGATTACCCAGCCTCCCTGCCTAAAGATCCTACAGATACTCTCCTAACGGAGATGCTGGTTCCGGCGCCTTACGAGGTGCCGGTGAAGAAGGCCACGGGGACCCCAAAGGGTCTCCGGCGCGGGGTTCGGACTCATCGTTCGATAACTCCGAAGTGCACTCCTCCCACGCAAACGAGGAGGAGGAAGAAGAAAGTTCTCCCCCCCAGCCGGGGGAGGGCAAGAAAAGGAAGGCCGCCCCAACCGGGGAGGCCGAAGGGTCGAAGAAGGGAAAGACCCTCCTTTCGGACTACTCCACAACGGCCGCCGATAGCGACAACGAGTGGTTGCCCAGGGAAAAGCCCTGGCGAAATCGTAAGTATCCGGATCCCATAGTAATTCATGGTATGTTTTATTGCACTGCTTCTCATTACGCCGAACATGATCGTGCAGTCCGCCCCGAGCCCGCATCGACGTTGAAAGTACATGTAAGTCCCCATGTGTGGTTTTGGTAATTAAATAACAATCCTTATGGACTAATGTTTACATTGAGATATACATTTGAAGGTTAGTCCCATTGGAAAATGATTGAAGAATATTGGAAGACAACTCCTTTGAAGCAATAATTACATCAAGATGATCAAAATGGAGTTCATTGGAGTATCTGAAGGATTACCTGCATAGAGCTATGGTTTTGAGCCACAATGGATCAAGATCCTAAAAGTATGATGAGGGAGTCCTGGATTAGGGGGTGTCCGGATGGCCGGACTCCTGGACTATGAAGATACAAGATTGAAGACTTCGTCCCGTGTCCGGATGGGACTTTCCTTGGCGTGGAAGGCAAGCTTGGCGATACGGATGTAGATCTCCTCCCATTTGTAACCCGACTCTATGTAACCCTAACCCTCTCGGTGTCTATATAAACCGGAGGGTTTTAGTCCGTGGGGCGAACAACAATCATACCATAGGCTAGCTTCTAGGGTTTAGCCTCTCTGATCTCGTGGTAGATCTACTCTTGTACTACCCATATCATCAATATTAATCAAGCAGGAGTAGGGTTTTACCTCCATCGAGAGGGCCCGAACCTGGGTAAAAACATCGTGTCCCTTGTCTCCTGTTACCATCCGCCTAGGCGCATAGTTCGGGACCCCCTACCCGAGATCCGCTTTGTTTGACACCGACATTGGTGCTTTCATTGAGAGTTCCTTTGTGTCGTCATCTTTAGGCCCGATGGCTCCTCCGATCATCAACAACGATGCGGTCCAGGTGAGACTTTTCTCCCGGACAGATCTTCGTATTCGGCGGCTTTACTGCTGCGGGCCAATTAAGCTGCCATCTGGAAGCAGATCGAAGCTTCGCCCACGGCCATCGGTCAGATTGGAAGTTTGAACTACGGTGGCGTCGCGGAGACTTGATCTTCGACGGATTCGAGCCACAACCAAGCGCGCCGCCTTGTCACGATGGGCATGATCTAGCTCTGCCGCGAGCAGTGCCCTAGAGGCCGCACCGATGTCCGCTCCGACCCTCGGCTCGGAGCCGATTGCTATGTCGAGGGCGGGTGGCGGACACGCCTCGGGGGCTGCAATCTCTCACGGTGATTGAGCGAACACCAGCCTTGTCGCTGCGAAGCTTGTGACTTCAAGGTGCGGACTCCCCTCCGGACTCCGAACCTTCCGCGCCTGCCAATCGAATCCGATTGGGCGCCCGATCATGGAGTTCACCGCCGCGGACATCTTTGACTTTTCGCCCTTGGCGACATTACAATTCACTAAAGTCTCTCTCTTTATCGGAAAGCCCTGGTGGGACTATGGTCGGCAAGGTTGGGATGCGGATGTGAAGAAATTCAAAGCCCACCCACCACCCACTTCGTAGCCACTTGTCGATGATTTAACCGACATGCTCGACTTCGACTACGATGACATCGATGGTATGGGCGCCCGATGCGAGGCGACCAAGAACCAGCGCCTACCGAACGCTGGAAGGCCACCTCGTCATTATGACATATACATGGTGGACACCCCAAAGAAGGAACAACGATGGAACAACGGAGGATGACCCCTCAAGAAGAAGCCTAAGCGCCCGGCGTCGTGGCGCCGCTCTAAATCCCGCCAAAGCAAAAGCGATGATTCCGGCACGGAGATAATAACACCCGGACAGTGCGAAGACAACCCCTCCGGCAGGATTTAGCACAGGAGGATGGAGAAGCCAGCCCTCATGAGAGAAGCGGCGAAAGAGAGGTGAAGGGCGATAATTACATGCCTCCCTCCGAAGGCGAGGCAAGCCTCGGCGACAACGAATTTGTCGTGCACGAGGATCCCGTCGAACAATAGCGTTTCAAATGCAGGATTATGGCCCGCGGCGAGTAGCCTCAAAAAACAGCAACAGACTTAGAGCTGACCAAGACTTGCTAGCCGACGGATGGGTGAAGTCCTTGTGGCGAAGAGTCTGAACAGGCGCCCTCCAAGAGCTACCCAAAGCGCAGGTTGCTACCCCGATTAGAGGAGGAAGCACCCAGACCTACATCACCAGCGCATGATGCGGCCGACCGGCCACCTCGTGGCTGCGACAGAGAGGCCTCTCGGCCCTCCATTCAAGCCGCACCCCGGCATCGCTCAAAGAATACCAAGGCACGGGGAAATGCGCCAGACCTGCGAGATATATTGGAGGACAAGGCAAGGCAAACAAGATCGATCTATGGATCACGTGGGCGCCCCACGACACGTGACGATAACCGTCATGCCGGATATGGTAAATCCGGCCGGGACAAACAAAGTAGACAAAGCTCGTTTGAGCTACGTCGTGATATAGCCCGATGCAGGCGCGCACACCCACTATGCTTCACCGGATGAAGTAATGGATCATCAAATCCCGAGGGTTCCAAACCCGTAAACATCGAATCATACGATGGCACAACAGATCCTGCGGTATGGATCGAGTATTATCTCCTTCATATCCACATGGCCCTTGGTGATGATCTACACGCCATCAAATACCTCCCACTCAAGCTTAAAGGACCAGCTCGGCATTGGTTTAACGACTTGCCAGAATCAATTGGTTGTTGGGAGGACACGGAAGCCGCATTCCTCGACAATTTCCAAAGGCACCTATGTGCGACCACCAGACGCCGATGACCTAAGCCACATAATTCAGCAGCGGAGGAATCGGCGAGACAATTCTGGACACGGTTCCTAACCAAGAAAAATCAAATAGTCATTGTCAGGGACGCAGAGGCCCTTGCAGACTTCAAACATAACATCTGTGATGAGTGGCTTGCCCGGCACCTAGGACGGAAAAGCCGAAATCCATGGCAGCCCTCACAACACTCATGACCCGCTTTTGCGGCGGAGAAGACAACTGGCTAGCTTCGTATTAATAATATGACCAAGAGCCACAGTAATTCGGATACCAAGGACAACAATGGCAGGTCGGCGTCGCAACAAGCAAAAGCGCCACATTAACAACGACAATGGTGAGGATCTGACGGTTAATGCAGTTCAGAGGATCTAAACCCGGTCGTGGAAAAAGCCATTTAAAAGAAATACTCGGGCCCGTCCGGTTTGGACTGAATACTCGATCGCCCGTGCGGATACCGGCACCCGAAAAACCAGCCAATCACACCAACAGGATTGTTGGGTGTTCAAGCAACGAGCAAGTTAAGTGCAGAAAACAGAGACAAGGGGCTGCATAGCGATGGCGAGGAGGCCACGACCGCCCGAACAATAGGGGACGAAGGGCTTTCCCCACAAGTGCGGACGGTGAACATGATATATGCAACCCACATCCCCAAAAGGAGCGGAGCGTGCACTCGAGGGGCGTATATGCGTTGGAGCCGATCGCCCCAAAGTTCAACCCATGGTCCTCTGCCCGATCACTTTTGATCAAAGGGACCATCCACTAGCATCCGCCATGGCGGATTCGCGCATTGGTTCTAGACCCAGTCATTGTGGATTTCACCTCACTAGAGTCCTTATGAATGGCGGCGGCACGAACACCTTTATCGGGATACGGTGCAAAAAATGGGCATAGATCCCTCAAGGATTAAACCCACAAAGAGCGACCTTTAAAGGCGTCATACCAGGTGTAGAGGCCAATATGCAGGCTCAGTTACACTTGAGGTGGTCTTGGATCCCGGATAATTTCGAGCGAGGAGTTAATCTTGACATAGTCTCGTTCGAAGTGGCTATCACGCCTTTGCTCAGACGAACCGCATTTACAAAGTTCAATGCGGTGCCGCACTCGCATACCTCAAGCTCAAGATGCGAGGCCCTCGACGAGTCATTACGGTCAATGGAAACATCAGGCGCTCTCTCCGAGCGGAGGAGCATCTGGCTGACCCTCATGGCGGAAGTACAAAGCAGCCTTTCAAGGCAATTCTCCAGTCCGGCTATTAAACGTCCGGACACCGTCAAGCGCGCCCGGAGTAACCTACAACAAGACCGCCTGGCACGTTCCGAGCAAGCGTAGCAATGCGGCCCCAACCCCAGCCCTTGCGAAATTGCAAAACCAGTACTATGCGTACATAACTACGCTCTGGAAATACCATGGGCATAGGGGGAGGGGCACGACCACGGCATGCCCAAAATGCGGCTCAACCGCACCAGGGGCTCCCGATTTTGTCATTCTTTTTTCTTCTTACTTTCAGGACTCCACTCTACGGAAGGCCTGTCCGGCAGTACAATCGCCGAACACACGATGCAACAGCTAGGGAGGCAGAAAGCTTCGTCGAGTGTCGGTGGTCTCTATAACAAGCGGTATACTTGTTTCACATATTATCCCAGCTCGCCCACGGAGAGGACATGTCAAATAGTCCCATCTCTTTCTTATCGCACTATTTGTATCGTCCTGCTTTTACCGCAACCTTTTCGAATAAACAATACATAGCTTTTGTCTATTATTGCATTCCTTTTTTATAAAAATATGTTCAGTTATGACATTATGCAACCGTACACTTTGGTACAGCCAATACACCAGGGGCTTATGTACCCCATAATATGGTGTGAGAAGTCCGAACACTCTCATGAGTGCGGCACCCCGAACTTATAGCATTATATGCATCGGCTCTGAATCATGTCTTGGGTCAATAGTTGGGTTTGCCCAGCTCCCATGTTTTGGTACCTTACGTTCCATTATATCGGCTAAGGTATTTGGGAGAACCACTGCGATTGTGCCCAGTTGAGCTAGGCTAAGCACCTCGGTGGAGAAAGCTAAAACTGACCCGTCATGATAGAGGCGAGAGCTGGTCGCTGTTCGAGAGGTTTTCGAGTCCCTAAAGACTTATGCCGCTTAGAGCGAGGAGTCGGCTTTGTCCGGCCTAGGCGTGGATAGCGCCCCAAACTCGGTCTTCTGAATACTAGGGGCTTCACCGAAATTTAAAATTATAGAATTCTATGGCTAAGTGAGAGTGTTCAAGCATTATAATCTGATTGCCTTGTTCGTTGTGTTGAGCGCATCCCTCGAAGGACCCAAGAATGGGAAAAAAGCGCTCAAGTTTATCCGAACACCCAGCACTTTTCGTGGCATGGGGGTAGAAGCCGACGACTTCGCCATCTCTCAAATTTAATAAGCGGCCGCCTGAAGGTAATATTTTAAATTCAAAGCGTTGCTTAGCGCATATGAACAAGTTTTCAGCGTACAGGATCACAAATGCGAGTTTACTCAAAAATTACATCTTTGGAGCATTCATCCGCTATAAGGCGGGCACCCTTCAGGACGCCCTCATAATACATATCGGGCTTGCGATGCTCCTTGCCCGGCGGTGGTCCATCCGTCACAAGCTTCTCAGCGTCCATCTTGCCCAGTGCACTTTAGCACGGGCAAGACCTCTGAGCACCTTCGATGCATCTGGGCGCTTGATGACTTGAAGCCATGGACAGGCATCCACCAGCCGCCTCACCAGCCCGAAGTAGCTCCCAGGCATGGCTTCCCCAGGCCACAGCCGGACTATGAGACCATTCATGGCCTGTTCAGCCACCTTATGGAGCTCGACCAGCTGCTTTAGTTGGTCGCTCAAGGGCACCGGGTGTCCGGCCTCAACATACTGGGACCAGAACACCTTCTCAGTCGAGCTCCCCTATTCGGCTCGGTAGAATGCGACAGCGTCGGACACACTCCGGGGAAGATCTGCGAATGCTCCTGGTGAGCTCCGGACTCGGGTAAGTAACAAGTAATTCACTTTAACGTGCTTGCTTTGCATAAAGAATGCCTTACCCGCCGCTATCTTCTTCATCGCCTCAATTTCTTGGAGGGCTTTTTGGGCTTCGGCCTTGGCAGATTTGGCGCTCTCAAGAGTTGAGGCAAGCTCAGACTCTCGAGTCTTTGAGTCAAGCTCCAAGCTCTCGTGTTTTTTCACGAGATCTTGGAGCTTTTGCTGCACCTCCGCCACCCGCGCCTCCTGCTTTTCTCGCTGGGTACGCTCCACGGCCGCATTTTCTTCGGCCTTGGACAATGCTTCCTTGAGGTTGCCACACAGGTTGTGGCCCTGTAATACTCACGTTAGTCCTGCCATTTTTGCAACCACATCTTTTTATATATACTTAAATAAGGTATTAATTACCTTCCTTGTCTTGAGCTGCTTCTTGGCAAGGCCGAGCTCGTTCTCGGACCGCTCAAGGCTCTGCTTCAATGCATCGACCTCCAGCGATCCCGGTCGGCGGAGGTCAGCGGTGCAACCTGCATTCCCATATTGACATACTTATGTTAGACTCCTGCGTATATCTTTTTGATCCTCGATTCGGCTTTTCTTTCCGAATACCAAACTGAGCATCGAGAACTCTTGTCTATCACGGTAATATTTTTACATATCTTAAATACATACCTCAAAGCCTGTTAGAAGGCTGGCACAGACTTCAGTCAGCCAACTCTTGGCGGACTGAACCTTCTGGATCACCACACTCGTAATAGTGCGGTGCTCCTCATCGATGGAGGCGCCGTTAAGCACCTCCAGCAGATTATCCGGTGCCTCCGGTTGGACGGAGGTTACCGGTGTCGTAGGCTTGCCCTTCCTACTAGGGGGGCGCCATGGAACTCCGGAACCACTTGAAGGTTCGGGCGGTGTCGGCCTAGGGCGGACTTGGAGCCCTTGGGGTTTTATCCCCTTTGTGCACAGGTCGGGAGGTGGCCTTGCGGCGCCTCGAGGACCACCCCCTCCTGGCTTGGACCCTTCTGGGACTCCACATCGGCATCGTCCGTGGGGCGAGGGAGAATGCGAACATAAGTGAAAGGCTATTCACATCCGGCGAATCGAGGATCCGCTCGGCGAAGCGTCGCCGAGCTAGGCGTGGCGGACTACATGATTATATTCGGCGTCGAGAAGATCTTTGTGCAACAAAGGAACGCCATGAGTTATTCTGGTATCCTGATACTTACGATTTTGCCAGGGGCTTGGCCCTGGATGGCCACTCCTCTTCGCCGTCGACGGCATTGGTGGAGTAGTCCGGAGGAAGGGTCCTCCCCTTATTGGACCCTCTGGCCCCCCCGGTTGGGGCGGCCTTCCTTTTCATTCCTCCCCCCGTTGGAGGGGGAGAGGCCTCTTCTTCCTCCTCCTCGTCTTCGGAGGAGGAGTGCGCCTCGGAGTCATCGGACGATAAATCCAACACCACCGGGCACCGGGAACTCTTTCGAGTTCCCGTGGCCTTCTTCTTGGCCTTCTTCTCCGGCACCACGTAAGGTGGAACCAAAGGCCCCTGGCCAAGCGGGCGTCTGCTGGAGTCTTGAGCAAGGGCGGACGGTCAATCTGTCAGGACGTCTTCTGCCAATCTGTCAAAGGTAAGGGAGTTTAGATCCCGCATAGAATCAAACTATGGAAAACAAGCAACCCGTAAAGGGTAAAATAGCTTACCGCATTGGCTTGATGCTGCGCGTTGAATCCGCGATCCTCGGTAGCGGATGCGGGGGCCTCGGCGCCCTTGAACATCACCTTCTAGGCGTCTTCGTACGTAGTGTCGAAGAGCCTACTCAGGGTTCGGTGTTGTGCTGGATCAAACTCCCACAAACTGAAAGCCCGTTGTTGGCATGAGGGACCCGACGGATGAGCATGACCTGGACTACGTTGACGAGTTTGAGCTTCTTGATCACCAGGTTTTGGAAGCAGGTTTGGAGTCCGGTCAGCTCCTCCGAATTACCCCACGACAAGCCCGTCTCTTTCCAGGAGGTGAGCCGTGTAGGGAAGCCAGATTGGAATTCGGGGCGCTGCCCATTCAGGGTCAGCGGCTCGGTGATGTAGAACCACCCGATTGCCACCCCTTTATGGTCTCCACGAAGGAGCCCTCGAGCCATGTAACGTTGGGCATCTTGCCCACCATGGCGCCTCCGCGCCTCCGCTTGGCGGCCGCCCACTACCTTCGGTTTGACATTGAAGGTCTTGACCATAAGCGAAGTGGGGCTGGATGCGAAGGAAGGCCTACGCACTGACGATGAGCGTCGAGATGTTGAGGATGAAGTTTGGGGCCAGATCGTGGAAATCCAAGCCGTAGTAGAACATGAGTCCCCAGACAAATGGGTGAAGTGGGAAACCTAGTCCGCGGAGGAAATGGGTGAGGAACACCACCCTCTCATGGGGCCTGGGGTGGGGATGAGCTGCCCCTTGTCGGGGAGCCGGTGCGCGATGTCATTGGACAAGTATCCGGCTTTCCTCAGCTTCTTGATGGGTCCCTCTGTGACGGAGGAGACCATCCACTTGCCTCCCACTCTAGACATGGCTGGAGAAGGTTGAGGTGGGATGTGCGGACTTGGTATTTGGAGCTCGAAGTCTTGTGAAAATGGATAAGCAAAGGAGGAAGAAGGCGTAGATGGAAAAGGTGGATTCTTATCCCCTTATATGGGCGGATGAAACTATGTGCCCCCACCAGCCTGGTAAAACTCGCTTATCTCCCAAACGCCGTAATTAATGGCACGGTTGGGTTACCCACGCCCGTATTGATGAGAATGCCGGAATAAGGGGACACGATCTACCTTGATAAGGCGTGCCAAGGAAACCGCCCGCTAAGTCTTATTTGAGGTGGAGACGGTAAAAACGATTCGAATAAAGGCTTGGCTGTGGTGTGATGTCACGCTGTGGAATACGTCAGCAGATTGGATTTGTGTAAAGATTATTCTCTCTACGGTGGTATGTGGAACTTATTTTGCAGAGCCAGACACTATCCTTGTGTTCAAAATCTTATATGAAGTATTCGGAGGAGGAACCCGCCTTGCAATGTCAAAGACAATTTGCGCGCCGGACTCGTCGTCATTGAAGCCTGGTTCAGGAGACTCTTGAGGAGTCTTGGATTAGGGGCGTCCGGATGGCGGACTATAACCTTTGGCGGACTCACGGACTATGAAGATACAAGATTGAAGACTTCGCCCGTGTCCGGATGGGACTTTCCTTGGCGTGGAAGGCAAGCTTGGCGATCTGGATGTAGATCTCCTCCCATTTGTAACCGACTCTATGTAACCCTAAGCGAGGGACTCTGGACTAGGGGGTGTCTGGATAGCGAACTATCATCGGGCGGACTCCAAGACTACGAAGATACAAGATTGAAGACTTCGTCCCGTGTCCGGATGGGACTTTCCTTGGCGTGGAAGGCAAGCTTGGCGTCTGGATATGTAGATCTCCGACCATTGTAACCGACTACTGTAACCCTAACCTATCTCGGTGTCTATATAAACCGGAGGGTTTTAGTCCGTGGGGCGAACAACAATCATACCATAGGCTAGCTTCTAGGGTTTAGCCTCCTTGATCTCGTGGTAGATCTACTCTTGTACTACCCATATCATCAATATTAATCAAGCGGGGAGTAGGGTATTACCTCCATCGAGAGGGCCCGAACATGGGTAAAAACATCGTGTCCCTTGTCTCCTGTTACCATCTGCCTAGACGCACAGTTTGGGACCCCCTACCCGAGATCCGCCGTTTTTGACACCGACATTGGTGCTTTCATTGAGAGTTCCTCTGTGTCATCGCCGATAGGCCCGATGGCTCCTTCGATCATCAACAACGACGCGGTCTAGGGTGAGACTTTTCTCCCCGGACAGATCTTCATATTCGGCGGCTTTGCACTGTGGGCCAATTCACTTGGCCATCTGGAGCAGATCGAAAGCTTCGCCCACAGCCATCGGTCAGATTTGGAAGTTTGAACTATACGGCCGATATCCGCGGAGACTTGATCTTCGATGGATTCGAGCCGCAATAAGCATGCCACACTTGTCTCGATGGGCATGATCTAGCTCTGCGACGAACGATTGCCACAGGAAGCCGCACTGACATCCGCTCCGACCCTTAATCCAGAGCGGATTCCCGATCGAGGGCGAGTGGTTGGACACCGCCTCGGGGCTACGATCTTTATGGTGATTGAGCGAACTCCATCCCTGTCGCTGCGAAGACCTCGACTCGAGCGCGGACTCCTCTCCGGACTCCGAACCCTCCGCGCCCGTGCCAATCGAATCCGATTGGGCGCCGGTCATGGAGTTCACGGCCGCGGACATCTTTCAGCACTCGCCCTTTAGCGACATCCTGAATTCACTAAAGTCTCTCTCTTTATCCGGAGAGCCCTCGCCGGACTACGGACAGGAAGGTTGGGATGCGGATGACGAAGAAATTCAACACCCACCCACCACCCACTTTATCGCCACTCTCGATGATCTAATGCCCGACTTCGACTCCGAAGACATCGACGGTATGGACGACGATGCCGGAAATGACCAAGACCGAGCGCCTACAGGGCACTGGAAGGCCACCTCATCATATGACATATACATGGTGGACATCCCAAAAGATGGGAACGGCGATGGAACAATGGAGGATGACCCCTCCAAGAAGCAACCGAAGCGCCGACGTCAGCGGCACCGCTCTAAATCCCGCCACAACAAAAATGGTGATTCCGGCACGGGAGATAATAACACCCCGGGCAGTGCCGAAGACAACCTCCTCCAGTAGGACTCAGCGCAGGAGGAAGGAGAAGCAAGTCCACACGACAGTGCGGCAGAAAGAGAGGTCGAGGACGATAATTATGCGCCTCCCTCCGAAGACGAGGCAAGCCTCGACGGCGACGAGTTTGTCGTGCCTGAGGATCCCGCCGAACAGGAGCATTTCAAACGCAGGCTTATAGCCACGGCAAGCAGCCTCAAGAAAAAGCAGCAACAACTTAGAGCTGACCAAGATCGCTGGTGACGGATGGACGAAGTCCTTGCGGCCGAAGAGTATGAACTCGAGCGCCCTCCAAAAGCTACCCCCAAACGCAGGCCCTTGCCTCGATCAGAGGAAGCATCCAAGTCACCAGCGTACGACATGGCAGACCGGCCACCTCGTGGCCGCGATAGAGAGGCCTCTAGACCCTCCGTTCAAGCCGTACCCCGACGCCGTTCAAAAAGTACCAGGGCACGGGAAAATGTGTCGGACTTGTGAGATATATTGGAGGATAAGGCAAAACATACAAGATCGATCTACGGATCGCGTGGGCGCCCCACGACACGTGATGATAACCGTCACACCGGATCACGAAACTCCGGCGGGCGAACACAATAGACAAAGCTCATTTGAGCTGCGTCGTGATATAGCCCAATATCTGAGGCGCAGACACCCACTATGCTTCACGGATGAAGTAATGGATCATCAAATCCCCGAGGGCTTCAAACCCGTAAACATCGAATCATACGATGGTACCACAGATCCTGCTTGATGCGGATCGAGGACTATCTCCTCCATATCCTCATGGCCCGCGGTGATGATCTACATGCCATGAAATACCTCCCACTCAAGCTTAAAGGACCAGCTCGGCATTGGCTCAACAGCTTGCCAGCAGAATCAATTGGTTGTTGGGAGGACCTAGAAGCCGCATTTCTTGATAACTTCCAGGGCACATATGTGCGACCACCAGACGCCGATGACCTTAGCCACATAATTCAGCAGCCAGAAGAATCGGCGGAACAATTACGGACACGGTTCCTCACAAAGAAAAATCAAATCGTTATTTGTCCGGATCACGAGAGGCCCTTGCAGCCTTCAAACATAACATCCGAGACGAGTGGCATGCCCGGCACCTAGGACAGGAAAAGCCGAAATCTATGGCAGCCCTCACAACCCTCATGACTCGCTTTTGTGCGGAGAAGACGGTAGCTAGCTCGAAGCAACAACTTGGCCAAACACCCACGATAGTTCGGATACCAAGGACAGCAATGGCAGGTCGGCGTCGCAACAAGAACAAGCGGCGCGTGCGGCGATAATCTGAAGATACGACCGTCAATGCCGCATTCAGAGGCTCTAAACCGGTCAGCGGAAGAAGCCATTCAAAAGAAATACCGGGGCCCATCCAACTTGGACCGAATACTCGATCGCTTGTGCGGATACATGGCACCTGAAAAACCAGGCCAATCACACCAACAAGGATTGTTGGGTGTTCAAACAAGCGAGCAAGTTAAGTGCGAACTCAATGACATGGGGCTGCATAGCGATGGCGAGGAAGAGCCCGACGCCCGAACAATAGAGGACAGAAGGGTTTTCCCACACAAGTGTGGACGGTGAACATGATATACGCAACCCACATACCCAAAAGGGAGCAGAAGCATGCACTACAGGACGTATATGCGATGGAGCCAGTCGCCCCAAAGTTCAACCCATGGTCGTCTGCCCGATCACCTTGAAGGACCACCCCACTAGCATCCGTCACGGCGGTTTTGCCGCGTGGTTCTTGACCCAATTATTGACGGATTTCACCTCACCGAGTCCCGATGGGCGGCGGTAGCAACTGAACACTGCTTTATCGGGATCTGATCGGTCGCAAAATGGGCATAGACCCTCAAGGATTAAACCTACAAATCTGACCTTTAAAGGCGTCATACCGGGTGTAGAGGCCAATTATGCAGGCTCGATCACACTCGAAGTGGTCTTCGGATCCCGGATAACTTCGAAGCGAAGAGTTAATCTTGACATAGTCCCGTCCGCGATGGCTATCATGCCTGCTCGGACGAACCGCATTACAAAGTTCAATGTGGTCCCTTTTCGCATACCTCAAGCTCAAGATGCCAGGCCCTCGAGGAGTAATCACGGTCAATGGAAACACGAGCGCTCTCTCCGAGCGGAGGAGCACACGGCGGCCCTCATGGCGGAGGAGGTGCAAAGCAGCCTCTCATGGCAATTCTCGAGTCCGGCCACTAAGCGTCCGGACACCGCCAAGCGCCCGGAGTAACCTACAACAAGACAGCTGACACGATTCAAGCACGCAGCGTAGCAATCCGGCTAACACCCGCCCTCGCGAAATTGCGAAGCTAGTATTATGCGTACATAATTACGCTCTGGAGATACAATGGGCATATGGGGAGGGGCACGACCACGGCACGCCAAGAATGCGGCTCGACCGCACCAGGGGCTCCCGATTGTGTCATTCTTTTTCCTTTTTATTTTTTCTCACTTTCAGGACTCCGTTTTCCAGAAGTCCTGTCCGGCACTAGAATCGCCGAACTCACAATGCAACAGCCAGGGAAGCAGAAAGCCACCTCGAGTGTTCAGGTGGTCTCTATTACGAGCATTATACCTGTTTTACATACCATCCGACATCTTACCTGGAGGGGACATGTTAGATAGTCCCATTCCTTGCTTATCGCACTATTTGTATCGTTCTGCTTTCATTGCAGTACCTTTTTGAATAAATAATACATAGCCTTTGCCTATTATTGCACTCTTTTCTTTATCTATATATATATATGTTCATTTTATGACATTACGCACCCGTACACTTTGGTACGGCCAATACACCAGGGGCTTAAATACCCCAAAATTATGGTGTGATAAGTCCGAACACTTTCACAAGTGCGGCACCCCGAACTTATAGCATTATATGAATCGGCTCCGAATCATGTCTTGGGTCAATAGTTGGGTTTGCCCGGCTCCCATGTTTTGGTACCTTACGTTCCGTTATATCGGCTAAGGTAGCACCGGGAGAACCACTACGATTGTGCCCCAGTTGAGCTGGGTCGAGCACCTCAGTGGAGAAAGCTAAAACTGACCGTCATGATAGGGCAAGAGTCGGTCATTGTTCGAGAGGTTTTGGGTCCCTAAAGACTTATGCCACATAGGCGAGGCAGGAACTGTCCGCCAAAGGCGTGGATAGCGCCCGAACTTCGGTCTTCGAATACTAGGGCTTCGCGAAATTTAAAATTATAGAATTCTATGGCTAAGTGAGAGTGTTCAAGGATTATAAGTCCGATTGCCTTGTTCCGTTGCGTTGAGCGCCTCCTAGATGGACCCAAGAATGGGAACAAGAGTGCTCAAGTTTATCCCGAACACCCCAAAGACTTTCGTGGCATGGGGATGAAGCCAACGACTTGCCATCTCTCAAATTTGATAAGCGGCCGCCTGAAGGTAATATTTTAAATTAACAAGTGTTGCTTAAGCGCATATGAACAAGTTTTCGACATACTGAGGATAACAAATGCGAGTCTACTAAAAATTACATCTTTGGAGCACTCATCCGCTATTCGGCGGGCACCCTTGAGAGGCCCTCATAGTACATTTGGGCATGCGATGCTCCTTGCCCTTGATGGCCCGTCCGTCACAAGCTTCTCCGCATCCGGCTTGCCCGGTGTACTTTTAGCACGGGCAAGGGCCCGACGGACACCTTCGATGCAGGACGGAGCGCTTGATGACTTCAATCCTTGGACAAAGGCGTCCACCGGCCCGGCTGCACTAAGCGAAGTAGCTCCTGTGCATGGCTTCCAATGGCCACAGCCGCGCTATAAGGCCCTTCATGGCCTGTTTGGCGACCTTGTGGAGCTCGACCAGCTGCTTCAGCTGGTCGCTCAGGGGCACCGGATGTCCGGCCTCAGCATACAAAGACCAGAACACCTTTTCCGCCGAGCTCCCCTCCTTGGCGCGGTAGAATGCGGCAGGATCAGACACACTACGGGGCAAATCTGCGAATGCTCCTGGAGAGCTCCGAATCCGGGTAAGTAATAGGTAATTCACTTTCACATGCTTGCTTTGCATAAAGAATGCCTTATCCGCCGCTATCTTCTTTAATGATTCAATTTCTTGGAGGGCTTTTTGGGCTTTGGCCTTAGCAGCTTTGGCACTCTCAAGAGCCGAGGCGAGCTCAGACTCTCGAGTCTTCGAGTCACGCTCCAAAAACTCGTGTTTTTCCACGAGCTTGGAGCTCTTGCCGTCTTTGGCCAGCTGCGCCTCCCCTTCTCTCGCTCGGAGCGTTCCGCGGCCGCGTTGTTTTCGACCCACGGACACGCTTCCTTGAGGTCGCCACCTCGTTCGTGGCCCCTGTTACCCATGTTATTCCGGTTATTTTTGCAACAGAAACCTTTCTATAAGGTATTTCTTTAATAAGGTACTACTTACCTTCCTTGTCCTCGAGCTGTTTCTTCGCTTGGCGAGCTCGTTCTCGGACCGCTTCGAGGCTCTGCTTAATGCATTAACCTCCAGCGATCGGTCTGGCGAGAGAGGTCAAGGCAGCCTTTGCATTCCCATATTGACATACTTATGTTAGACTCCTGCGTATATCTTTTTCGGATCCTTCGTCCGGTTTTCTTTCCGAACACCAAACTAAGCATCGAGACTCTTGTCTATGCGGTAATATTTTTACATATTCTAAACTTACATCAAAGCACATTAGAAGGTTGGTACAGGCTTGTCGGCCAGCTCTTGGCGGGATCGAACTGTCCGGATCACCGCATCATAACAGTACGGTGCTCCTCCTCGATGGAGGCGCTGTTAAGCACCTCCAGTAAGCTATCCGGTGCCTCCGGTTGGACGGAGGACACCGGCATCTTACCCTTCTTGCGAAGGGACCACTTGCCAGACTCCGGAACCGCTGAAAGTTCCGGCATGGAGTCCGGACAAGGGTGGGGCTTAGAGCCCCTGGGGGTCTTGCCCCCCACGCGCCTGGAGTCCGGGAGGTTGCCTTGTGGCGCCTCCTGCACCATCTCCTCTTGACCGGGCACCCCTTGGGGCACCACCTCAGCGTCGTCCGCAGCATGGGGCGAGGAGGCGGTCGGAAGCGAAGTACTCTCCATTTCCGACGAACCCAGGGACCCGCTCGTCGAAGCGGCTAGCTCGCTCTTGGGCGGGCTGCATGATTGTTCGACAATTAGAGAACACTATGTAATAATAAAAAGCCATGGGTATCCGGACACTTACGATCTCGCCAGGGGCTTGGCCCTTGCTGGCCAATCCTCCTCGTCGCTGTCGACGTTGGTGGAGAAGTCCTGAGGAAGGGTTCTTCCCTTCTTGGACCCTCTGGCCTCCCCAGTTAGGGGCGGCCTTCCTTTTCCTCTCCTCCCGGCGGGGAGAAGCTTATTTTCCTCCTCCTCGTCCTCGGGAGAAGATTACGCTTGAGAATCGACAGCACTGGCGTCGGGAGCTCCTTCGAGTTCCGTGGCCTCCTTCTTAGCCTTCTTCTCCGGCACCACATGGGGTGCCGGAGCAAGCAGCCAAATCAATCGAGGCGTCCATTGGGTCTTCGGCAAAGAAGCCGGACAGTTAATCTGTCCGGACGTCTTCAACCGATCTGTCAAAGATTAGGGAGTTTTAGATCCCACATAGAGTCAATCTATGAAAAAAGAGTCTCGTAAAGGGCAAAATAACTTACCTCGCCGGCTTGACGTTGCGAGTTGTATCCGCGATCTTCAGTAGCGGATGAGGGAGCCTCGGCGCCCTTGAACAGCACCTTCCAGGCATCTTCGTACGTAGTGTCGAAGAGCCTTTTTAGAGTCGAGTGTTGTGCCGGATCGAACTCCCACAATTTGAAGGCCCGTTGTTGGCATGGGAGAATCCGGCGGATGAGCATCACCTGGATTACGTTGACAAGCCTGAGATTCTTGTCCACCAGGTTTCGGACGCATGTTTGAGAGTCCGGATGTCTCGTCCGAACTCCCCCACGTCCGTCCCGTCTCTTTCCATGACGAGAGCCGTGTGGGGAAGCCCGATCTGAATTCGGGGGCCGCCACCCATTTGGGGTCACGTGGCTCGGTGATGTAGAACCACCCCGATTGCCACCCCTTTATTGTCTCCACAAAGGAGCCCTCGAGCCATAGGACTTTGGCCATCTTGCCAACCATGGCGCCTCCGCACTCCGGCAGCGACCGCCCACAACCTTCGGCTGACATTGAAGATCTTGAGCCATAAGCCGAAGTGCGGCTGGATGCAGAGGAAGGCCTCGCACACGACGATGAACGCCGAGATGTTGAGGATGAAATTCGGGGCCAGGTCGTGGAAGTCCAGGCCGTAGTAGAACATGAGCCCCCGGACAAATGGGTGAAGTGGAAAGCCCAGCCCGCGGAGGAAATGGGGGAGAAACACCACCCTCTCATGGGGCTTGGGGGTCGGAATGAGCTGCCCGCGTCCGGGCAGGCGACTGTGGCGATGTCGCCGGGACAAGTACCCGCCTCCGCAGTCTTGTGATGTGCCCCTCCGTGGCGGAGGAGGCCATCCACCTGCCTCCCGCTCCGGACATGGTTGGAGAAGGTTGAGGTGGGATGTGCGGACTTAGGCGGCTGGAGCTCGAGTCTTGTGAAATGGATAAGCAAAGGAGGAAGGAGGCGTGGGTGAAAAGGTGGATCCTTATCCCTTATATGGACGGGACGGAGTTATCGTCCCCCACCAACTGGTAAACTCGCTTATCTCCCAAGCACCGTAATCAATGGCGGCGGATGGGTTATCCATGTCCGTATTGATGAGAATCCCGGAATAAGGGGCACGATCTATGCTTTGATAAGGCGTGCCAAGGAAACCGCCTCGCTAAGCGGCGCTAAGGTGGAGCGGTAAAAGCGATTCATACAAAGGCCTGGCCGTGGTGTGATGTCACGCCCTTGGAATACGTCGGCAGATCTGTGCAAATGTTATTCTCTCACGGTGGTATGTGGAACTTGTTTTGCAGAGCGGACACTATCCTTGTGTTCAAAACCTTCTATGAAGTATTCGGAGGAGGAACCCGCCTTGCAATGCCGAAGACAATATCGCGCGCCCGGACTCGTCGTCATTGAAGCCTGGTTCAGGGCTCTTGAGGAGTCTGGACTAGGGGTGTCCGGATAGCGAACTATCATCACGGCCGGACTCCAAGACTATGAAGATACAAGATTGAAGACTTCATCCCGTGTCCGGGATGGGACTTTCCTTGGCGTGGAAGGCAAGCTTGGCGATCTGGATATGTAGATCTCCTACCATTGTAACCGACTCTGTGTAACCCTAACCTATCCGGTGTCTATATAAACCGGAGGTTTTAGTCCGTGGGACAAACAACAATCATACCATAGGCTAGCTTCTAGGGTTTAGCCTCCTTGATCTCGTGGTAGATCTACTCTTGTACTACCCATATCATCAATATTAATCAAGCAGTGAGTAGGGTATTACCTCCATCGAGAGGGCCCGAACCTGGGTAAAAACATCGTGTCCCTTGTCTCCTGTTACCATCCGCCTAGACGCAGTTGGGACCCCCTACCCAAGATCCGCGGTTTTGACACCGACACTAACCCTCTCCGGTGTCTATATAAACGAGAGGGTTTTAGTCCGTGGGGCGAACAACAATCATACCATAGGCTAGCTTCTCGGGTTTAGCCTCTCTGATCTCGTGGTAGATCTACTCTTGTACTACCCATATCATCAATATTAATCAAGCAGGAGTGGGGTTTTACCTCCATCGAGAGGGCCCGAACCTGGGTAAAAACATCGTGTCCCTTGTCTCCTGTTACCATCCGCCTAGACGCACAGTTCGGGACCCCCTACCCGAGAGCTGCCGGTTTTGACACCGGCAGATGATTTGAATGATGAATTCTAAGATATGATCATAATGGACTCATGTGTTGAGTCATGATTAATCAAGTATTCAAGCAAGCTATTTAAGTGAAAAATTCAATATACCCTTCAAGTCGTCAAGATTAAATAGGGAGTAGAGATATCGGTTAAACAAGAGGAAGCTCAAAGATCGAACACTAAATGGTCAACACACGGCTGTGAACGATGCACCACATAGGATCTTGTGGTATGATAAGCAATTGTCAATTGCACTTTGTGTACTAACCTATACTATGTGTTGTCTATGTTTTTGAGGATTAGGTGATTCTCATGGGCTCGCATCGAGAGAGAGATTTCAAGCATCCATGAGAGGATGGCATCAAGTGTTGATGATCATGGTTGACAAGGGCAAGTTCAAGATAACCATCCCGAAGGATTACATGCTTGAAGCTTGTGGATGATCACATGATGGACACGTGAAGATGAATACAAAGCAAAGCTTCCCACATTGTGTATGGGGGAGTGTCGGTGGGAACGACACCTATGGGATCACAAGAATCCCTACTACGGTCGCGGGGCGCGGGGTCGTGAGAAGAGCGGATCAAACAGATAGCACACGGTTTCCTTATCCAGGTTCGGGCCGCGAGGATGCGTAAAACCCTACTCCTGCTTTGGTGGTTTGTTTATCTGTGTTCTTGAACTAGCAATGGGGCGTGAAGAGCTCCAAAAAGCCGAATCCTCCTCCTTGTCGCCTTGGGCCTCCTTTTATAGGGAAATGGGTTGCCACAGTGGCACACAGGAGGTGGAAAGAATGCTGATGATGATGAGTTTATCCCTCGCATTACATGACAAAGCGCCTTTAACGCGTCTTGCTTAGGTGTCCTTGCTTTATCGGGGGCGGGGAGAGCCATGTCTCGTCCATCGCCGCTCCCTTCGTGTCGACACGCGCCATACGGCCAGCGGTGCCAGCGGTGCCATGTAGGCAGGCGAGGCGGTGAGGTGGCGCGATGGTGGGTCTCCACGAAGATCCGCTTGCCGCCACGCAGTGCCTGCCCAACTGGTTGGATCGGCAGCTTTGCATGCACGGTGGTGGAGGGTTGATTGGTGTGGGCACGATGGTGGCCCTACGGTGTTCTTGGCAAGGGCCTCGCCGTAGCCCGGCAAGGGTCTTGCCGTGGCGCTTTCTTGTCATCCCAGGAAGGCTCTTGCCGGGGCCTTGTGGTCCTCCTTGGCTGGGATCCCGCCAAGGGTCGTCATCTTCTATAGTGTGTATCTGATCTTGAATGTCTTCACAAAGATCTGCATGCCACCACGGGGATGTCTCCCGAATCCTTGCCCCATGGGGGCAGTGGACTCAAGGGTGATTCGCTCCATAGGTGTGGGGCGAGCTGCCACGGCAAGGGTCTTGCCGGGTTTGCTAAAACCGCCTCCCGGCAAGGATCTTGCCGGGGGAGTCCGCTTCGTCCCCTTTGCTCTTTGTGGTCTTGGTCTTGGCGTCGTTCTGCTCCTTTCGAGCTTTGGCCTTACCTTGGCTCACCTCCCTTGCCTTGCTTTCGGTCACGGTGGTGCCCAGGCTCGGACTGCCCGTGCGATTATAGGGGTACAAAAGTGCACCCCTATTTTTGTACACCGGCAGCCCCGGGCCTGGGCCACACGTAAGCGCAATCGCGTTGTTGGGCTAGGCCAAAAAGCGGTCTTGTGGGCAGGCGGGGTGGTTTTACCGCGGTAAGTCTCTTCGCGCACTGCGCTTCCCATGCCTCCCGCGCGTGGCTCAGCGTGGGGAGGCGTGCGTGACGTGGGCGGCATGCGTGGGGCTGAGCTCTGCGCGCATGCGTCACATTGCAGTTAATGTGAAAGGAGGCGGCCCGCGTTTTCCCCCATAAGAAGGAACAACCGTTTGCCCGCTGCTCACTTTCTCCTCTTCTCTCGTACCTTTTCCAATCTCAGAGCCGCCGTTTCCTCTCTTCCTTCCTTCCTAAGCTTTCGCCGTCGCCCGCCGTCGCTGCTTCGCCACCCCTCTTCCTCAATCCTCTAGACCTCTCGGCCGCCATGGCGCCCAAATCCGCCAAGGGCAAGGGGGTGGCTAAGGGCTCTGGGACCGTGGAGCCGCCGGAGAGCCTTGTTGTCGAGGACGGACGAAGTCCGCCTTCTTCTTCCCCTCGTCGGTTGATGTTCATGAGCTCCGGGCCTCCTTCAAGCCCTTATGGGGAGTGAAGACGGGGGAGAGAATTTGGGGCACCCGGCGACGCGCGTCATTCCTACCGCTTGCGCCGATCCTGCTCCAAATCGGTATCCCTTTTTTGTCGATTACCTTTCTTGCGGGTTATGCCCCCTTTTTCCGATTTCTTCTGCGACATCATGCACACCTTCGGCTTTCGCCTCTTGGATTTCACTCCGAATGCGGTGGCGTGCCTGGCTCGCTTCGCGCATCTTTGCGAAGGCTTTGCCAGAGTGCAGCTCAACACGGCACTCTTCCGCCATTATTTCTCCCCTCGAATCCAGCCCGGAGGCGCCGTCTCCGGATGCGTCGCCTGGATCCCAAGATCCAAGGGGCGTACCCGGACGGTGCCATGAAGGAGAGGTGGGAGGAATGGCGTGGCCGGTGGTGCTGGATTGAAGACGAAGACCCGCCGGAATTCTGCAAGGTCCGCCGAGCGCCGCCAGTCGCGGCAGCGGTGGAGTGATGTCGATCTGCCGGCGGGAGGCTTCTTGTCGCCACCACGAGATCCTCCGGCTGACCGGCTGGGCTCACCACAGAGATGATCGGGCGGACTTCATTCGCCGCCGGATTGCCCGTTGCATAATAAGGGAGGCCGGCTGGCTTTTACGAACCCGGCTGTCATTATGCGGCTCGCCCTGGCCTCGACCACAACTTCACGGTGATGGCGCATGCCCATACGCCGGTAGCTTTTCCAGCTTGATGTGGGTCGCGACGGCGAGGTCGAGCGGACCGGCAAGGCGCGAGGGCTGCCGCAAAGGTCGGCAAAGGCCGTCAAGGGCCGTTCTTCAAGTTGCCGGCGAGGTGGTCCGTTGTGCAATAACTCACGCCCGGTCCGAGATCATTGCTATGATGCCGGACTACAACGCCGCATGGCCACATCACGAAATTTGGAAGGAGCCGACGGACGCAGATGTGCAGCAATTATTCGACTCCTTGATCGAGGTATACGTCAATGCTGGCGTCGAGCGGTGGCTTGTCATGGACACCACCCAAGTGGAGCTGGACTACATCGCCACCAGGGCGAGGGAGGCACAACTTGCCATGGAGGCCGGCAACGCCGGGGGCGTGGAGGACAAGGCCGCGACGGCTGCGGAGGAGGAGCAGTTCACCCTATGGGCGGCGGCCACCGAGGAGGTCAGCAGCGTCGATGCTGGAGCTCCGCTTGTCGAGGACGCTGACCCGACGAGTCGTCGGAGGAGGAGGGCGTGGCGGCGGGCTCAACGCCAGCCGAGGAAGAGGGCGAGTCATGCGGCGGTGCAGCTCCGGCGAGCCGGTCGGCCCGGCAGGGCTCTGGCAGCCTCAATTGACCACGGAGGGTCCAGGCGCCACACGAGGGCCACGGCGTGAAGGGGTGAAGGCGGCCGAGAAGAAGAAGGCGATAGCCCCTTCATTATCGGGGCGCCCAAAACCCCCGCCACCTTCTTCGCCTGCTCCAGCAGGCGTCGACTCAGATGATGATGTGGAGCTCCCTTTTGATCTCGGGCCTCTCAGCCCAGAGAGGAAAAGGAAACTGGTGGAAGAGGAGGAGACGGATGACGAGTAAGTACTCCGTTCCTTACTGTCATTCTCATTTCCCCGAATCGGGTCGCTTGTCTTGATCCATTTTTGCTTTTGCAGGGAGGCGAGGCGTTGGCCCGGAGGGTGAAGAGGGCGAGGACCTCGGCGGCGGTCAGTCCCATTTGGGGCTTCAAAGACACCACTTGGTGGTGCTTGAGCAGCCAGACGGACAGCCCGGCGCAGCCCCAGCGTGGAAGTTCGTCACCCTCTTCTTACTCGACATGTGGTAGGCCCTCAATGCTATGATGCTGATCTTGCGGGTTTGCGGGAGGAGGCGGCGGCAGGAGGAGCCACAGAGGCTACTCCTAACACACCACCCCCATCGACTACGCGCCCGGGCGTCCCGGCAAGGGCATCGAGCACTGAGCCCACACCCATGGAGGAAGAGGGAAACTTGGGCGCCGGGTGACTACTGCCACGGCGCCAAATCTTGGCGGAGAGGGACCACGCTTCCTGACAGCCTTTGGTGAGTCGCCTGTCCTTCGTCTCTGTTTTTCCCTTATTCTTTTCTTGGCTTCATTGCTCCCATTGCTGCCCAAGCCCTCCTTCAACAGACATGGAGGACGTGGACACTGTTGTTGGAGACATTGCTGAGGAGGCCGCAGCGGAGGCCAGCAGGATTGCCGCCGAGGAGGCCGCCAAAGATGCTGATGAGGCCGCCACTGACGAAGCCGCCAAGGGTGCTTCCGAGGACGCCGCTGCGGGGGCCGCCAAGGCGACCGGCGAGGCTCCTGCCTTGGGCACCAGCGGTGGACCTGCCGGTGAGGCCGGCAAGGCCTCCGCCGAGGAAGAGGTGGCGGGTGACCAGCCTCCCTCCTCCTCAACCTCGGGCACCGGCAGATATCTGAAGGTGGGCGACAATCTTTTCGTCCATCTTCCAGGGGCGTCAAGCCGAGCGCCCGCCGAAGGGGAAGCCTTTGACGGCGAGGTGCTTGCCGCCACCGGGCTTGAGGTGGTTGATGAGCCGGGCGTTGGGGCGACGGTTCTCCAGAAGAGAAGCTTTTCCGCGCCATGGGGGCCGATTTCCGGAAGCTCCAAGTGCTCTACCGTGCCCGCCTAGACAAGGTCAAGTCCAGGATGGCAGCGGTGGACAACGCGGAGGTGGACTTCAAGGCGCGCGTCGCTGAGGCGCAGACCTGGTTCCACCAGACTCGCGAGGAGCAGAGGGCCTTTCAGGAGGAATTGGCCAAGCGCAGTGTGGAGCTCACCATGAAAATGGCCGACATCGAGAAGGCCCAGGAAAATGCGGCAAACTTGGCTGCCGCGACCGAAGCCGCCCGGAACCAGCATCAAGCCGCCTTGGATTCCCAGGAAGAGGACCTCTCCGCGCGTGAAGCGAAGCTTATCGCAACGCTCCACGGCAAGGATGAGGAGCTCGAGGCCCTTGTCGCGCGACGGACTCGCGAGCTGGAGCAGAGGCACAAAGAGGCACTCGATGCCCAAGCTCTGGCCCATGCCGGCATGGTGAAGGAGCTGGAAGCGAGGCGGGACGAGCTGAAGGAGCAGGCCCTCAAGCTGTCCGGCGAGAAGAGCACGCTCAACCGCGCCTTGGTAGAGGCGCAAGGAGCAGTCATCAGCAGGACTGCGGAGCTCTCCGACGCGCAGAACTCCATCAGACCTCAAGTTGAAGCTGGAGGATCTCGAGAAGATGTTGTCGGAGAGCAGGGCTCGGGAGGAGACCTTGACCTGGAGCCTCGAGGAGGAGAAGCTGCTGCGGGCAAATGAGGCCGCCTCCTACCAGGAATATGTGGTGGGTGAGAACAGGTGGATCAGCCATCTGGAGGTCGTTGCCGGCAGGGTCACCTTGCAATTGGCCACCATGGGGATGCCAAACGTGAAACGCCCCGGCGCAGCGGGACCGTCAATGCCAAGCTGACCCAGTTCTTCGAGGGTGTCCTCGAGCCTTGGCCTATCTTCACTCCAACAGACGCCACGGCGGCCGAGGAGGCCAGCGACTTTGCGGATGGTCGTGACCAAGGTCCTCACCAAGATGGCGACCTTTGGAATCCCGACCTTGACATCGCGGCCGCGATGAAGAGCTTGTCGGATGGTGTTGACCTCCACGGTGCTCAAGGAGCGCATCAAGCCCATCACCATTGCATCAGCGAAATCAAGAGGGTGGAAGGCCGGTAGCCGGGATTAGGCATCCCGTTCTTCTTCGCCGCTGCGGGTTCCCGACCAAGACAAATTTTATCTTTAGTTAGAACCGCAGCTATGACGTGATGTAATATAACTTCGAAGTACTCTTAATTTTCATGCATGTTATTTCCCTGTTCAATTCCTCTTTGTATGTGTGCCCCCACGTTGATCGGGTAGGCTTGCGGCGCGGAAGCCCTAAGCGGTGTTTTGGGGCCGGATCCCGGGGCATGCAGAACGCAGCGTGCTGCGGACAAGCCACCTTTCCGTTTGAGCGGCCGCTCGGTATCGAGCTTGACTCGAGTCGAGAATCAAGGGTGTTGTTGATCGCGGAAGGTTACTCTGCCATTCTCGGCGCAGCCGCTAGAGCTGTTGAGCGGACTCGAAAGCAGGGCAAGGGCGTTCTTGATCGTGGGAGAGCCCCTGGCGTGCAGGTTTCTCATACAAAGGCGTGACATCTCCGGGGAATAACCTCAAATAAGAAGGGTAGCACAAATAAGGGTTCAATGCAACTTAGCTTCATTTGCAATCGCCGAGTGTCGATCTTCTAGCCTCCTTTCTTCTTCCAGGGTCACGAAGATGAAGGAGTGTCGGGCTAACTGTTAAAGCCGATTCTCACAACTGCGCTCCCCTACCTGGCGCGCCAAAGATGTCGGTGGGAACGACACCTATGGGATCACAAGAATCCCTACTACGGTCACGCAGGCGGCGAATTCGTGAGAAGAGCGGATCAAACAGATAGCACACGGTTTCCTTATCCGAGTTCGGGCTGCGAGGATGCGTAAAACCCTACTCCTGCTTTGGTGGTTTGTTTATCTGTGTTCTTGAACTAGCAATGGGGCGTGAGGAGCTCCAAAAGCGAATCCTCCTCCGGCCGCCTTGGGCCTCCTTTTTATAGGGAAAGGGGTTGCCACGGTGGCACACAGGAGGTGGAAAGGCTCTGATGATCGAGTTTATCCCTCGCATTACATGACAAGGCGCCTTTAATGCGTCTTGCTTAGGTGTCCTTGCTTTATCAGGGACGGGGGAGAGCCCTGTCTCGTCCGTCGCCGCTCCTCGTCGATGTCGACACCACGGCAGCCGGTGCCCGTGGTGCCATGTAGGCGGCAGCTGAGGTGGCGCAGTGGTGGGTCTCCACGAAGATCCCCTTGCTGCCACGCAGGTGCCTGCCCAACTGGTTGGGTCGGCAGCTGCATGCGAACGGTGGTAGAGGTTTGATTGGCGTGGGCCTGATGGTGGCCCTACGGGGGTTCTTGGCAAGGGCCTCGCCGTAGCCCCGGCAAGGGTCTTGCCGGGGCCCCGACAAGGGTCTTGCCGTGGCGCTTGCTTTTATCCCCGGCAAGGCTCTTGCCGGGGGCCTTGTGGTCCTCCTTGGCTGGGATCCCGCCAAGGGTCGTCATCTTCTATAGTGTGTATCTGATCTTGAATGTCTTCACAAAGATCTGCATGCCACCACGGGATGTCTCCCGAATCCTTGCCCCATGGGGGCAAGTGGACTCAAGGGTGATTCGCTCCGTAGGTGTGGGAGGCTGACTGCCCACGGCAAGGGTCTTGCCGGGTTTGCTAAAACCGCCTCCGGCAAGGATCTTGCCGGGGGAGTCCGCTTCGTCCCCTTTGCTCTTTGTGGTCTTGGTCTTGGCGTCGTTCTGCTCCTTTCGAGCTTTGGCCTTACCTTGGCTCACGCCCTTGCCTTGCTCAGTGCGGTGGTGCCCGCGGCTCAGACTGCCCGTGCACAGTTATAGGGGTACAAAAAGTGTACCCCTCTTTTTGTACACCGACAGGGAGCTACTTGAAGACTTCACCAATGTCTTGCCTTCAACTTGAGCCAAAAAGAAACATCAACATCAAGCTCAAGTTAAAGGCTCGAGTCAAAGGTATTAGTTCCTTTGATGTTAGTGTTGTGGAGTGATGACCACCGAAGAAACATATACACTCAAGAATGGATTCTCGGTAGCTATGTAGTGTAGCTCTTTTATGATTCTTGAGTTATAGGGATCCCGCACTAATAAGAGGGGATCAAAGGGGTTCGTGATGGATTTGCTCAAGTCAACATCTTCTCTGCATAATTCCACTCCTATCCTATATACCAAACAAATCCAAAGCCAAATAGGTTTCCCAAATATAGGATAATACCTTTGCATATTTGGCATCCTCCTTTTTGGTTGATATTGGATGGTTCTCTATGTGAGAACCTAGGGTTTTTCCATAGCTTCGAAACAAGCCCAAGATCATCAAAATCGGAGTTCGTATGAAAAAGTTATGCATGTTTTACTTTCGGTATGCTGGCTGTTTTCTGCGGGGACGGAAGTTTCGGGCAGCCCGGAAGTTCCGGGCAAGTTCCGGGGAAAGTTCTGGGTTAACCAGAGAGTTTGCACATATCTGGTCCAAAGGGAGCCCGAAAGTTCCGGGGGCCTGAAGTTCCGGGTAGATTCCGGGCTAACCAGATAGTTTGCACATATGTGTCCAATAGGGGGCCCGGAAGTTCCGGGCTACGTTTTTCTGTGCATAACGGGCAGATTTGGTGGGACACTATATAAGGCAACCTTCTTCCCCATCGAGTTAGAGCTTTTGGTTCTGAGATTCCCCCATTCTTTTGAGCTCTATCCTCCTCCCCAAGCCTCAAAACTCCAATCCATTTGAGGGAAAACTATCCCATGGATCTAGGGTTCATTTGTTGACCTCCTCCATTGTTCCTCTCTTCTCCCATCCCTACATAGCATTAGTTGCTTTTGGTTGGATTTGAGAGAGAGGGATTTGAGCCTTCTTGTGCTAGACCCTGAAGAGATTTGTGAGAGTTCTTGAGAGAGGTTTCATCCAAGCGTACACCCACTCCTCCTCTCTCTTTTGACCAAAGCAATTTCTGATTTGAGCAAGTCTTGAGCATCTCCCCCTTGATCTTGTTACTCTTGGAGGTTGGAGACTCCTAGGTGGTAGGAGTGCTCCGGTGAGGAATCAACTTGTGATTTGTCCCCCGAAAAGTTTGTGAAGGTTTGGAGGCCGCCTCAAGGTCTACCACTAGTGGTTGGGAATCACCTTCGTGGTGATATCTCAAGGAGAATAGGGTGATCCTTCGTGGCGTTGGTGTGCCTTCGTGGTAACATCCACCTCTAACGGTGACTAGCTTCCCTCCAAGGAAGTGAACATCGGGATACATCCTCGTCTCCGTGACTTTGGTCATCCCTAACCCTAACTCCTTTCTTGTGGTTTACTTTGGTCATTTGACCGTGCATTCACTATATCTTGTTGTCCTCATTATATTGTGGTGGTTGATTATATTGTGTTGGCCATTTCCTTGTAGAGATTATTTAGGCCTACACTTCATATTCCGCACTTCATACTTGCTACTATTGATATACATTGTGATTAGTGTGAATTGCTAACTTGCGTTATAAACTTCCATATATTTTGATATTGCTCAAGTAAGTTTGTGTAACTTACTTGAGTTTGCTTGTATCATTCAATTCCATATATTGTGATACAATTTGTGTAAGCTTGTATTGCTTACTTGTGGTTGTGTGTATTATTCATTTCCATATCTCGTGATATACACTTTGAGTAAGTTTGTGTGACTTACTTGTGCTTACTCATATCCTCGTTGTTCTCATCTTGTTTATGCTAAGTTGTTGGTGCACTTAGTGAGCCTAGTATATTTAGGATTTATGCTTGAAAAGTATCCGCTTAGTTTATTTCCGCATTAGGATATAGCCAAATCCGTAAAATATTTTAAAACGCCTATTCACCCCCCTCTAGGCGGCATCGTGGTCCTTTCAGACGTATCTTCGTCCGATGGTTCTTTGGACTCGTCGGATATGAATAGCGATTCACTTCCGACCGCCTCTTCCCCTCGCCCTACGGACAACGTCGAGGTGTTGTCCCAAAAGGCAGCGAGCCGAGGGGAGAAAGTCCTGGAGGCGCCTCGAGACGACCTTCCAGACCCTGGGCGTAAAGGGAGCAAGGCTCCCGCGGGCTCCAAGTTCGGCCCCCAGCCGAACACTACACCGGAACCTCCAGTGGTTCCGGACTCCGGCAGGCGACCCCCTATTAAGAGGGGCAAGCCGCCCATGTCGGTGACCTCTGTCCATCTAGAGGCACCGAACAACTTGCTGGAAGCGCTTCGCAGCGCTTCCATCGACGAAGAGCACCACACTATCATGAGTGCGGTGATCGAGAAGGTTCAGTCCGCCAAAAGCGGACTAACTGAAGCTTGTGCCATCCTCCTAACAGGCTTTCAGGTATGTAATAGAAATATGGGAAAATATTACTATATAGACAGTAGCCCCTGATGCTCTGTTTGGCGTTCACAAAGAAAAGCCGAATAGAGGATCGAATAATGATCACAGGAGTCTAATCATAATATGTCTATGCGAATATGCGGGCTTCACTGCTAGCCGCTGCCGCGCGTACTGCGGAGGTTGCCGCACTGAAACAGGACCTTGAGCGGTCCGAGGAAGAGCTCGGCCTTCTCAAGAGGCAGCTCGAAGAGGACAAAGGTAAGCAATACACTGTCTATTTGAAAAGAGATTTGGTTGTAGAATAATAGGATCATCATGAATGTACCAGGGGACACGAACAAAGTGGCGACCCTGAAGAAGGCGCTGTCCGAGGCTGAAAACAAAGCGGCCCAGGAGCGCATCGAGCGAGAAAAACAAGAGGCCCAAGTAGGCGAGGTGCAGCAAGAGCTCCAGGCTCTCGTCAAGAAGCACGAGGCCTTGGAGCTTGACTCTAAGACGCGAGAGTCCGAGCTTGCAAAGGCCCTCGAAAGCGCAAAACATGCCAAGGCCGAAGCCCAAAAGGCCCTCCAGGAAATTGATGTGGTTAAGAAGATAGCGGCGGGTAAGGCATTCATTATGCAAAGCAAGCATGCCAAAGAAAATTTCTTTTTACTTACTCGAGTTCGGAGCTCTCCAGGAGCGTTCGCAGATCTGCCCCGCAGTGTGTCTGATGCCGCAGAGTTCTACCGTGCCGAGGAGGGGAGCTCGACGGAGAAGTTGTTCTGGTCTCAGTATACTGGAACCGAACACCCGATGCCCTTGAGCGACCAGCTGAAGCAACTGGTCGAGCTTCACAAGGCGGCCGAACAGGCCATGAAGGGCCTTATAGTCCGGATGTGGCCTGGCGATCCCCTACCCAATAGCTACTTGATGCGGTGAGGTGGCTTGTGGATGCCTGCCCCGATTTGAAGTCATCAAGCGGTCCGTCTGCATCGAAGGTGCACGCAGGGGCCTTTGCCCGTGTGAAAATGCCTTTGGCGAAGATGGGCCGAGAAGCTGGTGAAGGAGGGGCCACCATGAGCAAGGAGCATCGCCACCCCGAAATGTATTATGACGGTGTCCTGAAGGGTGCCCGCCTTGTGGCGGAGGAGTGTTCCAAAGATGTAATTTTTGAATGAACATGCTCATGTGATCCTTTGATGTGAAAACTAGTTCACTTGCACTATGCAACACTTTTTGAATTTAAAATATTACCTTCTGTGCGGCCGTTTATCAAATCTTAGAGTTGGCCAGTCGCCGGCTTTTGCCCCCATCCAGCTAGTACTGGGGTGTTCGGGATAAATCTGAGCACTCCTTTTCCCATTTTTGGGTCCTTCGAGGGAGGTGCTCAGCGCAACGAACCAGGCAATCGGACTATAATGCTTTATCAGTCTCACTTAGCCATAGAAGTCTACAATTTTAAATTTTGGCGAAGCCCCTAGTATTCGGAAGGCCGAATTTGGGGCGCTATACACGCCTAAGTCGGACAAGGCCGACTCCTCGCCCGAAGCGGAAAAATTCGTTAGGGACTTGAGACCTCTCGAATAGCGACCTGCTCTCGCCTCATCATGACAGTCAGTTTTGGCTTTCTCTATTGAGGTGCTCGTCCGGAAGAACCGGGACACAATCGCAGTAGTTCTCCCAGTGCTACCTTAGCTGATATAGCGGAACGTAAGGTACCAAAACATGGGAGCCGGGCAAACCCAACTATTCACCCAAGACATGATTCGGAGCTGATGCGTATAATGCTATAAGTTCGGGTGCCGCCTTTGTCGAAAGTGTTAGGACTTCTCACGCCCGTATTATGGGGTGTCTGAAAGCCCCTAAGCGTCTTGTCCGTGTACCGGAATGTCTGGTGCTTGATTGTCGTAAATAAACACATAAAGAAAAGAATAGATACTACAATAATAGACTAGTGCTATGCATTGTTATCCAAAGAATACATTGGCACGTACTGATACAAGTAGTGTAATAAGCAGAAGAAAATATGATTATTTAACATGTCCTGTCCAAGGGCAAGCTGCGGACTAGTATTTAAAGCGGGTTTTCCGCTCGTTATCAGAGACCACCTGGGGATTCCATTGTACGACGTAGCTTCCTGCCTCCTTGGTTGTTGTATTATGCGCCCGAAACAATCGCCTTTGCCGGATAGGGCTTCCAGAGAGTAAGGTCACGAAGAGAGAGAATGATAAAGGCGGCAGGCCCCTAGTGCGGTTGAGCCGCCTTTGTGGGGACGTGCCATGATCGTGCCCCCGCCTGTGCCCATGGTATTTTCAATGTGTAATTATATACGCGCGGCACGGATTTCCCCGTTTGACTGGGACTAGGGCGGGGGCTCAATTGCTAGGCGAGCTCTGAACGTGCCAGGCGATCCTGTTGCAGGTTATTCATGACTCGCTTGATGGTGTCCGAGGGTTTTATCACCGAATTGGTGGATTGCCTTAGGAGGCTGCTTTGTGCTTCTGCTGCGAGGGCCGCAGTGTGCTCCTCCGTGTGGAGCGAGCGCTCTGTCTTTCCATTGACTGTGATGACCCCCCTAGGTCCTGGCATCTTGAGCTTGAGGGTATGCGTAGTGCGGTACCGCATTGAATCTTGCAAATGCGATTCGCCCGAGCAGTGCATGATAGCCGCTGCGGAACGGGACGATATCGAAGATTAACTCCTCGCTTCTGAAGTTGTTCGGAGATCCGAAGACCACTTCCAGTGTGATTGAGCCTGTGCAATGGGCCTCTACGCCTGGGATGACACCTTTAAAGGTTGTTTTTGTGGGTTTAGGCTGCTGCCGCCGTCCATAAGGACTCGAGTGAGGTGAAATCCGTCAATGATGGGGTCTAAGACCAATGCGGCAGATCCGCCATGATGGATACTAGTGGGGTGGTCCCTGTGATCGAAGGTAATCGCACAAGATGACCATGGGTTGAACTTTGGGGCGACGGGCTCCATCACATAGACGTCCCTTAGTGCGCGCTTTCATTCCCTCTTGGGGATGTGGGTTGCGTATATCATGTTCACCGTCCTCACTTGTGGGGGGAACCTCTTATGTCCTCCCGTGTTCGGCGGCCGGGGCTCCTCCTCGTTGTCACTGTGCCACCCCTGGTCCTTGTTTTTGGCATATAACTTGCTGGCCTGCTTGAACACCCAGCATTTTCTGTTGTTGTGATTGGCTGGCTTATCGGGGGTGCCGTGTATTTGACACGAGCGATCGAGTATGCAGTCCAAACTGGACGGGCCCGGAGTGCTTCTTTTGAATGGCTTTTTCCGCTGACCGGATTTAGAGCCTCTGAATCCGGCATTGACTGTTGTATCCTCGGCATTATCGCCGTTGTTGCGGCGCTTGTGTTTGTTGCGACGTGGTCTGCTGATACGTCTCCAATGTATCTATAATTTTTGATTGCTCCATGCTACTTTATCTATTGTTTTGGACTATAATGGGCTTTATTTTCCACTTTTATATTATTTTTGGGACTAACCTATTAACCGGAGGCCCGGCCGAATTGCTGTTTTTGCCTATTTTAGTGTTTGAAGAAAGCGGAATATCAAAGCGAGTCCAAACAGAATGAAACCTTCGGAGCGTGATTTTCCAACCAAACATGATCCAGGAGACTTGGACCCTACTCCAAGAAGTGCGAGGCGGTCACGAGGGTGGAGGCGCGCCCTCCCCACAGGCGTGCCCCCAACCTCGTGGGCCCCTGACGCTCAGCGACATACTCCTTCCTCCTATATATACCTCGTATCCCTAAGCGATCGAGCAGGGCCAAAAACCTAATTCCACCGCCGGAACCTTACGTATCCACGAGATCCCATCTTGGGGCCTGTTAGGAGCTCCATGGAGGGGCATCCACCACGGAGGGCTTCTACATCATCACCATAGCCCCTCAGATGAAGTGTGAGTAGTTTACTTCAGACCTTCGGGTCCATAGCTAGTAGCTAGATGGCTTCTTCTCTCTTTTTGGATCTCAATACAATGTTCTCCCCCTCTCTCATGGAGATCTATTTGATGTAATCTTACTTTTGCGGTGTGTTTGTTGAGATCAATGAATTGTGGGTTTATGATCCAGTATTATCTATGGAAAATATTTGATTCTTCTCTGAATTCTTTTATGTATGATTGAGTTATCTTTGCAAGTCTCTTCGAATTATCCGTTTGGTTTGGCCAACTAGATTGGTAGTTCTTGCAATGGGAGAAGTGCTTAGCTTTGGGTTCAATCTTGCGGTGTCCTTACCCGATGTGAGAAAGGGTTGCAAGGCACGTATTGTATTGTTGCCATCGAGGATAACAAGATGGGTTTTTATCATATTGCATGAATTTATCCCTCTACATCATGTCATCTTGCTTAAAGGCGTTACTCTGTTTTAACTTAATACTCTAGATGCATGCTTTGGATAGCGGTCGATGAGTGGAGTAATAGTAGTAGATCTTGAGAATCGTTTCGATCTACTTGTTTTGGACGTGATGCCTATATACATGATCATTGCCTAGATATACTCATAACTATGCTCAATTCTGTCAATTGCTCAACAGTAATTTGTTCACCCACCGTAGAATATCTATGCTCTTGAGAGAAGCCACTAGTGAAACCTATGGCCCCCGGGTATATTCTCATCATATCAATCTCTATCACTTTATTTACTTGCATTGTTTTTACTTTGCTTTTACTTTTTACTTTGCATCTATCTATCAAAAAAATACCAAAAAAATTATTTATCATCTCTATCAGATCTCACTATCGTAAGTGACCGTGAAGGGATTGACAACTCCTAATCGCGTTGCTTGCGAGTTGCTATCGTTTTGTGTAGGTACGAGGGACTTGTGCGTGGTCTCCTACTGGATTGATACCTTGGTTCTCAAAAACTGAGGGAAATACTTACACTACTTTGCTGCATCATCCTCTCCTCTTCAGGGAAATCCAATGCAGTGCTCAAGAGGTAGCAAGAAGAATTTAAAGCGCCGTTGCGGGAGGCTCACGCATAAACAAGTCAACCATACCAAGTACCCATCGCAATCCCTATCTCTCGCATTACATTATTTGTCATTTGCCTCTCGTTTTCCTCTCCCCCACTTCACCCTTGCCGTTTTATTCGCCCTCTCTTTCCCAATCTCCTCTTTTTCCCGCTTGCCTTTTGTTTGCTCGTGTGTTAGTTTGCTTGCTTGTCGTTATGTCTGAAATTGGGGAAATTATCGCCGATATGGGCGATAATAATATGGAAAATTCTGAAGCTCCTGCCGAGGAATCCCCTACCTATCACACAAAAAGATTTCGAATCGGTAGTGGTAATATTATTGGAAAAGGAGTTATTCAAGATTTCTTTACTTGTTCTGGTGCTTTACCCTCTATGGGTGGTTCTATTCTCCATCGAACTAGTAGTCTTGCGGACGCTATTGTCATGCTTATCGTTGAACTTGAAAGGCAATTTATGCATATGCACCCTTCTATACAAAGAATTTTCCTAGAGTTTTCTAATATTGAACACTCCTCTATTAAGCATGCCGCTACTATCTTTTTGGCTCATGAATTCAGATTTATAATAAAAGAAGCCAAAGAAATATTTGCGCACTATAGGGTAGACGCTGGCCGTCCTCCCATAGAATCTATCCTTTTTGATCAAGAGGAAATAATGCGTTTTCAATCTATAGATTATGTTGCTTTCAATGAAAATCTTAGAAAAAAAAGTGCCTACCAATATTTTAATTGATAGAATCTCCGAGATTAATGATGATTTGGCTATTCGAAATAATGAGCTAGGATGCTCTCTTGAGTATAGGCTCACAAAGTTCTGTCAAAAGAATGCTTATAACGATGAATTGGTTGTGCAATATGAAGGGCGAAGAGGAACCTATACCCCTAAAATTGATCTTGGGGACTTTTGTCCTATTAAATTTAGCCCTTTTGATTACTTTTGCTTGCCTCAAAGAAAACTTGCTGCGAGCGTAGAGAATATGAAATGAGTTTCACCGATCTATCTTATTACTACGCCGCCACCTAGATCTATCCTTGCTTTTATGCCTAGCTAGGGGCGTTAAACGATAGCGCTTGTTGGGAGGCAACCCAATTTTATTTTTATTTTTTGTTTTTGCCTGTTTAGGAATAAATAATCCATCTAGCCTCTGTTTAGATGTGATTTTATCTTTTAATTAGTGTTTGTGCCAAGTTAAACCTATTGGATCTTCTTGGATGATAGTTATTTGATCTTGCTGTAATTTCCAGAAACTTTGTGCTCAGTGCCCGAATTGTTAAAAATCACCAGAACGTGATAAAATACTGATTCCAATTGCCGCTGATCAATAAACAAATTGTACAGGTCTTCTAATTTTTTTAGAATTTTTAGAGTTCCAGAAGTTTGCGTTAGTTACAGATTGCTATAGACTGTTCTGTTTTTGACAGATTCTGTTTTTCGTGTGTTGTTTGCTTATTTTGATGAATCTATGGCTAGTAAAATAGTTTATAATCCATAGAGAAGTTGGAATAAAGTAGGTTTAACACCAATATAAATGAAGAATGAGTTCATTACAGTACCTTGAAGTAGTCTTTTGTTTTCTTTCTCTAATGGAGCTCACGAGATTTCTGTTGAGTTTTGTGTTGTGAAGTTTTCAAGTTTTGGGTGAATTCTTTTGATGGATTATGTAACAAGGAGTGGCAAGAGCCTAAGCTTGGGGATGCCCATGGCACCCCAAGATAATACAAGGACACCAAAAGTCAAAGCTTGGGGATGCCCGGAAGGCATCCCTCTTTAAATCCACTTCCATCAGTAATTTACTTGGAGCTATATTTTTATTCACCACATGATATGTGTTTTGCTTGGACCGTCTTGTATTATTTGCGTCTTTGCTTGTTATTTTACCAAAATCATCCTTGCTGTACACACCTTTTGAGAGAGCCATACATGAATTGAAATTTGATAGAATACTCTATGTGCTTCACTTATATCTTTTGAGCTTGACAGTTTGCTCATAGTGCTTCACTTATATCTTTTGAGCTTGATAATTTTTGCTCTAGTGCTTCACTTAGATCTTTTAGAGCACGATGGTGGATTTGTTTTAAAGAAACTTTATCTCTCATGCTTCACTTAGATTATTTTGAGAGTCGTTAATAGCATGGTAATTTTCTTAATGTTAATATACTTGGTATTCAAGATATGTGAAACTTTCTTTTGAGTGCGTTGAATACTAAGATAAGTTTGATGCTTGATAATTGTTTTGAGATATGGAGGTGATAATATCAAAGTCGTGCTAGTTGAGTAGTTGTGAATTTGAGAAATGCTTGTGTTGAAGTTAGTAAATCCCGTAGCATGCACGTATGGTTAAAGTTGTGTAACAAATTTGAAACATGAAGTGTACCTGGCTTGTGCATCCTTATGTGTGGCGGTCGGGGACGAGCGATGGTCTTTTCCTACCAATATATCCCCCTAGGAGCATGCGCGTAGTACTTGATTTTTGATGGCTTCTAAATTTTTGCAATAAGTATATGAGTTCTTTTGACTAGGATTATACGCACTCTCACCTTTCCGCCTTTGCTAGCCTCTTCGGTACCGTGCATTGCCCTTTCTCACCTTGAGAGTTGGTGCAAACTTCGCCAGTGCATCACAACCCCATGATACGATACGCTCTATCACACATAAACCTCCTTATATCTTCCTCAAAACAGCCACCATACCTACCTATCATGGCATTTCCATAGCCATTCCGAGATATATTGCCATGCAACTTCCATCATCATTATTATGACATACATTACTTTTGTCATATTGCCATTGCATGATCATGTAGTTGACATCGTATTTGTGGCAAAGCCACCATGCATTATTTTCCATACATGTCACTCTTGATTCATTGCACCATCCCGGTACACCGGAGGCATTCATATAGAGTCATATTTTGTTCTAAGTTTGAGTTGTAATTGTTGAGTTGTAAGAAAAATAAAAGTGTGATGATCATCATTATTAGAGCATTGTCCCAAGTGAGGAAAGGATGATGGAGACTATGATTCCCCCATAAGTCGGGATGAGACTCCGGACGAAAAAAAATAAAAAAAAGGAAAAAAAGAAAAAAAAGCAAGGCCAAAAAAAAGAAAGGCCCAAAAAAGGCAATGCTACTATCTCTTTTACCACACTTGTGCTTCAAAGTAGCACCAAGATCTTGATGATAGAGAGTCTCTCATTTTGTCACTTTCATATACTAGTGGGAATTTTTCATTATAGAACTTGGCTTGTATATTCCAATCATGGGCTTCCTCAAAATGCCCTAGGTCTTCGTGAGCAAGCAAGTTGGATGCACACCCACTTAGTTTCTTTTGTAGAGCTTTCATATACTTATAGCTCTAGTGCATCCGTTGCATGGCAATCCCTACTCCTCATGTTGACATCAATTGATGGGCATCTCCATAGCCCGTTGATTAGCCTCGTCAATGTGAGACTTTCTCCTTTTGTCTTCTCCACACAATCCCATCATCATATTCTATTCCACCCATAGTGCTATATCCATGGCTCGCGCTCATATATTGCGTGAAGGTTGAAAAAGTTTGAGATTATTTGAGTATGAAACAATTGCTTGGCTTGTCATCGGGGGTATAGAAGTTGGGAATATCTTTGTGTGACGAAAATGAAGCATAGCCTAACTATATGATTTTGTAGGGATGAACTTTCTTTTGCCATGTTATTTTGAGAAGACATGATTTCTTTGATTAGTATGCTATTTTTGTGTCAATATGAACTTTTGTCTTAAATCTTTCAGATCTGAATATTCATATCACAAGTAAGAAGATTTATATTGAAATTATGCCAAAGTATCACTCCGCATCAAAAATTCTCTTTTTATCATTTACCTACTCGAGGACGAGCAAGAATTAAGCTTGGGGATGCCTGATACGTCTTCAACGTATCTATAATTTTTGATTGATCCATGCTACTTTATCTATTGTTTTGGACTATAATGGGCTTTATTTTCCACTTTTATATTATTTTTGGGACTAACGTATTAACTGGAGGCCCAGCCGAGTCTTGTTTTTTGCCTATTTCGGTGTTTGAAGAAAGCGGAATATCAAACGGAGTCCAAACGGAATGAAACCTTCGGGAACGTGATTTTCCAACCAAAGTGATCCAGGAGACTTGGACCCTACTCCAAGAAGTGCCAGAGGCGGTCACGAGGGTGGAGGGCGCGCCCCCTACCTCGTGGGCCCCCTGACGCTCCACCGGCGTACTCCTTCCTCCTATATATACCTACGTATCCCCAAACGATCGAGCAGGGCCAAAAACCTAATTCCGCCGCGCAACCTTCATACGTATCCACGAGATCCCATCTTGGGGCCTGTTGGAGGCTCCGCCGGAGGGGCATCCACCACGGAGGGCTTCTACATCATCACCATAGCCCCTCCGATGAAGTGTGAGTAGTTTACTTCAGACCTTCGGGTCCATAGCTAGTAGCTAGATGGCTTCTTCTCTCTTTTTGGATCTCAATACAATGTTCTCCCCCTCTCTCGTGGAGATCTATTTGATGTAATCTTATTTTTGTGGTGTGTTTGTTGAGATCAATGAATTGTGGGTTTATGATCCAGTATTATCTATGGAAAATATTTGATTCTTCTCTGAATTCTTTTATGTATGATTGAGTTATCTTTGCAAGTCTCTTCGAATTATCCGTTTGGTTTGGCCAACTAGATTGGTAGTTCTTGCAATGGGAGAAGTGCTTAGCTTTGGGTTCAATCTTGCGGTGTCCTTACCCGATGTGAGAAAGGGTTGCAAGGCACGTATTGTATTGTTGCCATCGAGGATAACAAGATGGGTTTTATCATATTGCATGAATTTATCCCTCTACATCATGTCATCTTGCTTAAGGCGTTACTCATTTTTAACTTAATACTCTAGATGCATCTTTGGATAGCGGTCGATGAGTGGAGTAATAGTAGTAGATGCAGAATCGTTTCGATCTACTTGTTTTGGACGTGATGCCTATATACATGATCATTGCCTAGATATACTCATAACTATGCTCAATTACATCAATTGCTCAACAGTAATTTGTTCACCCACCGTAGAATATCTATGCTCTTGAGAGAAGCCACTAGTGAAACCTATGGCCCCCGGGTCTATTCTCATCATATCAATCTCTATCACTTTATTTACTTGCGTTGTTTTTACTTTGCTTTTACTTTTTACTTTGCATCTATCTATCAAAAAAATACCAAAAAAAATTATTTATCATCTCTATCAAATCTCACTATCGTAAGTGACCGTGAAGGGATTGACAACTCCTAATCGCGTTGCTTGCGAGTTGCTATCGTTTTGTGTAGGTACGAGGGACTTGTGCGTGGTCTCCTACTGGATTGATACCTTGGTTCTCAAAAACTGAGGGAAATACTTACGCTACTTTGCTGCATCATCCTCTCCTCTTCGGGGAAATCCAAGACAGTGCTCAAGAGGTAGCATCTGCCGTTACTGTCCTTGGTATCCGAAGTGCTAGGTTTCCTTGATATGTTGTTGCTGTGAGCCAGCCAGCTATCCTCTCCCGCGCAAAAGCGGGTCATGAGTGTCGTGAGGGCTGCCATAGACTTCGGCTTTTCACGGCGAGGTCTTGGGCGAGCCACTCGTCACAGATGTTATGCTTAAATGCCGCTAAGGCCTCTGCATCCGGACAGTCGACAATTTGATTTTTCTTGGTTAGGAACCATGTCCAGAATTTCCTGGACGATTCCCCCGACTGTTGAGTTATGTGGCTCAAGTCATCGGCATCCTGTGGTCGCACATAAGTGCCCTGGAAGTTGTCGAGGAATGGATCTTCCAGATCCTCCCAACAGCCAACGGAGTCTGCTGGCAAGCTATTCAGCTAATGTCGAGCTGGTCCTTTGAGTTTTAGTGGGAGGTACTTGATGGCATGTAGATCATCACCGCGGGCCATGTGGATGTGGAGGAGGAAGTCCTCGATCCATTCCGCGGGTTCTGTTGTACCATCATATGATTCGATATTTACGGGTTTAAAACCCTTTGGGAATTCATGATCCATTACTTCGTCAGTGAAGCATAGGGGGTGTCTTGGCGCCTTGTCTTGGGCTATATCGCGACGCAGCTCATATGAGTCTTACTGCTATGTTGGCCCGGCGGATTTACTTTCTTGTATCCGGCATGACGGTCATCGTCCAGCGTGAGGGCGCCCTCGTGATCCGTAGATTGATCTTGCGTGTTTTGCCCTGTCTTCCAATTCATCTCGCAGGTCTCGCGTGTTTCCCCGTGCCTTGGTATTTTTGTTCGAAAGGCGGCGGGGTGCGGGCTGAGCTTCTGGCTGAAATGCCTCACTGTCTCGGCCACGAGGTGGCCGAGCAGACGTATCATACGCTGGTGATGTAGGTTTCAATGCTTCCTCCTCAAGTCGGGGTAGCAACTGCGCTTTGGGTAACCCTTGGAAGGCGTTGAGTTCATATTCCTCGGCCGCAAGGACTTGATCCACACATGCACGCTAGCAAATCTTGATCAGCTCGAAGCTGTTGTTGCTTTTTCTTCAGGCTATTTGCTGTGGCTATAAGCCGGCGCTTAAAGCGCTCCTGCTCGATGGGATCCTCAGACACGACAAATTCTTCGTCGCCGAGGCTCACCTCGTTTTCGGAGAGAGGCATGTAATTGTCATCCTCCGCTTCTCCCTCTGCCACTCGCTCAGGAGGGCTGGCTTGTTCATCCTCCGGCTCTAAATCTTGCTGGAGGCGATTGTCGTCATCTTCGGCACTGTCCGGAGTGCTATTATATCCTGTGTCGGTATCACCGCTTTTGTCGTGGTGAGACTTAGAGCGGCGCCGCTGACGTCGGCGCTTGGGTTGCTTCTTGGAGGGGTAATCCTCCACTGTCTTGTTGCCATTGCCTTCTTTGGGTGTATCCACCATGTAAATATCATATGATGAGGTGGCGGTCCGATTGCCACGTAGGCGATGGTTCTGTTAAATCTCTGCATCATTGTCCATACCATCGATGTCTTCGGAGTCGAAGTCGAGCATGTCGGTTAAATCATCGACAGCGGCTACTAAGTGGGTGGTGGGTGGGGAGTGAATGTCTTCGTCATCCGCATCCCATTCTAGCCGGACATAGTCCAGCCAAGGTTCTCCTGACAAGGAGAGAGACCTTAACGAGTTTAGCACATCGCTGAAGGGCGAGTGCTGAAAGATATCTGCGAAGGTGAACTCCATGATCGGCGCCCAATCGGATTTGATAGGCATGGGCGCATGCGGTTCGGAGTCCGTGGCCGGAGATGAATCCGGTGGTTTGGCATCACGGCTCTCGTGAGGGGTAAGGTCAGTATCCGGCTCTATTGCCGCTGAGAGTGCAGCCTCCAAGGTGGGGTCTATCCGCCCGTCCTGGGATGGCGCAATTTGCTCTGGATTGAGGGCCGGAGTAGTTGCCGGTGTGATCTCCCGAACACTGTCCGACGGCAGAGCTATATCGTGCTCGTCGTGATTGTGTGGCACACCTGGCATGGGCTCGAATCCGTCGAAGATCAAGTCTCCGCGGATGTCGGCAGTGTAATTCAAGTTTCTGAACCTCACACGATGGCGGGCGTAGCTCTCGATCTGCTCCAGATGGCCAAGCGAGTTGGCCCGCAGTGCAAAGCCGCCGAATACGAAGATCTGTCCGGGGAGGAAGACCTCATCCCAGACCGCATCACTATCGATGATCGAAGGAGCCATCAAGCCTTACGGTGACGGCACAGTGGAACTCTCAATGAAAGCACCAATGTCGGTGTCAAAACCGGCGGGTCTCGGGTAGGTGGTCCCGGACTGTGCGTCTAAGGCGGATGGTAACAAGAGGCAGGGGACATAATGTTTACCCAGGTTCGGGCCCTCTCGATGGAGGTAATACCCTACTTCCTGCTTGATTGATCTTGATGATATGAGTATTACAAGATTTGATCTACCACGAGATCGTAGAGGCTAAACCCTAGAAGCTAGCCTATGGTATGATTGTTCTTGGTCCTACGGACTAAACCCTCCAGTTTATATAGACACCGGAGGGGGCTAGGGTTACACAGAGTCGGCTACAATGGGAGGAGATCTATATATCCGTATCGCCAAGCTTGCCTTCCACGCCAAGGAGAGTCCCATCCGGACACGTGACGAAGTCTTCAATCTTGTATCTTCATAGTCCAACAGTCCGGCCAAAGGATATAGTCCGGCTGTGTGGATACCCCCTAATCCAAGACTCCCTTAGTTGACAAGACCACTAGTTTCAAGTAAAAGGGCAAGGGAAATAATGGGAACTTCAAGAACAATGGCAAGTAAGTTGCCACTCCCATGAAGAAGCCCAAAGCTAGACCCAAGCCTGAAATCGAGTGCTTCTACTGCAAAGGAAACGGTCTTTGGAAGTGGAACTGCCCTAGATACTTGGCGGATAAGAAGGATGGCATAGTTTACAAAGGTATATTGGATATACATGTTATTGATGTGTACTTTACTAGTATCTATAGCAACCCCTCGGTATTTGATACTGGTTCAGTTGCTAAGAGTGGTAACTCGAAATGGGAGTTGCAAAATAAACATAGACTAGTTAAGGGCGAGGTGATGATGTGTGTTGGAAGTGATTCCAAGGTTGATAAGATCACCATCGCACACTCCCTTTACCTTTGGGATTAGTGTTGAACCTAAAATAAATGTTATTTGGTGTTTGCATTGAGCATGAATATGATTGGATCATTGATACGTCTCCAATGTATCTATAAATTTTGATTGTTCCATGCTATTATATTATCCTTCTGGGATGTTTTATATGCTATTTTATATGATTTTTGGGACTAACCTATTAACCTAGAGCCCAGTGCCAGTTTCTGTTTTTTCCTTGTTTTTCAGTATCGCAGAAAAAGGAAAACCAAACGGAGTCAATTGACCTAAAACTTGTGAGCTTATTTTTGGACGAGAAGAAGGCCATGGAGTAAAAGAGTTGGGCGGAAGAGCCCGGGCTGCCCACGAGGGTGGGAGGCGCGCCCCCCTACCTCGTGGACAGCCCGGAGACCCCCCTGACTTGTTCTCGACGCCAAAACCTCTTATATATACAGAAACCCCCAGAACATAACCTAGATCGGGAGTTCCGCCGCAAGCATCTATAGCCACCGAAAACCAATCTAGACCCGTTCCAACACCCTGCCGGAGGGGGGAATCCCTCTCCGGTGGCCATCTTCATCATCCCGGCGCTCTCCATGACGAGGAGGGAGTAGTTCACCCTCGGGGCTGAGGGTATGTACCAGTAGCTATGTGTTTGATCTCTCTCTCATGTTCTTGAGGTGGTACGATCTTGATGTATCGCGAGCTTTGCTATTATAGTTGGATCTTATGATGTTTCTCCCACTCTACTCTCCCTTGTAATGGATTGAGTTTTCCCTTTGAAGTTATCTTATTGGATTGAGTCTTTAAGGATTTGAGAACACTTGATGTATGTCTTGCATGTGCTTATCTATGGTGACAATGGGATATCACGTGATCTACTTGATGTATGTTTTGGTGATCAACTTGCGGGTTCCGTGACCTCGTGAACTTATGCATAGGGGTTGGCACGTTTAAATCTTGACTCTCTGGTAGAAACTTTGGGGCACTCTTTGAAGTACTTTGTGTTGGATTGAATAGATGAATTTGAGATTATGTGATGCATATCGTATAATCATACCCACGGATACTTGAGGTGACATTGGGGTATCTAGGTGACATTAGGGTTTTGGTTGATATGTGTCTTAAGGTGTTATTCTAGTACGAACTCTTGAATAGATCGATCCGAAAGAATAACTTTGAGTTGGTTTCGTACCCTACAATAATCTCTTCGTTTGTTCTCCGCTATTACTGACTTTGGAGTGACTCTTTGTTGCATGTTGAGGGATAGTTATATGATCCAATTATGCTATTATTGTTGAGAGAACTTGCACTAGTGAAAGTATGAACCCCGGGCCTTGTTTCAACGCATTGCAATACCGTTTGTGCTCACTTTTATCATTAGTTACCTTGCTGTTTTTATATTTTCAGATTACAAAAACCTATATCTACCATCCATATTGCACTTGTATCACCATCTCTTCTCCGAACTAGTGCACTTATACAATTTACCATTGTATTGGGTGTGTTGGGGACACAAGAGACTCTTTGTTATTTGGTTGCAGGGTTGCTTGAGAGAGACCATCTTCATCCTACTCCTCCCACGGATTGATAAACCTTAGGTCATCCACTTGAGGGAATTTTGCTACTGTCCTACAAACCTCTGCACTTGGAGGCCCAACAACGTCTACAAGAAGAAGGTTGCGTAGTAGACATCAAGCTCTTTTCTGGCACCATTGCCGGGGAGGTGAGTGCTTGAAGGTATATCTTTAGATCTTGCGATCGAATATTTTATTTTCTTGTTTTATCACTAGTTTAGTTTATAAAAGAAAACTACAAAAAATTGGAATTAAGGGTGGCTCATATGCTTCATCTTTTTAATGTCTTTCGTGAAAATGATGGAAAGGAAAATTGTGCTCAAGTACTAGAAGAAGAATTACATAGAATGCTTGGCATAAAATATGTGAATGATGAGCATGATTGCAATTTTGTTAGTATGAATTCTTTGAATAACCATGATGCTAATGATATGCAAAGCCACAAGCTTGGGGATGCTATGTTTGATGAATATGATATTTTTAGTCCCCCAAGTTTTAATGTGCAAATTTATTATGATGAAAGCATGCCTCATGTCTATGATGATTATTGTGATGACGCGTATGTTATAAGGAATAATGATAACCATGAAGCTTGTCATCATGATTTTAATTTTCAATTGGATTATGCTTCACATGATAGTTATTTTGTTGAGTTTGCTCCCACTACTATTGATGAGAATAAATTTGCTTATGTGGAGAGTGGTAAAAATTCTATGCTTGTAGATCATGAAAAGAATGCTTTATGTGATGGTTATATTGTTGAATTTATTCATGATGCTACTGAAAATTATTATGAGGGAGGAATATATGCTTGTAGGAATTGCAATAATATCAAGTTTCCTCTCTATGTGTTAAAAGTTTTGAAGTTATGCTTGTTTTGCCTTCCTATGCTAGTTGATTATTGTTCTCATAAGTTGCTTGCTCACAAAATCCCTATGCATAGGAAGTGGGTTAGACCTAAATGTGCTAGTCATATTCTTCATGATGCTCTCTTTATGTTTCAATTCTTATCTTTTATGTGAGCATCATTGAAATCATCATGCCTAGCTAGGGGCGTTAAATGATAGCGCTTGTTGGGAGGCAACCCAATTTTATTCTTGTTCTTTGCTTTTTTGATCCTGTTTAGTAATAAATAATTTATCTAGCCTTAGTTTAGACGTGGTTTTATTGTTTTATTCAGTGTTTGTGCCAAGTAGAACCTTTTGGAAGACTTGGGTGAAGTCTTTGCGATCTTGCTTTAAAAAACAGAAACTTTTGCGCTCACGAGATTAGCTGCCATTTTTTACTGGAGAGTGATTTTAGGTTGATTCTCTTTGCATATGATTAATATACAAATTCCTCACGTCCACCAATTTATTTCAGAATTTTTGGAGTTACAGAAGTATTCGTTTGATACAGATTACTACAGACTGTTCTGTTTTTGATAGATTCTGTTTTCATTGTGTTGTTTGCTTATTTTGATGAATCTATGAGTAGTATCAGAGGGTATGAACCATAGAGAAGTTGGAATACAGTAGATATTACCCCAATATGAATTTAGAATGAGTTCACAACAGTATCTAAGTGGTGATTTATTTTCTTATACTAACGGAGCTTACGAGTTTTCTGTTAAGTTTTGTGTTGTGAAGTTTGCAAGTTTTGGGTAAAGATCCGATGGACTATGGAATAAGGAGTGGCAAGAGCCTAAGCTTGGGGATTCGCAAGGCACCCCAAGGTAATATTCAAGGATAACAAAGAGCCTAAGCTTGGGGATGCCCCGGATGGCATCCCCTCTTTCGTCTTCGTTCATCGGTAACTTTACTTGGAGCTATATTTTTATTCACCACATGATATGTGTTTTGCTTGGAGGGTCATTTTCTTTTGTTTTGCTTGCTGTTTGAATAACATCCCAAGATCTGAAATTCTTAAATGTTCACATAGTTACATAATTATTCGACTACTCATTGATCTTCACTTATATCTTTCGGAGTAGTTTGTCATTTGCTCTAGTGCTTCACTTATATCTTTTAGAGCACGGCGGTGGTTTTATTTTGAAGAAATAGATGAACTCTCATGCTTCACTTATATTATTTTGAGAGTCTTAAACAGCATGGTAATTTGCTTGGGTTATAAATTTAGTCCTAATATGATAGGCATCCAAGAGGGATATAATAAAACTTTCATATAAAGTGCATTGAATACTATGTGAAGTTTGATTCCTTATGATTGTTTTGAGATATGAAGATGGTGATATTAGAGTCATGCTAGTTGAGTAGTTGTGAATTTGAGAGATACTTGTGTTAAAGTTTGTGATTCCGTAGCATGCATTATGGTGAACCGTTATGTGATGAAGTCGGAGCATGATTTATTTATTGATTGTCTTCCTTATGAGTGGCGGTCGGGAATGACGATGGTCTTTTCCTACCAATCTACCCCCTAGGAGCATGCACGTAGTACTTCGTTTCGATAACTAATAGATTTTTGCAATAAGTATGTGAGTTCTTTATGACTAATGTTGAGTCCATGGATTATACGCACTCTCACCCTTCCACCATTGCTAGCCTCTCTAATACCGCACACCTTTTGCCGGTATCATACACCCACCATTACCTTCCTCAAAACAGCCACCATACCTACCTATTATGGCATTTCCATAGCCATTCCGAGATATATTGCCGTTCAACTTTCCACCGTTCCGTTTATTATGACACGCTTCATCATTGTCATATTGCTTTGCATGATCATGTAGTTGACATTGTATTTTGTGGCAAAGCCACCTTTATAATTCTTTCATACATGTCACTCTTGATTCATTGCACATCCCGGTACACCGCCGGAGGCATTCATATAGAGTCATATCTTGTTCTAAGTATCGAGTTGTAATTCATGAGTTGTAAGTAAATAAAAGTGTGATGATCATCATTATTAGAGCATTGTCCCAGTGAGGAAAGGATGATGGAGACTATGATTCCCCCACAAGTCGGGATGAGACTCTGGACGAAAAATAAAAATAAATAAAAAAGAGGAAAAAAATAAAAAAAAAGGCCCAAAAAAAGAGAGAGAGAAAAAGAGAGAAGGGACAATGTTACTATCCTTTTACCACACTTGTGCTTCAAAGTAGCACCGTGATCTGCCTGATAGAGAGTCTCCTATGTTTTCACTTTCATATACTAGTGGGAATTTTACATTATAGAACTTGGCTTGCATATTCCAATGATGGGCTTCCTCAAAATGCCCTAGGTCTTCGTGAGCAAGCGAGTTGGATGCACACCCACTTAGTTTCTTTTGTTGAGCTTTCATATACTTATAGCTCTAGTGCATCCATTGCATGGAAATCCCTACTCACTCACATTGATATCTATTGATGGGCATCTCCATAACCCGTTGATACGCCTAGTTGATGTGAGACTATCTTCTCCTTTTTGTCTTCTCGACAACCACCTTTCTATTCCACTTATAGTGCTATGTCCATGGCTCATGCTCATGTATTGCGTGAAGATTGAAAAAGTTTGAGAACATCAAAAGTATGAAACAATTGCTTGGCTTGTCATCGGGGTTGTGCATGATTTAAATATTTTGTGTGATGAAGATAGAGCATAGCCAGACTATATGATTTTGTAGGGATAGCTTGCTTTGGCCATGTTATTTTGAGAAGACATGATTACTTTGTTAGTATGCTTGAAGTATCATTGTTTTCATGTCAATATTAAACTTTTGTTCTGAATCTTATGGATCTGAATATTCTTGCCACAATAAAGAAGATTACATTGATAAATACGTTAGCTAGCATCCCACATCAAAAAAAATTATTTTTATCATTTACCTACTCGAGGACGAGTAGGAATTAAGCTTGGGGATGCTGATACGTCTCCAACGCATCTATAATTTTTTATTGTTCCATGCTATTATATTATCCTTCTAGGATGTTTTATATGCATTTATATGCTATTTTATATGATTTTTGGGACTAACCTATTAACCTAGAGCCCAATGCCAGTTTCTGTTTTTTCCTTGTTTTTGAGTATCGCAGAAAAGGAAAACCAAACGGAGTCTAATTGACCTGAAACTTGATGGAGCTTATTTTTGGACCAGAAGAAGGCCATGGAGTAAAAGAGATGGACCAGAAGAGTCCCGGGCTGCCCACGAGGGTGGGAGGCACGCCCACCCCCCTGGGCGCGCCCCCTACCTCGTGGACAGCCCGGAGACCCCCCTGACTTGTTCTCGACGCCAAAACCTCTTATATATACAGAAACCCCCAGAACATAACCTAGATCGGGAGTTCCGCTGCCGCAAGCATTTGTAGCCACCGAAAACCAATCTAGACCCATTTCGGCACCCTGCCGGAGGGGGGAATCCGTCTCCAGTGGCCATCTTCATCATCCCGGCGCTCTCCATGACGAGGAGGGAGTAGTTCACCATCGGGGTTGAGGGTATGTACAAGTAGCTATGTGTTTGATCTCTCTCTCTCTCTCTCTCTCTCTGACGTGTTCTTGAGGTGGTACGATCTTGATGTATCGCGAGCTTTGCTATTGTAGTTGGATCTTATGATGTTTCTCCCCCCTCTACTCTCTTGTAATGGTTGAGTTTTCCCTTTGAAGTTATCTTATCAGATTGAGTCTTTAAGGATTTGAGAACACTTGATGTATGTCTTGCATGTGCTTATCTGTGGTGACAATGGGATATCACGTGATCTACTTGATGTATGTTTTGGTGATCAACTTGCGGGTTCCGTGACCTCGTGAACTTATGCATAGGGGTTGGCACACGTTTTCGTCTTGACTCTCCGGTAGAAACTTTGGGGCACTCTTTGAAGTACTTTGTGTTGGATTGAATAGATGAATTTGAGATTGTGTGATGCATATCGTATAATCATACCCACGGATACTTGAGGTGACATTGGAGTATCTAGGTGACATTAGGGTTTTGGTTGATATGTGTCTTAAGGTGTTATTCTAGTACGAACTCTTGAATAGATCGATCCGGAAGAATAACTTTGAGGTGGTTTTGTACCCTACAATAATCTCTTCGTTTGTTCTCCGCTATTAGTTTCTTTGGAGTGACTCTTTGTTGCATGCTGAGGGATAGTTACATGATCTAATTATGCTATTATTGTTGAGAGAACTTGCACTAGTGAAAGTATGAACCCTAGGCCTTGTTTTAACGCATTGCAATGCCGTTTGTGCTCATTTTTATCATTAGTTACCTTGCTGTTTTTATATTTTCAGATTACAAAAACCTATATCTACCATCCATATTGCACTTGTATCACCATCTCTTCACCGAACTAGTGCACCTATACATTTTACCATTGTATTGGGTGTGTTGGGGACACAAGAGACTCTTTGTTATTTGGTTGCAGGGTTGCTTGAGAGAGACTATCTTAATCCTACGCCTCCCACGGATTGATAAACCTTAGGTCATCCGCTTGAGGGAATTTTGCTACTGTCCTACAAACCTCTGCACTTGGAGGCCCAACAACGTCTACAAGAAGAAGGTTGCGTAGTAGACATCAATCATGTTTATTGCAATACGGTTATTCATTTAAGTCAAAGAATGATTGTTGTTCTATTTACATGAATAAGACCTTCTATGGTCATATACTCAATATAAATGGTTTATTGAATCTCAATCGTAGTGAAACACATATTCATAATATTGAAGCCAAAAGATGCAAAGTTAATAATGATAGTGCAACTTATTTGTGGCACTGCCGTTTAGGTCGTATTGGTGTAAAGCACATGAAGAAACTCCATGCCGATGGGCTTTTGGAATCACTTGATTATGAATCACTTGATGCTTGCGAACCATGCCTCATGGGCAAGATGACCAAGACTCCGTTCTCTGGAACAATGGAGCGAGCAACTGACTTATTGGAAATAATACATACTGATGCATGCGGTCCGATGAGTGTTGAGGCTCGCGGCGGGTATCGTTGTTTTCTGACCTTCACGGATGATTTGACCAGATATGGGTATATCTACTTGATCACATAAGTCTGAAACATTTGAAAAGTTCAAAGAATTTCAGAGTGAAGTGGAAAATCATCGTAACAAGAAAAATAAAGTTTCTACGATCTGATTGCGGAGATGAATATTTGAGTTACGATTTTGGTCTTTAATTAAAACAATGTGGAATAGTTTCACAAACTCGTGCCACCTGGAACACCACAGCATAATGGTGTGTCCCAACGTCATAACCGTACTTTATTGGATATGGTGCAATCTATGATGTCTCTTACCATTTTACCACTATCGTTTTGGGGTTATGCATTAGAGACAGATACATTCACGTTAAATAGGGCACCGTCTAATCCGTTGAGACGATACCGTATGAACTATGGTTTGGCTAGAAACCTAAGTTGTCGTTTCTTAAAGTTTGGGGTTGCGATGCTTATGTGAAAAAGTTTCAACCTGATAAGCTCGAACCCAAATCGGAGAAGTGCGTCTTCATAGGATACCCAAAAGAAAATGTTGGGTACACCTTCTATCACAGATCCGAAGGCAAGATCTTTGTTGCTAAGAATGGATCCTTTCTAGAGAAGGAGTTTCTCTCAAAAGAAGTGAGTGGGAGGAAAGTAGAACTTTATAAGGTAATTGTACCTTCTCCCGAATTGGAAAGTAGTTCATCACAGAAATCAGTTCCAGTGATTCCTACACCAATTAGTGAGGAAGCTAATGATACTGATCATGAAACTTCAGATCAAGTTACTACTGAACCTCGTAGGTCAACCAGAATAAGATCCGCACCAGAGTGGTACGGTAATCCGGTTCTGGAAGTCTTGTTACTAGACCATGACGAACCTACGAACTATCAGGAAGCGATGATGAGCCCAGATTCCGCAAAATGGTTTAAGGCCATGAAATCTAAGATAGGATCCATGTATGAAAACAAAGTATGGACTTTGGTGGAATTGCCCGATGATCGGCAAGCCATTGAGAATAAATGGATCTTCAAGAGGAAGACGGACACTTAAGGTAGTGTTACTATCTACAAAGCTCGACTTGTCGCAAAAGGTTTTTGACAAGTTCAAGGTGTTGACTACAATGAGTTTTTCTCACTCGTAACGATGCTTAAGTCTGTCCGAATCATGTTAGAAATTGCCGCATTTTATGAAATCTGGCAAATGGATAAACAAAACTGCATTCCTTAATGGATTTATTAAAGAAGAGTTGTATATGATGCAACCAGAAGGTTTTGTCAATCCTAAAGGTGCTAACAAAATATGCAAGCTCCAAATGATCCATCTATGGACTGGTGCAAGCATCTCGGAGTTGGAATATACGCTTTGATAAGTTGATCAAAGCATATAGTTTTATATAGACTTGTGGTGAAGCCTGTGTTTACAAGAAAGTGAGTGGGAGCACTACAGCCTTTCTGATAAGTATATGTGAATGACATATTTTTGATCGGAAATGATGTAGAATTTTCTGGAAAGCATAAAGGAGTGTTTGAAAGGAGTTTTTGAAAGAAAGACCTCGGTGAAGCTACTTACATATTGAGCATCAAGATCTATAGAGATAGATCAAGACGCTTGATAAGTTTTTTCAATGAGTACATACCTTCACAAGTTTTTGAAGTAGTCCAAAATGGAACAGTCAAAGAAAGAGTTCTTGCCTGTGTTGCAAGGTGTGAAGTTGAGTAAACACTCAAAACCCGACCACGGCATAAAATAGAAAGAGGATGAAAAGTCATTCCCTATGCCTCGGTCATAGGTTCTATGAAGTATGCTATGCTATGTACCAGACCTATTGTGTACCTCACCATGAGTTTGGCAAGAGGGTATAATAGTGATCCAGGAGTGGATCACTGGACAGTGGTCAAAATTATCCTTAGTAGAATAAGGATATGTTTCTCGATTATGGAGGTGACAAAAAGTTCATCGTAAAGGGTTACATCAATGCAAGCTTTGACACTAATCCGGATGACTCTAAGTCTCAATCTAGATACATATTGAAAGTGGGAACAATTAGCTAGAGTAGCTCCGTGCAGAGCACTGTAGACATAGAAATTTGCTAAATACATATGGATCAGAATGTGGCAGACCCATTGACTAAACTTCTCTCACAAGAAAAACATGATCACACCTTAGTACTGTTTGGGTGTTAATCACATGGCGATGTGAACTAGATTATTGGACTCTAGTAAACCCTTTGGGTGTTGGTCACATGGCGATGTGAACTATGGGTGTTAATCACATGGTAATGTGAACTATTGATGTTAATCACATGGTGATGTGATCTAGATTATTGACTAGATTATTGACTCTAGTGCAAGTGGGAGACTGAAGGAAATATGCCCTAGAGGCAATAATAAAGTTATTATTTATTTTATTATTTCATGATAAATGTTTATTATTCATGCTAGAATTGTATTAACCGGAAACTTAGTACATGTGTGAATACATAGACAAACAGAGTGTCACTAGTATGCCTCTACTTGACTAGCTCGTTGATCAAAGATGGTTAAGTTTCCTAGCCATTGACATGAGTTGTCATTTGATGAACGGGATCACATCATTAGAGAATGATGTGATTTAAATGACCCATCCGTTAGCTTAGCACTATGATCGTTTAGTTTGTTGCTTTCTTCATGACTTATACATGTTCCTCTAACTATGAGATTATGCAAATCCTGAACATCGGAGGAACACCTTGTGTGCTACCAAACGTCACAACGTAACTAGGTGATTATAAAGATGCTCTACAGGTGTCTCCGATGGTGTTTGTTGGGTTGGCATAGATCGAGATTAGGATTTGTCACTCCATGTTTCGGAGAGGTATCTCTGGGCCCTCTCGGTAATGCACATCACTATAAGCCTTGCAAGCAATGTGACTAATGGGTTAGTTGCGAGATGATGCATTATGAAACGAGTAAAGAGACTTGCCAGTAACGAGATTGAACTAGGTATGATGATACTGACGATCAAATCTCGGGCAAGTAACATACCGATGACAAAGGGAACAACGTATGTTGTTATGCGGTTTGACCGATAAAGATCTTCGTAGAATATGTAGGAACCAATATGAGCATCCAGGTTCCTCTATTGGTTATTGACCGGAAGTGAGTCTCGGTCATGTCTACATAGTTCTCGAACCCGTAGGGTCCGCACGCTTAACGTTCGATGACGATTGGTATTATGAGTTTATGTGATTTGATGTACCAAAGGTTGTTCGGAGTCCCGGATGTGATCACGGACATGATGAGGAGTCTCGAAATGGTCGAGACAAAAAGATTTATATATTGGAAGGTTATATTCGGACACCAGAAGGGTTCCGGAGGTCACCGGATAAATACCGGAGTACCGGGAGGTTACCGAACCCCCCCGAGGGGGTCAATGGGCCTTAGTGGAAATAGAGGGAAGCAAGGGAAGTGTGGGGCACGCCCCCCTAGGCCCAAACAGAATTGGTTTAGGGTTTGGGGGTCAGCCCCCTCTTTCCTTCTCCCCTCCTCCTCTTTCCTTCCCCTCCTAGTTGGACTAGGAAAGGGGGAACCTACTCCTAGTAGGAGTAGGATTCCCCCCTTGGGGCGCACCCTATGAGGCCGCTGGCCCCCTCCCCTTGCTCCTTTATATACGTGGCCAGGGGGCACCCCTAGGACACACAAGTTGATTGTTTAGCCGTGTGTGGTGCCCCCCTCCACAGATTTCCACCTCGGTCATATCGTTGTAGTGCTTAGGCTAAGCCCTGCGTCGGTAACTTCATCATCACCGTCATGACGCCGTCGTGCCGACGAAACTCTCCCTCGACCTCAGCTGGATCTAGAGTTCGTGGGACGTCACCGAGCTGAACATGTCCAGATCGCGGAGGTGTCGTACCTTCGGTACTAGGATTGGTCGGATCGTGAATACGTAGACTACATCAACCGCGTTGTCATAACGCTTCCGCTTTCGGTCTACGAGGGTACGTGGACAACACTCTCCCTTCTCGTTGTTATGCATCACCTAGATAGATCTTGCGTGTGCATTGGAATTTTTTTGAAATTACTGCGTTCCCCAACACCGGCTGCAATGGCAGTGATCTCCTATTCTGCTCGGATGAGAGGCTGTACCAGACGGCTTTGGAGCTCGAGGAGACCACGGCGGGCGTGGTGTAGAGAGGAGAAAGGGAGCAGAGGATGTTGGATGTGGCTATGGCTGGGCCTGCGGTTCATACAACAGGAGGATGGCAGGGCAACCAGCGATGTGATTAATGGTGGGTGTCAGACGGATGGATGGGTGGCGTCGGCTCACTGTTCCTAGGCAACCGCACACATATTTAATGTTCGTATGCGACAGATGGGACACTACTAGGGAAAACCTTATACACAAAATTGTTGGGTAACGTAGTAATTTCAAAAAAATTCCTACGCACGCGCAAGATCATGGTGATGCATAGCAACGAGAGGGGAGAGTGTTGTCCACGTACCCTCGTAGACCGAAAGCGGAAGCTTTAGCACAATGCGGTTGATGTAGTCGTACGTCTTCACGATCCGACCCATCAAGTACCGAACGCACGGCACCTCCGAGTTCAACACACGTTCAGCCCGATGACGTCCCTCGAACTCCGATCCAGCCGAGTGTTGAGGGAGAGTTTCGCCAGCATGACGGTGTGGTGACGATGATGATGTTCTAACGATGCAGGGCTTCGCCTAAGCACCGCTACAGTATTATCGAGGTGGACTATGGTGGAGGGGGGCACCGCACACGGCTAAAAGATCAAACGATCAATTGCTGTGTCTCTAGGGTGCCCCCTGCATCCGTATATAAAGGAGCAAGGGGGGAGGTGTGGCCGGCCTAGAGGGAGCGCGCCAGGAGGAGTCCTACTCCCACCGGGAGTAGGACTCCCTCCCTTTTCCTAGTTGGACTAGGAGTGGAGGGGGAAAGAGGTGGAGGAGAAGAAGGAAAGGGGGGGGGGCGCCGCCCCCCTCTCCTTGTCCTATTCGGACTAGGGGGGAGGGGCGCGTGGCTCTTGCCCTGGCCGCCTCTCCTCTCTTCAACTAAGGCCCACTATGGCCCATTAACCTCCCGGGGGGTTCCGATAACCTCCCGGTACTCCGGTAAAATCCTGATTTCACCCGGAACACTTCCGATATCCAAACATAGGCTTCCAATATATCAATCTTCATGTCTCGACCATTTAGAGACTCCTCGTCATGTCCATGATCACATCCGGACTCAACAACCTTCGTATATCAAAACATATAAACTCATAATATAACTGTTATCGAAACGTTAAGCGTGCGGACCCTACGGGTTCGAGAACTATGTAGACATGACCGAGACACGTCTCCGGTCAATAACCAATAGCGGAACCTGGATGTGATATCGGCTCCCACATATTCTACGAAGATCTTTATCGGTCAGACCGCATAACAACATACGTTGTTCCCTTTGTCATCGGTATGTTACTTGCCCGAGATTCGATCGTCGGTATCTCAATACCTAGTTCAATCTCGTTACCGGTAAGTCTCTTTACTCGTTCCGTAATACATCATCCCGCAACTAACTCATTAGTTGCAATGCTTGCAAGGCTTAAGTGATGTGTATTACCGAGAGGGCCCAGAGGTACCTCTCCGACAATCGGAGTGACAAATCTTAATCTCGAAATACGCCAACCCAACAAGTACCTTCGGAGACACCTGTAGAGCACCTTTATAATCACCCGATTACGCTAGACGCTTTGGTGGCACACAAAGTGTTCCTCCCAGAACGGGAGTTGCATAATCTCATAGTCATAGGAACATGTATAAGTCATGAAGAAAGAAATAGCAACATACTAAACGATCGAGTGCTAAGCTAACGGAATGGGTCAAGTCAATCACATCATTCTCCTAATGATGTGATCCCGTTAATCAAATGACAACTCATGTCAATGGTTAGGAAACATAACCATCTTTGATTAACAAGCTAGTCAAGTAGAGGCATACTAGTGACACTCTGTTTGTCTATGTATCCACACATGTATTATATTTACGGTTAATACAATTCTAGCATGAATAATAAACATTTATCATGATATAAGTAAATAAATAATAACTTTATTATTGCCTCTAGGGCATATTTCCTTCAGTCTCCCACTTGCACTAGAGTCAATAATCTAGATTACACAGTAATAATTCAAACACCCATGGAGTCTTGGTGTTGATCATGTTTTGCTTGTGGAAGAGGCTTAGTCAATGGGTCTGGAACATTCAGATCCGTATGTATCTTGCAAATTTCTATGTCTCCCACCTGGACTAAATCCCGGATGGAATTGAAGCGTCTCTTAATGTGCTTGGTTCTCTTGTGAAATCTGGATTCCTTCGCCAAGGTAATTGCACCAGTATTGTCACAAAAGATTTTCATTGGACCCGATGCACTAGGTATGACACCTAGATCGGATATGAACTCCTTCATCTAGACTCCTTCATTTGCTGCTCGAAGCAGCTATGTACTCCGCTTCACACGTAGATCCCGCCACGACGCTTTGTTTAGAACTGCACCAACCGATGCCTTCACCGTTCAATGTAAACACGTATCCGGTTTGTGATTTAGAATCGTCCGGATCAGTGTCAAAGCTTGCATCAACGTAACCATTTACGATGAGCTCTTTGTCACCTCCATAAACGAGAAACATATCCTTAGTCCTTTTCAGGTATTTCAGGATGTTCTTGACCGCTGTCCAGTGATCCAATCTTGGATTACTTTGGTACTTCCCTGCTAGACTTATAGCAAGGCACACATCGTGTCCGGTACATGACATTCCATACATGATAGAGCCTATGGCTGAAGCATAGGGAACATCTTTCATTTTCTCTCTATCTTCTGAAGTGGTCGGGCATTGAATCTTACCCAACTTCACACCTTGTAACACAGGCAAGAACCCTTTCTTTGCTTGATCCATTTTGAACTTCTTCAAAACTTTGTCAAGGTATGTGCTTTGTGAAAGTCCAATTAAGCGTCTTGATCTATCTCTATAGATCTTAATGCCCAATATATAAGCAGCTTCACCGAGGTCTTTCATTGAAAAACTCTTATTCAAGTATCCCTTTATGCTATCCAGAAATTCTATATCATTTCCAATCAGTAATATGTCATCCACATATAATATCAGAAATGCTACAGAGCTCCCACTCACTTTCTTGTAAATACAGGTTTCTCCAAAAGTTTGTACAAAACGAAATGCCTTGATCACATTATCAAAGCATTTATTCCAACTCCGAGAAGCTTGCACCAGTCCATAAATGGATCGCTGGAGCTTGCACACTTTGTTAGCTCCCTTTGGATCGACAAAACCTTCCGGTTGCATCATATACAACTCTTCTTCCAGAAATCCATTCAGGAATGCAGTTTTGACATCCATTTGCCAAATTTCATAATCATAAAATGTAGCAATTGCTAACATGATTCGGACAGACTTAAGCATCGCTACGGGTGAGAAGGTCTCATCGTAGTCAATCCCTTGAACTTGTCGAAAACCTTTTGCAACAAGTCGAGCTTTATAGACAGTACCATTACCGTCAGCGCCAGTCTTGTTCTTGAAGATCCATTTATTCTCAATTGCTTGCCGATCATCGGGAAAATCAACCAAAGTCCACACTTTGTTCTCATACATGGATCCCATCTCAGATTTCATGGCTTCAAGCCATTTCGCGGAATCTAGGCTCACCATCGCTTCTTCATAGTTTGTAGGTTCGTCATGGTCTAGTTTCATGATCTTACTCTGGTTGACCTACGAGGTTCTGTAACAACTTGATCTAAAGTTTCATGATCATCATCATTAACTAACTCACTACTTGGTGTAGGTGTCGCAGAAACCAGTTTGTGTGATGAACTACTTTCCAATAAGGGAGCAGGTACAGTTACCTCATCAAGTTCTACTTTCCTCCCACTCACTTCTTTCGAGAGAAACTCCTCTAGAAAAACTCCGAATTTAGCAACAAAAGTCTTGCTTTTGGATCTATGATAGAAGGTGTACCCAACAGTCTCCTTTGGGTATCCTATGAAGACACATTTCTCCGATTTGGGTTCGAGCTTATCAGGTTGAAGCTTTTTCACATAAGCATCGCAGGCCCAAACTTTCAGAAACGACAACTTTGGTTTCTTGCCAAACCACAGTTCATAAGGCGTCGCCTCAACGGATTTCGATGGTGCCCTATTTAACGTGAATGCGGCCGTCTCTAAAGCATAACCCCAAAACGATAGCGGTAAATCAGTAATAGACATCATAGATCGCACCATATCTAGTAAAGTACTATTACGATGTTCGGACACACCATTACGTTGTGGTGTTCCGGGTGGCGTGAGTTGCGAAACTATTCCGCATTGTTTCAAATGTATACCAAACTCGTAACTCAAATATTCTCCTCCATGATCCGATCGTAGAAACTTTATTTTCTTGTTACGATGATTTTCAACTTCACTCTGAAATTCTTTGAACTTTTCAAATGTTTCAGACTTATGTTTCATTAAGTAGATATACCCATATCTGCTTAAATCATCTGTGAAGGTGAGAAAATAACGATATCCGCCACGAGCTTCAACATTCATCGGACCACATACATTTGTATGTATGATTTCCAACAAATCTGTTGCTCTCTCCATAGTACCGGAGAACGGCGTTTTAGTCATCTTGCCCATGAGGCACGGTTCGCAAGTACCAAGTGATTCATAATCAAGTGGTTCCAAAAGTCCATCAGTATGGAGTTTCTTCATGCGCTTTACACCGATGTGACCTAAACGGCAGTGCCACAAATAAGTTGCACTATCATTATCAACTCTGCATCTTTTTGGCTTCAATATTATGAATATGTGTATCACTACTATCGAGATTCATCAAAAATAGACCACTCTTCAAGGGTGCATGACCATAAAAGATATTACCCATATAAATATAACAACCATTATTCTCTGATTTAAATGAATAACCGTCTCGCATTAAACAAGATCTAGATATAATGTTCATGCTCAACGCTGGCACCAAATAACAATTATTTAGGTCTCGAACTAATCCCGAAGGTAGATGTAGAGGTAGCGTGCCGACCGCGATCACATCGACTTTGGAACCATTTCCCACGCCGCATCGTCACCTCGTCCTTAGCCAATCTTCGCTAATCCGTTGCCCTGTTTCGAGTTGCAAATATTAGCAACAGAACCATTATCAAACACCTGTGTGCTATCATGAGCATTAGTAAGGTATACATCAATAACATGTATATCACATATACCTTTGTTCACCTTGCCATCCTTCTTATCCGCCAAATACTTGGGGCAGTTCCGCTTCCAAAGTGACCAAATTGCTTGCAGTAGAAGCACTTAGTCTCAGGCTTAGGTCCAGACTTGGGTTTCTTCTCCTGAGCAACAACTTGCTTGCTGTTCTTCTTGAAGTTCCCCTTCTTCTTCCATTTGCCCTTTTTCTTGAAACCGGTGGTCTTATTGACCATCAACACTTGATGTTCCTTCTTGATTTCTACCTCTGCAGCCTTTAGCATTGCGAAGAGCTCGGGAATCGTCTTATCCTTCCCTTGCATGTTATAGTTCATCATGAAGCTCTTGTAGCTTGGTGGCAGTGATTGGAGAATTCTGTCAATGACGCTATCATCCGGAAGATTAACTCCCAGTTGAATCAAGTGATTGCAGTACCCAGACATCTTGAGTATATGCTCACTGGCTGAACTATTCTCCTCCATCTTGCAGCTGTAGAACTTATTGGAGACTTCATATCTCTCAATCCGGGTATTTGCTTGAAATATTAACTTCAACTCTTGGAACATCTCGTATGCTCCAGGACGTTCAAAACGTTGTTGAAGTCCCGGTTCTAAGCCGTAAAGCATGGCACATTGAAATATCGAGTAGTCATCAGCTTTGCTCTGCCAGACGTTCTTAACGTCGTCAGTTGCATCAAGAAGAAGTTCGCACCCAGCGGTGCTTCCAGGCGTAATTATTTTGTGCAACAATGAGGATAATCCTCAAGTTACGGACCCGATCCGTGTAATTGCTACCATCATCTTTCAACTTTGCTTTCTCAAGGAACGCATTAAAATTCAACGGAACAATGTAACGGGCCATCTATCTACAATCAACATAGACAAGCAAGATACTATCAGGTACTAAGTTCATGATAAATTTAAGTTCAATTAATCATATTACTAATGAACTCCCACTTAGATAGACATCCCTCTAATCCTCTAAGTGATCACATGATCCATATCAACTAAACCATGTCCGATCGTCACGTGAGATGGAGTAGTTTCAACGGTGAACATCACTATGTTGATCATATCTACTATATGATTCACGCTCGACCTTTCGGTCTCCGTGTTCCGAGGCCATATCTGTTATATGCTAGGCTTGTCAAGTTTAACCTGAGTATTCCGCGTGTGCAACTGTTTTGCAGCCGTTGTATTTGAATGTAGAGCCTATCACACCCGATCATCACGTGGTGTCTCAAAGACGAAGAACTTTCGAACGGTGCATACTCAGGGAGAACACTTATACTTTGATAATTTAGTGAGGGATCATCTTATAATGCTACCGTCAATCAAAGCAAGATAAGATGCATAAAAGATAAACATCACATGCGATCAATATAAGTGATATGACATGGCCATCATCATCTTGTGCTTGTGATCTCCATCTCCGAAGCACCGCCATGATCACCATCGTTACCGGCGCGACACCTTGATCTCCATCGTAGCATCATTGTCATCTCGCCAATCTTATGCTTCTACGACTATCGCTACCACTTAGTGATAAAGTAAAGCATTACAGGGCGATTGCGTTGCATACAATAAAGCGACAACCATATGGCTCCTGCCAGTTGCCGATAACTCGGTTACAAAACATGATCATCTCATACAATAGAATTTAGCATCATGTCTTGACCATATCACATCACAACATGCCCTGCAAAAACAAGTTAGACGTCCTCTACTTTGTTGTTGCGAATTTTACGTGGCTGCTATGGGCTTAGCAAGAACCGTTCTTACCTACGCATCAAAACCACAATGATAGTTTGTCAAGTTGGTGCTGTTTTAACCTTCGCAAGGAACGGGCGTAGCCACACTCGGTTCAACTAAAGTGAGAGAGACAGACACCCGTCGGTCACCTTTAAGCAACGAGTGCTCGCAACGGTGAAACCACTCTCGTAGAAGCGTCTGGCGTAATGTCGGTCCGGGCCGCTTCATCTCACAATACCGCCGAACCAAAGTATGACATGCTGGTAAGATGTATGACTTATATCGCCCACAACTCACTTGTTTTCTACTCGTGCATATGACATCTACGCATAAAACCTGGCTCGGATGCCACTGTTGGGTAACGTAGTAATTTCAAAAAATTCCTATGCACACGCAAGATCATGGTGATGCATAGCAACGAGAGGGGAGAGTGTTATCCACGTACCCTCATAGACCGAAAGCGGAAGCATTAGCACAATGCGGTTGATGTAGTCGTACGTCTTCACGATCCGACCGATCAAGTACCGAACGCACGGCACCTCCAAGTTCAGCACACATTCAGCCCGATGACGTCCCTCAAACTCCGATCCAGCCGAGTGTTGAGGGAGAGTTTCATCAGCATGACGGTGTGGTGACGATGATGATGTTCTACCGACGCAGGGCTTCGCCTAAGCACCGCTACAGTATTATCGAGGTGGACTATGGTGGAGGGGGCACCGCACACGGCTAAAAGATCAAACGATCAATTGTTGTGTCTCTAGGGTGCCCTTGCCCCCGTATATAAAGGAGCAAGGGGGGAGGTGCGGCCGGCCTAGAGGGGGCGCGCCAGAAGGAGTCCTACTCCCACCGGGAGTAGGACTCCCTCCCTTTTCCTAGTTGGACTAGGAGTGGAGGGGGAAAGAGGTGAAGGAGAAGAAGGAAAGGAGGCTGTCGGTGTCAAAACCGGCGGATCTCGGATAGGGGGTCCCGAACTGTGCGTCTAGGCGGATGGTAACAGGAGACAAGGGACACAATGTTTTTACCCAGGTTCGGGCCCTCTCGATGGAGGTAAAACCCTACTCCTGCTTGATTACTATTGATGATATGGGTAGTACAAGAGTAGATCTACCAAGAGATCAGAGAGGCTAAACCCTAGAAGCTAGCCTATGGTATGATTGTTGTTCGTCCTACGGACTAAACCCCTCCGATTTATATAGACACCGAAGAGGGCTAGGGTTACACAGAGTCGGTTACAATGGGAGGAGATCTACATATCCGTGTCGCCAAGCTTGCCTTCCACGCCAAGGAAAGTCCCATCCGGACACGGGACGAAGTCTTCAATCTTGTATATTCATAGTCCAGGAGTCCGCCAAAGGTTATAGTCCGCCATCCGGACACCCCTAATCCAGGACTCACAAGAGCCCCGAACCAGGCTTCAATGACGACAAGTCCAGCGCGCAGATTGTCTTCGGCATTGCAAGGCGGGTTCTTCTCCAAATTCTGTGTACTTGTTGAATAGTGCCCGGCTTCTCGTGAATATTGCGCTCCTTGGCTTCCACGCCCAATAATGGCCGTCTTCCACGTGTCAAATGAATGCGAAAAGCTAGGGTGTTTTTACATTTACCCTCCTAGCTGCGCAAATGAGCTGCCTATAAAAGAGACAAGGATTTAGATCCGAATCACACCATCTTCCCTTCGCGAGCATTCATCGGAGCGCATCTGACAGAGATCCATTCCATCATAGCCAGTCCACGCAGCTCCTCCTCTCGCCCTCCCAGCCCTCAGCCTGGAGGTTGGGAGAGATGTTCCGACCAAGACAATGAGCTAGTGACGCTCCAAACCAAGGGATTCCTTCCCCCAGCCTTCATGGTCCCGGTTCGAGCCAGACTTGCCACCTATAATGGCGGAGAGCAAGCGGAGAGTGTCAACAGTCCCTCCAAAGGAGAGCGGGTATGCCTTGTCCCTTATCTGATAAGAGGGCTCGGATTTCCAATTCATCCATTTCTCCGGGGGCTCCTGGAGTTCTACGGCCTCCAGTTGCACAACCTTACGCTTTGCCTCCATATTGCATATTGCGGGCTTCAGAGCCCTTTGCGAGCTGTTTTTGGGCATCGAGGCTCATTTCGCTACCGTGGAAGAAGTTGTTACGCCTTGTGCCCCGTTCTCGTGGAGGGGTCGATATATCAAGTGGGCAGAGCGAACTATGGCGCATCGCCGGACCGGATATCTATCCGAACCCCAAGGAAGGCGTCCAAGACCGCCTTCGTAATGGTTTTATATAGAAGACATCCCCTGCCGGACCCTGTTCGGATCGGCCTCCCGAGTTCAATAATGCTCCTTTGAAGAAGCGCCTAAGCCGGCATCCACGGAGCCCTCAGAGGGAAAATGACAAGGACGTCCTTTACCTGATGAGACGGATAAGGTTGTTAGCTCATTCCGGACCGACCATGATCGGGGCCATGGCCACATGCATTATGCGGGGGGTGCAGCCGCTTCAGTATAGAGGCCACCCCATGTGGGATTTCAACAGGTAGGATGATGCCACCCGCTGCTGCCGTAAGGGGCCGTGATCGGCTGCCGCTCTGACGAAGATCTTGTCCGCATTGTACAAGGGAGAAGAGGAGGAGTTCCTCGCGTCCAATCCATTGTATGGATTTTCTATGTACAATCCTCCAAGATGGGTAAGCGGACACTTCTTTTTGCCCATCCGTTCCATATTCCCATAGTTAAGTACCTTATCTTGTGATTTCGACGCAGGAGTTGCGTCGGGCCGTAAAGGATATAAACAACCCTCCTCCACAACCCGAGGATCTGAAATGGTCCCTCGATCCGGCCTCCCAAGAGGATCCGGACATATCCGTGGAGCTGATCGATGGGGTATTTCACCAACTGAGCATCAACAATGCCTTGGTGGCTATTACCCGATTATCCCGGATCGCCTCGCCTCACAAGTAATCGAGACCGAAGTCCCAATACTTCGAAGATGATCCATCCGTGCTTATTTTTTTATCACCGTATACCAATGATGTTTCGCAGGGGAGGATCCCGAGGCGGAATGCCGAACCTGCGGCGACTAGCCAATAAGGGACCGCGAGGGCGGGTAGGCTAAAGAGACATGCGATGCAGGTCGAGGCACCGCGCAGCAAAGAAGGCGCGCTGCCTTATTCCAAGGTATTATTATTATGATGCATACTAACGCCCGTGCTCTCCTTTTTTTAGGAAAAAGAGGGCTCGCCGGACTATATCCGGAGAGATTGCCAATCGAGCCTCCACCAGCCAGGCTCCAAAGGCAGGTCCAAAAGCAGAGGCGAACACGAGGCGTGCGTCGGATGCTCCTCCGACAGAGGATGCGGACAGACTGTCCACCACCAATTCAGAGGTGGAGAGTGCCATGAATCATAGGCGTCACGACAGCTTCTTTAGACGCTTGTTTCTCCCAAGAGGCATTGGATGCCTTCAATTCGGGAGATGCGTACCTCCGTGCCGCTCAAAATGGTCTAGCCAGAGCCACGGAGCAGTATGTGAGAGACATACGGGTGAGAAAATTTGATGGTTATCTATGTCAGTAGCCCCAGAGACTTGAAACAGTTAGAATAACTGATTTAAGGATCATTTGTTATGCAGGATCTTACAGAAAAGGATACCCAACTGTCCCAGGAGCTGGAAGAGTGCAAAGCCCAACTTGAGGTCAAGCACTTAGCCGCTGATGGGGGAGGCCAAGGAGACCCCTCTCGTAATATACGCTTTGAAAGATAAGTATGTTGTGAAGTGCGGCGTGTGCGAATCGACAATATCATTGCAGATGGCGCTGGAGTAGATCCGGACAAGCAACAACTCTTGCGCCGGTTAAAGGCTAGCGAGAGCGTGCTTACGAGGGTGAGGCAGGAGAAGAATAATATCCAAGATGCCAACACCCAGCTGGGTGAGGAACTAAAGGATGTTCGTGCCCAGCTGTCGAAATCCGTGAAGGAGAATCGACGGCTTCGACGCGGCATTTTTAGTAAGTGCTTGAACGAACTTTGAAAAAGAGTTCGGCGAGGAAGTCGACTAACAGAGTTATGTGCAGAGGTATGCTCACTGTGTCGTCCCGCAGAGGAAATGCACGGTTCTACGGGTGACCTTCTTCCCGAAGCTCTTACAACCGCATTTAACGAGTTCGCCAGGTGATGAAAGGCCTCGCCCAAGCCTTGTGTCCATCTGTCTCCATGCCCGAAGGCCTTGGAGAGCTTGCAGAGAGGCTTAAGGGAGCGCGACGGCGCTTCCGATTATGGAAGATATCGGCCTGCCGTCAAGGTGCCAGGGAGGCCTGGGCCATGGTGAAGACGCGGTACACGAAGGCTGACCCAAACCACATGGTCGAGGTCGGACCTATGGGGGCCGATGGGAAGGAGATCCCTGTGAGCTTAGCGTATGGCCAAGTAGAGTTGGTCATTAATATTCCCAACAGGATCGTAAACTAGACAGCCCGTTGGATGGTATTGAAGAGGAATATGCTCGATCAAATTGACTATGTAATTTAAGATGACATGTAAAATGCCTTCTAGCCGGATTGTAGATCGTTTGTCATGGCGGACCTTTTCGCTTCAACCTCGGGACCCGATAGTCCAGAGTGTGTCCGAATACCCTCTCGGTTATGTAAGAACCGGGGCATGCATGGAGACTAGACATAGGGGTCATTAGTGCTTGAACAGACAAGTGCCCAACTAGTTATGTTATATTGCATGGTTAGTAAGAAACATCTTCCAGGGAGAATAGTTCCATTAGGGGTTCCTTTCCACAGGAGGCATGCCCTAAAGTGCATGTCCGGACTGTAAAAAGCGTAAAAGCATCTGGGGGCAGATAAATAAACAAGTGAGAAATCATCTTTAGTTCACCGACCGAATATTCCCTTAAGAACGCTAGCTTTTGGCTTCACCCAGTCTAAGGTACACATCCGGCTGACCCTAACAATCGCAGAGGTGCTCCCTTTACCGCCTAGCCGAACAATCAGGAACGTAGGGGTAAGCACAGGAGCCAGGCAACCCAGCTTGGCCAAAACTTAAGTCATATCGATGCATATAATGGTGAATAAAAGGTACATGCGGAAGTGTGACACATGTGTTGGGCATGAAGCCCGCATAAGTAAGCTTCTGTTAAGTAAGCCCCCAGGTATAATGAGCGCGGATAGCACGTCAATTGTGTGCGAACAAGGCACGAACGAGCCCTTAAAGGTTGTAAGAGAAAGGGAGGGAGAAGGAGAGAAATATAAGACAACTAATGTGTAAAAAATAGACAGAGGAAGGAGACGAACACAGAGTCCGGCGCTAGGCGTAGAATCTTCGGAGACGAGCTGCGTTCCATGGGTTCGGCTCGAGTCGGTTATCTGATGCATCTCGCAGACGGTACACTCCACCAGTCAGGACTTGGTCAATAATAAAGGGACCTTCCCATTTGGGCTTGAGTTTGTCCTTTTCTTGTCCGGCAGCGAGAACTAACTCGCCAACATTGTAAGTTTTGGCCCGTACTTCTCTGCTTTGATATCTTCGAGCCTGCTGTTGGTAGAATGCGGAATGGGCTTTTGCCACATCACGCTCCTCCTCCAAGGCGTCCAAACTGTCCTGCCGATCGAGTTCGGCTTTTCTTTCTTCGTACATGCGCACGCGAGGTGAGTCATGAATTATGTCACAGGGCAGAACTGCCTCTGCGCCGTATACCATAAAGAATGGTGTGAATCCGGTGGTGCGATTCGGCGTGGTCCGCAGCCCCGAGAGTACGGAGTCGAGCTCCTCTACCCAGTGCGTGTTAGATTCCTTGAGGGACCGCACTAATCTGGGTTTAATTCCGCTCATAATTAGACCATTTGCTCGCTCGACTTGACCGTTAGTTTGTGGGTGATAGACTGAAGCATAGTCGAGCTTGATGCCCATTTTGCACGAGTTTGACCTCGTCGCCGTAGAAAGTTCGTTTCGATTATCGGTGATGATGCTTTGTGGGGCCAGAACGGTGTACGACCCACGATATGAAGTCTATCACCGGTCCGGATTCGCCGTCTTAACAGTGTTTGGCCTCTATCCATTTGGTGAATTTATCCACCATGACCAGAGGTATTTTGCTTGTGGGTTCCTCCTTTAAGGGGTCCAACCATGTCAAGCCCCTGCACTACGAAGGGCGGTGATGGGTATAGTTTGGAGGGCGGTGGGTGGCATGTGGCTTTGGTTAGCAAAGAGGCGGCAGCCGACGCATCGTTGGACTAAGTCCACGAGCATCTGCACGGGCCGTCGACCAATAAAATCCTCATGACGGAAGGCCTTGCTTACAAGGGCCCGGGCTGCGGCGTGGTGCCCGCCGAGTCCGGCATGAATTTCAGCCAGGAGATTCCGCCCTTCCTCTTCGGAGATACACCTTTGAAGAACTCCGGTGGTGCTTTTCTTATAAAGCTCCTCCTCATGGACTTTATAGGCTTTAGATCGCCGCACTATGCAGTGTGCCTCGTTTTGGTCCTCGGGAAGTTCCTGCCTGATTAGGTAGGCTAGGAATGGATTACATCCATGGGGCAATGACTGCCATTATTACGTGGGCTGTAGATGTTACTTCGTTGGCGAGCCTCCGGTTGTGTCGAGAATGTTCGGTGTCCGAGGCGGTGTGGTTGGGTCCGGGCTGTTATTTACGGACTCCTTCCCATAATACGGATGGCTTGAACAACCTCTCTAAGAAGATCTTGGGGGACGGTATCGCGCTTTGCGCCAATGCGTGCCAAGACGTCACGCTGCTGATTGTTTTCCGAGCTTTATGGTGAAATTGAGCCCTTGAACCGAAATGACATTTTTAGGACGGCGTTGCGATAAGCTGCCATTTTGGATCCTCGCATCGAAGTCTCCATTTATTTGGGATATCGCGAGGTTCGAATCCCCGCGCACCTCTAGGCGTTGAATGCCCATGGAGACTGCCATCCGAAGACCATGTAGAAGGGCCTCGTACTCGTATTTCTGGAGTATGTATTGAACTGTATCTCCTATTGGGGACGTCAGAACGACGCCAGCCCCCAGACCGGCCAACATTTTGGAGCCGTCGAAGTGCATGATCCAGTTGGAATATGTGTCGTACTCTTTAGGGAGTTCGGCTTCAGTCCATTCAGCGATGAAGTCGGCCAAAACTTGTGACTTAATAGCTCGCCGTGGCTTATAGGTTATGTCGAACGGGAGGAGCTCAATGGCCCATTTGGCAATCCGGCCCGTTGCGTCACGGTTGTTTATAATGTCGTTAAGAGGTACTTCGGAGGCTACTGTTATCGAACACTCTTGAAAGTAGTGTCGCAGCTTCCGGGATGCCATAAACACCGCATACGCTATCTTTTGATAATGCGGATACCGTGACTTGCATGGAGTGAGGATAGTGGACATGTAGTAAACTAGTTTTTGAAGGGGGAACTTGTGTCCGTCCGTTTCTCGTTCGACAAGGAGCATCGCGCTTACAACTTGATGAGTTGCCGCGATGTATAATAGCATTGGTTCGCCCATGTTAGGCGCGGCCAGGACAGGGTTTGTTGCCAATATGGCTTTTATTTCTTCGAGTCCGGCCGTGGCGGCATCCGTCCACTCGAAGTGTTGATGCGGCCGGAGGAGGCGATAAAGGGTAATGCCTTTTCTCCCAAGCGGAGATAAAAGCGGCTTAGAGCCGCCACGCATCGATCAATTTTGTATTTGTTTGAGGTCCTTTGGGATATCCAATTGTGACAGAGCTCGGATCTTGGCTGGGTTTGCTTCAATTCCTCTACCGGATACAATGAAGCCCAAGAGCTTTCCTGTTGGTACGCCGAAAACGCATTTTCCGGGTTAAGCTTGATGTCATATGTTCGAAGGTTATCGAATGTGAGCCTCAAGTCATCTACTAGAGTTTCGACATGCTTGGTTTTGACGACCACATCATCTATGTATGCCTCCTTTGTTTTGCCGATCTGGTTTGCGGACATGTACGAATCATGCGATATATGTTGCGCCGGCGTTTTTTAGCCTGAAGGGCATAGTGTTGAAGCAGAATGGGCCGTATGGGGTGATGAATGCCGTTGCGGCTTGGTCAGGCTCTGCCATCTTAATTTGATGGTAGCCGGAGTATGCGTCAAGGAAACACAATGAATCGTGTCCTGCGGTAGCGTCAATAATTTGATCGATGCGGGGGAGGGGGAAAGGATCCTTTGGGCAAGCCTTGTTGAGGTCCTTGAAATCGACGCATAGGCGCCAGGATTTGTCCTTCTTTGGTACCATCACCGGGTTTGCTAGCCAGTCCGGATGTTTTATATCTCGATGAATCCGGCCTCCAATAGTTTGGCTAGCTCCTCTCCCATGGCTTGTCTCTTAGGTTCGGAGAAACGCCAAGAGCTCGCTGACCGGCTTGAATCCTTTTAGGATGTTTAGGCTGTGCTCGGCCACCGGGCGTGGGATTCTGGCATGTCGAAGGGTGCCGAGCAAAAATGTCCCAATTTTCGTAGGAATTCTCGTGTCTGGCGTCTACATCGAGGGTTTAATTGCGCAGATGGAGGCCGTTTTGTAGGGTCCGTTGGATGGACTTGGAATTTGACTATTTAAATGCGCGGTTTAAAGGAGGTGGACTTGGATCTTTTATCGAGTATCACGTCGTCCACATTCACCGTGGAGCACAGCGATCAGTTCCTCGGCCGCTAGGGCTTTGGATAGTGCCTCAAGGGCGGTCTGGCTGTCTTATTTTGGTAGCTGAGTGCTATGTCCGGGTCACTATCAAGAGTGATGATTCCGTTGGGCGGGCATTTTAAGCTTCATGTACCCGTAATGGGGTATAGGTTGAAAATTTGTGAATGCCTCTCGCCCTAACAGAGCGTGGTATCCCTTGCTGAATGGGGCCACTTGGAACGTGACCTCTTCGGACCTGTAATTATCCGGCGTGCGAACACCACATCCATGTGATTTTTCTGTGACAAAGACGCTTCCCGATCGGGGATTATTCCTCTAAAGGTTGTCTTTGCTTCGCTCAATGCGGCTCGTCTATTTCCATTTTTCAAGGGTTTCTCGTAAATGAGGTTCAATCCGCTGCCACCGTCCATGAGTACCTTGGTAAGGCGAAAGCCGTCCACTATTGGACTGAGGACCAATGTGACTGGTGCTCGGGCTGTTCGGAGTTTAGGTTCATCACTGGCATTAAAGGTAATAGCCCTGCCACTCCATGGGTTTATCGTTGCTACTTGGTAGATTTCGGCAAGGCTGCGGAGTGTTCGTTTACGCATATTATTTGATGCGAAAGTCTCGAAGACTGTTAATACCGTACTGGTATCCCTGGGCTGGTGCTATGTGGATTCTGGGGTTAGAAGATCTTCGCCACTTTTGGCCACCTGCCGGAGTATCCAACATGCTCTAAGGCTATGAGTTGGTGTGGCGCCCTCTGTACTATGAATTTTACATGGTCCATTGAGCCATCCCTCCAGTACGGTTCCATGCCCTGTAGGGTTTTTTTTGTTTTTTGGTGTTTAACCCAGGTGACTGTCGATAATGCACCCTTTTATTTCGGACTGAGTTCGTATTCAGGGCCGGATTGTCCCAAAATCTTACTTTAGTTTTCCAGGCGCTTTCCATCGCACAGTACTTTCATACTATGGACGCCAAGTCAGCAAAGCGTGTAATTTCACGGCGACCTATGGCGTTGAGGATTCCCTTGTCCGTGCAATTATTGCAGAAGAATGAAATTGCGTCTTCCTCGCGGCAGTCCTTTATCCTTTTCATAACCGTGGAGGAATCTGGCCCGATAATGATGTCTTTGTTTCCTCGGGCTCTTGCCTAATTTTGGATGGATCGCATATGTTCGGGTGGGTGGGTGGAATTAAATCCGAAACCTCACCCAATCTGAGCCTCAAGGGTCAAGGAGTTTCCGAACTCGGAAGTTTGGATTCTTGGATGTTGTCCAATGAATCTAGCCCGTTACGACTCTAAGTTCAGGTCTTCGGTGGCGATCCTCCTCCTCGGGTATCCGGCTTGGAGGGATCGGGAATCCGGACATAACTAGTCCTTAAGATAGATGAAGGGTCGCCGCATTGTTCCTCCACCATAGCAACGTGATGGGTGACCTGGGGAGAGTTAATCTCTCTTAGATCGGGTTTAGGCCCAATCTGATCGTAGTCATGAAGCGACTCCCGAGGCGGCGATGCGATCCAGAGCTCGTTTAAGGAAGAGAGCTCCGTCGGATCTAACTTTCGGCGAGTTCCGAGTTGACGTGAAGATTGCTTTCGATGACCCAAGAAGTCATCGTCGGCGCGGCGGCCGAACAGGCGGTCATAAGAAAACCGCCTAGCCGGAGAGTTTGGCCGATAGCCAAAGCTCCTTTAGCAACAGTACCGTCTTTAAAGACGGGATGAGGCATCCTTCCTGATGGCAACGGCACAGAGGAACTCTCAATGAAAGCACCAATGTCGGTGTCAAAACCGGCGGATCTCGGGTAGGGGGTCCCGAACTGTGCGTCTAGGCGGATGGTAACAGGAGACAAGGGACACGATGTTTTTACCAGGTTCGGGCCCTCTCATGGAGGTAAAACCCTACTCCTGCTTGATTAATATTGATGATATGGGTAGTACAAGAGTAGATCTACCACGAGATCAGAGAGGCTAAACCCTAGAAGCTAGCCTATGGTATGATTGTTGTTCGTCCTACGGACTAAACCCCTCCGGTTTATATAGACAACGGAGATGGCTAGGGTTACACAAAGTCGGTTACAATGGGAGGAGATCTACATATCTGTATCGCCAAGCTTGCCTTCCACGCCAAGGAAAGTCCCAACCGGACATGGGACGAAGTCTTCAATCTTGTATCTTCATAGTCCAGGAGTCCGGCCAAAGGTTATAGTCCGGCCATCCGGACACCCCCTAATCCAGGACTCCCTCAGGGGCGCCGCCCCCCTCTCCTTGTCCTATTCGGACTAGGTGGGAGGGGCGCGCGACTCTCGCCCTGGCTGCCTCTCCTCTCTTCCACTAAGGCCCACTATGGCCCATTAACCTCCCGGGGGGTTCCGGTAACCTCCCAGTACTCCGGTAAAATCCCGATTTCACCCGGAACACTTCCGATATCCAAACATAGGCTTCCAATATATCAATCTTTATGTCTCGACCATTTCAAGACTCCTCGTCATATCCGTGATCACATCCGGGACTCCGAACAACCTTCGGTACATCAAAACATATAAACTCATAATATAAGCATCGCATCGAAGCGTTAAGCGTCACGGACTCTACGGGTTCGAGAACTATGTAGAACATGACCGAGACACGTCTCACATCAATAACCAATAGCGGAACTCGGATGCTCATATTGGCTCCCACATTTCTACGAAGATCTTTATCGGTCAGACCGCATAACAACATACGTTGTTCTCTTTGTCATCGGTATGTTACTTGCCCGAGATTCGATCGTCGGTATCTCAATACCTAGTTAAATATCGTTACATCTCTTTACTCGTTCCATAATACATCATACCGCAACTAACTCATTAGTTGCAATGCTTGCAAGGCTTAAGTCATGTGTATTACCGAGAGGGCCCAGAGATACCTCTCCGACAATTGGAGTGACAAATCCTAATCTCGAAATACGCCAACCCAACAAGTACCTTCGGAGACACCAGAGAGCACCTTTATAATCACCCGATTACGTTGTGACGTTTGGTGGCACACAAAGTGTTCCTCCGTAAGCGGAAGTTGCATAATCTCATAGTCATAGAAACATGTATAAGTCATGAAGAAAGCAATAGCAACATACTAAACGATCGAGTGCTAAGCTAACGGAATGGGTCAAGTCAATCACACCATTCTCCTAATGATGTGATCCCGTTAATCAAATGACAACTCATGTCAATGGTTAGGAAACATAACCATCTTTGATTAACGAGCTAGTCAAGTAGAGGCATACTAGTGACACTTTGTTTGTCTATGTATCCACACATGTATTATGTTTCCGGTTAACACAATTCTAGCATGAATAATAAACATTTATCATGATATAAGGAAATAAATAATAACTTTATTATTGCCTCTAGGGCATATTTCCTTCAACAATATTACTAGCAGTGCGGTCTAAAATAAGGCGCTGCTGCTATTTAGCAGCAGCGCGTGTGGAAAAACAACGCTACTGCTATACAAGTAGCAGTAGCGTGCTAGGGACAAAACGCGCTACCATTAAAAATGCCACGACGTTGCCACCCTATTAGGTATAGTAGTAGCGCCTGTATCGCAGGCGCGCTACTGCTATTGAACTTAGTAGTAGGGTTTATCATATCCCGCGCTACTGCTTTCAACTTTACCTTCCCCAACCGGCCGCCCCCACTCTCCCTCTCCACTCTCACTCCCCCGCATCCCCCGTCGTCCGCCGCCGTCGCCGTTCACCTATCACCGTTGTCGCTCGGCGCCGCCAACGCTGCTTCCCTTCTGCACTGAGTTAATCCCTCATCCTACCTCCTCTCTCTCCTCCCTACCGCGCCCCTCCCTCCACCTACGGCCGCCCCTCCTCCCTCCTCCTCCGGCCGCCCTCCTTCTCCTCCCTCCTCCTTCGGCCGCCTCCTCCTCCCTCCTCCCTCCTTCTCCGATCGCCCCCTCCTCCCTCCTCCTCCTCCCCCTCCACTCCTCCTCCGGTCGCCCCTCCTCCCTCCTCCTCCTCCTCCTCCCTCCTCCCACCCCTCCTCCCTCCATCTCTCCTAAAACCTAAACTTTTTTATACTGTTCTTGTATAATGTAGTTTTTACTGTTTTAGTAAGAAAATTAATTATTTTATTGATAGTAAGTGCTTAGTTGAACTAGTTGAATTAATAGAACTAGTTTATTGTTAGTAATAAAATTTAGGTATATGATATTTTATTATCTAATTAAAATTTTACTATAGAACTAGTTTATTTTTAGTAAGAAAATTAATAGAACTAGTTTATTTTTAGTAAGTGCGTAGTTTAACTAGTTGAATTAATACTAGTTGAATTTATGTCATTATCACTTTGTCATCAAAGAATGCTATATGAGATTTGATGATCTAATTAAAATTTTACTCGGTGGAATATGCAGGCTTTGTAGAGTCATGTCGCCTTGGAGTGATCGTCATCCGAGCTACCTCTACTTCCTCTACACCCGAGCCGGTGAGCTAAAAGTCCACCTCCTCCTTCTCCAGTTCTCGGTGTTGAATAAAGTAAAACTAGGGTATTTAGTTATGCTTCTTAACCAAATGAAGTGTTCGGGTTATAAGATATATTCAAAAAAATTGTCAATATTGAACCACTGAAATGCAATGAGCACCAGTTTATGCTCATGTGCGAAGTGTTGATTCATTTCTGAGTGGCCTATGTTTTGCCGGAGTGTTGATTCATTTCCGTTCCGACAAATTTCAGGCGCTCGATATGCCCTATTTTAGCAAAGGTCATACCGGATTTTTCCGTGAATTTAAGCATGACTTGTGCTAGAATATGTAGGAAATATCAAGTGCCCTGGATTTGCTAGTAAGAGAATCAAACGACATGTCGAGTTGACTTTAAGTCTGTCGGGGCTCCATACATGACAGTCAAAAAATCAGTGAGGGAGAGTCTCCACCATATATGAGAGAAGAAGAATGCCGACTGTTGTCGTGGGGGTCACTTCTCCTTCTTCTCTTTGTGCTAGACCTTTGTTATGCACTAGGGGAAGAAGGAGTTGCGACCATCATCGACGGTTGAAAAATCGGTGAGGGAGTGTCCACCATATATGAGAGAAGAAGAATGCCGACTGTTGTCGTGGGGGTCGCTTCTCCTTCTTTTCCTTATGCTAGATATTTGTAACGCACTAGGGAAAGGAGGAGTAGCGACCATCACCGATAGTCGCAATATCAGAGAGGGAGTGCCCACCATATACGTGAGATGAGAGTTTAGGAAGGAAGACTCGATAGACCTAAAGTCAACCCGTTGCATATTAAGTAATAGTGATCTGTGTGTTGAGTTTCCTGCTTGTTGCCTTCGATCGATTTTCAATTAATGTTTCAACTATGAACATAGGAAATGTCTGATGAGGAAAAGGATTTCGGTATGTGCAATACTGCGAAGATGAGCGTGGCCTGTGCGACAGAAATTTCCTAGTTGATGGTAGGCGCTTCAGCATCAAGCTGGATGAGACCTTCGAAGTGGATCTGATGAAGTCACAACGACAAGTCTTTTTTCGTAATTAAGCATGACTTCTTCTTCTTTTGCTTCAACTTATAATTTTAATTTTTTACTATTCCACTAGAGTATCCCCTGCCATGCAAGAATTTTTGTCTTGGATAAGATTGGTTTCAGTACTATGGAAACTATGGAGGTTAAGAGAGTTCACTTGAGGACCGAGCATGGTTATACTTTTACCGCAAAATTATACAATGCATAAACATACACCTATTTTGAATGCAAAAATTGGAGAGCACTATGAAAGGCTTATGCATTTGAGCCTGATATGCTTATCACCTTTGATATTCGTCCGAAAGATGATATTGAAGATAATATCGACATCTGGGTCGATGTGCAGACGCCTCCAGTTCTACCATTATGTGAGTTTCTCAATCATATTTATGTCTTGGATATTGTTTATTCTAAAATAGTTGACAACTAATTTCTATTGACAACTTATTTCCATTCAAGCAAACCTGTTCGGTGCTTGGTAGACATGACCTACTACTGTCCCGGGGTTGAACTAAACTGCGAGGAGATAAGTCATTATGTTTCATGACTTGAGGATCTTGATATTGTCAAGACAAATTATTTTCCTGGACTTGAAAATCTTAGTACTCAAAACGTGCGATCAATAGTGTTCGTATTGAACTACGGTCACATCTATTAAGGAAAGATGGTAAGATTTTTACTATTTGTCCTCAGTGCATCTTTTGCATACATTATTTTTTAAGCTAAACTTCATTGCTAAGTATGTTACTACGATGTTCTTCAACAGAGACTCCCGATGATAGTTGTGCCTCATTGGATCGAGACTAAAAGTCGCATGTCCATGGTTAGCTTATGGCCAAGACGTCCTATATTGCACTTTAGTGCATTCAAGATTTCTAAAAGTGAGCAAGTCTTAATAGTCAAAGACTAGAGTAAAATTATGAAGGATCGCAGAGAAGTATAATTTTTTCATATGATCAATAAAGCCCGAAGGACCGTTCGCCGAAAAATCGAGCATCTTCTAAATTGTTCTCTAAAAACCAGCTTTCAGATCAATATTAATCCTACTTTGTGTTCATCCTTAAAAATAGTTACCCCAGAAATACACATTTGATATCCTACTCCTACCTCGTCAAAGAAGCTGTCGACATTGACTGTCAACGCAAGCACCTGGAATCGGTCAAACGAGGGGTTGCAAATTCTAGATCAAGAGTGAAACGAAAGGGAAAAAAAGGCAAGAACATGGTTTTCTACAATTTTACTCAATTCTTTCTAGGTAGTTCAACCTTTCAGCCAACAATTGTTTAGCATCAATACGAGAAGGCATGTGCCAGAATTCTTGCACATGAACTCAAAGACATGTCGATCAAGTGTTTTATTATTCATATACTTCTAAAGTTTCATCAATCCGTAGAGTTTGTAAATGTTGTAGGTAAGAACCAGACTAGCCTTTTGTTTGCGAACTTTTGCTGTTCAGGAATACTAAATCTCAGTCGACTGAGACTTAACGAAGTCTCAGTCGATGTTATATCCGTAGATCTTATGTGGAGATCCGTTTAAAATTTTCGTTCAATTTTTTCATTCGTTCTTTTATATATTGTATCACTTGACTGAGACTTGGTTAAGTCTGAGTCAACTAAGATCTAACCATACCCTCTGTTGTTATGTAAGTCATTTCAGTATGTTACATTCACATATATATGTTTGTTGCGTACAGACGGTTGGCATGTTGTAGCGAAATCATATTTCATGCTTATCCTGCTCTGGATGTGTCACTCCACAAAATACGACTCTCCTGACCGAAGTAACATAATCTCCCCACCCCTTGCCCACGAACACGATCACATGCACCGACCTTCCTAATCCTAATCCTAGTCGAAATTAACATCGTCATTGTCACACACAAAGCCGAACTAACCGCAGGTGAGCTGGGGGTGACACCAAAGTGCAACCAACGGTGATTGGCGAGTTACCGGAGTACAACATACTATGGCCGCAAGGCATGCATATGGATGCCCGGTGGGCGGTACTTTTTTTTTTAACGAGGCAAAAGACTTGCCATTTTCATTGATTAAGAAGAAGAGAATTGCCCGATTAATTGACGGAAAATCAGGCTAAAACCGTACATCACAACCCACATGATATGGGCACCACCGGCCAACCTGGCCACCGACATGGAACAAGACACGCTGACACATGCCAACAGATGGCCACACGCGCAAGAAGCAAACCGACTCCGACTTTGACGACGAGCAACAACACAAGGGAAATATGCAGGACTCAGGCCGACCATGCCCACCGCAAAAGGCCACGAATGTCTCACATCGTCACCACCGGACACGCCCAACGCAGCTCCGACTTTAAAGCAACCCAAAGCAACCACGGAAGAGCACCTCGGACACACCGGAAGAACCGACCATCAAGACCACGCGCGACCCAAGCTCCTATCAACGCCATCATCGTTGCAACAGAAACCAAATACCGCCTCGGCCTCAAGAAACCACGCGGCGAAGATGCCGCCATCGACGGCGAAGATGCCATCATCCTCCAGACTCTCGGCCAGAGCCGGCCCGAGACGATGCCCCAAGGAGGAGAAAGCCGCGAAGACGCCTTTCATCGCCCGATCCGGCGGATCACGAGGTTTCCTCCCGAGCCCAAGCCGTGGGGAGAAGGTGGAGCTCCTCCTCGACGTCGCTTCTAAGAAAGACCACGGCACCCGCGGGCGCCGCCGTCGCCGGCTCCGGTGAAGACCGGAGTAAGGATTTCTCCCGGAGATGTGCCGACCACCTGCCACCACCGCCCACGAACCACCACCCCTGCCGAGGCCGACTCCAATCTAGCCACGGGACCCCTCGATCCGCCGCGTCCAGAAGCGCTCCGCCCCCTGGCCGAAGCCGCCACCACCAAACCCGGGGCCGCCGCCAAGAACCACCACCACCGCCGACGACATCACCACCAAAGGAGCTCGACCAGCCCATCGGTCCGGAGCCCACATCACCAGATCCAGAGGCAAGGAGGGCTGACCAGATCGGAGACCTCGCCCGGGCCTCGGCGAGATGGCCGTGAGACAGAAGTCGCTGAGAAGCCGCAACCTCACGCTGCGCCACGATCCTCCGCCCGTCGATGTGGCCGAGTCACATCGAAGATGGGGAGAAGGGCGGCATGGTCATTGGCTCCAACCACACCGCAAGGCACGGCCACGCCGACGCTGCAGTGAAGCCATACACAAGACCGCCTCGAGCCACCGCCAGGGAAGCCGCCCGTCAGGAGATCCAGACCCGCCACCGCCTCCTGCCGCCGGCCGACGAGAGGAGAGGAAGGGAAGACCCGCCGCCGCCCGCCGCCTGCTTAGCCCGGCGGCCTCCGGCGACGGCGAGGGAAGGGAGGCGGGTGAGGGGGGCGGCCCGGCGGCGCAGACGAGGGCTCCGCCCGAGTCACCTCTCTGACGACGCGGGGGACGAGCGACTTGTGTTTACCGCTGCACGTGGGCGGTACATGAAACGTAGAGTATGTTTGGTTTGTATATATCCAAGTCTGTCCTACAAAATTTCGGTTGAGCTTCTTCACAAGAAAAGGTTTTTTTGTTTTTGTTTGGGAAGATCCTCACAAGAAAAGTTGATCTTTTGATTGCTCGTGAACAAACCAACATTGACTAAAACAATGAACTAGAGTTGTGAAGCAAGCATTGACATGCCAAAAAGTTGGTGATGATCCGAACTACTAGTACTTTACTGGCAACCCAAGCATACTCGTAGCACTACGTCGCCTGCTGAGCAGGCACACAGGACGGGCCTCTGCGGCGGCGACAGAGAGGTTCACGTGCCACAGTCGTGGATATGCATGTAGGAGCACTACCGTTCTCTGCCCGGCCGGGTGCTGCACCGCTCGCTGTCTTCCGCTGAGGCGCTGGCAGGCAGGCAAAGCTCAAGGAGGAGCGTGGGCAGCTAAGGGCCTATTTAGTTTCAAACAAGTCATCAATTTATAAGTTAAAAAGTAAAAAAGTGACTTATTTTGTCAAACAGACCCGACTTATAAGTCACCCTAACTTATAAGCCATAAGTTACTCCACCCCAACTTAAAATTTATAAATCATCCCCTTTTGCGTGGGTCCCATCACCTGCATGATGTTGATTGGTGTGAAAAGATGTGTCAGGTGGCTTATCAGTCAGGTGATAACTAAACAAACGTGACTTATAAGTCACTAGTTTTAAGTCACCTGATTTATAAGTCGCGTGACTTATTGAAATCAAACAGGCCCTAAAGCTAATCATGGTGTGTCCCATCGCACGTACGGCCTGGCCTGGCAAACCTCGTATCATACCGTCTCGGGGGCGGCCGGGCGGGCGGGCAGTCCGTCGGGACAAGAGCAGTGGAAGGCAGCAGCATGAGCGAGCGCAGGCAGCCGAGGCAGTGCGCCGTTCAGAAGCAGGCCTGCCTGCACGCTGCGCGGCCTGAGTGGTGCACGTGCCGCGCGCGCCCTGCACCGGCTAGTTTTTAACTCGCCATTATTCGAGCTGCCGGGGCGTTAGACAGACGCAGTGATAAACACAGCTGATGCTTCTCTCTTTTCATTTTTTTTAGGGAATTCTGATGCTTCTCTTCGACAATGCACCTCTCCGTCCATTATGCTGCTTCGGTCTTGCGGTCTCTCTGTATTGGTAGGAGTTCTGTTTATATATTCATCAGATAATAAGACTAGGAGTAAATTATAGTACTGTATCAGACAGGTAAAAGAGGATTTAAACACGAGACTGTGCAAAAGGTACAAAATCTGCGCTGGCGATTGGGCAACGAGGTCCACCAGGCAGGCCCGTGTGGAGCCGCCACGCAAAGCGCGAGGGGGCAGCGCTGCAAAGCCAGCCTGCCTCTGCCGGCCCGGCCTGACTCACCAGCGAGCCGTTTCCCGATCACACGCAGAGGTTCGCCCGGGCCGGGCCTACCGCCCACGTCCGCGTGGCCCACTGCGGGAGTGGAGAGGATGCATCGCTCTCAGTCAGGCAGGCAGGCCCAGCCGGACAGAGCGCCCAGGTGAGGACTGTCGGGCATGTCGCAGGCCCACGGACAACGGTACAGCTCAACGTTAGTCTCCGTGTTCACAGTAGTAGCAAGTCGCCACTTGCATGTCTACAGTAGAATGTTCAAATTAGACCCATACACGCTGCCGATTTCAAGATCGGTTCGAGGTCTAGATGAGCCGTGTGCTGTTTCAGAACCAAAGCTGAACGTTGTCGTGCTTGGACTTCCTTTCGGTTTTTCTTTTGGACGTCAACAGGGAACGAATCATTCCCTCAGGTAGGGGGGACGAGCGAATGTTTCGGTTCACTACCAGAAGCGAACCCAATGGCGGGACATGCCCTTTGCTAGTAGTATGAAATAAATTATGTTCATATGAAAAACACATGAGGAAGTTTTCCATGTTGATGAGCAAAATTCACCTGTATGTTGAAAAATGTTTGGCAATTTTCAAGACTAACGAATTGAAAAATTGCCATCTTATACACAACAAATTTGCCATGTTATAGAGCATAAAAATGCTGCCTGATTTGGATAAATCACACAACGATTTAACAAAAAGAAAATGTGCTTACTAAAAAAACATGGAAAATATTTAGAAAATTTGTAATGGCCACGTGGGAAATTAAGGGGGAGTTATTACTTAAGAGTATGGAAAATTTGAACATTGTTTGCACTCATCACACAACCAAAGTACCAAAAAACATTTCATAAGATAATGGCAAAACATTGGAGGAAAAACTTGAAATGGTAAGATAATTTTCCATGGTATGTTTTTCAAATTTGCCATGTTTGAAAAATAAAAAATAAATGATTTTTTCATTTGACATTGTAACACCGTGGGGGTTGCCTCCTCATAACTTAGAGCTAATAGTGTTGTTTGGATTTTAAGTTGTGTCTGAGTATAATATTTTGCTTCTTCTTTGAATCTTTCGAATTTCTTCTGTTTGAAATTTGAACTTGATCTCCTACTTGCATAAAGTGTTGTATCTCTTAGAAAAAATCATGTAGCCATTGTACTCCAGTGGTTCATCCCAAACTTCGATCACTGACCATGCCTTGGGAATAGGGCATACAAGTATTTTCTTACAAAATTAATTTGGCCAAAAAGTATTTTTCAGATTTAGGTTTTCAAAAGAACCCCGAGTTAAGGCTTGAACTACAAGTACTTTATTTAGGTGGAATAAAACCTTGCAAAACTATATTTGGATCATATTAGTTACAAGACTCCCCAAAACCACCAAAAAAGCATTTTAATAAATAAAAGTAATCATTTTATCAGCCTTTTCTTAAGGCTAGAAATGGTCATTAATAGGAAAATGAACTTTTATGTTTAAAAAATATTTTAGAAAATTTTGACCGACTCAGGAAACATATATTCTCCATATATAAGAGTTTCAACCCATGGCCATGACAAAAATCTCTCTAGATCTACAGAATTTTAGTTTATGTGATTTTAGAGTTTCAAAATTTTACAACGGAATTTTCTCTTTTGAAGATCGTCTGTTTTTTGATTCATGCAGAAACTTTTCTGAAACAAAGTTGCTTTGTTTTACCTGAAATTTTTAACAGGGCATTGTCATCCATTTATCTCAATCCAGTGCAAGTGCCACACTTGTATCTTCTCAGAAAAGGTTCAAAACCCCCTTGCCTAACTTTTAGACAACATGTCCTTTCTCTCTTTCTCTCACTCCCTCATCTCTACATTGCCACACAGCCTCTCCGAGTCGACACCCATCACCTCCAGCACCATGGCAAGCCTCTCCCAGTGCGCCTTCATAGTCACCCATTCGTGCGCAGCTGAGCAACTGGGCCAGCCCCTATGCGTTTCAATGCTAAGTTTTTTTTCGAGATAATTGTTTCAACGCTAAGTAGCGCCCAATGAGCGTTTCTGCCACTCCAAATCTGGCCATTTTGGCCCAATGGGTATGAATCCTTTTCCTTTTATTTTTTTGGAATTTGAATATTTCTAGCAAATTCATTTGACCATAAACTCAATTGGTTCAAGTTCCTAGGTACTTGTAAAATCATGCCCTCTCTAATGGTGTAGCATGCACATTTTTCTAGGTTGCCCTTGCTGCACCAATACTTATTTAGCCATTTCTTCTTATATAAGTCAACGTTTGAAAGCTCCTAGAGTAATAATTTCAAGCTCAAATTCAGTGATTCAAACTCGTGCATGCTTCTATGTTCATATGCTATCTGGTGAACATTTTTACATTGGTTGTTCCCGCATGCTAAATTATTAGGCCATTTCTATATGTGTTCTCATCTTTGCAAATCCCTAGGAATATCATTTGTACTCCAAATCCAGTGAAACCAACTCCTAAATGTTTCTAAAATCTCTCCCTATTTAGTGGGTGCCTTCACTTATTTTTCCAGAAGACTTCTCTGCATGGTCTCTATCAAGTCATTTCTTCCTCTTATTCAACTTTCGTAAGTTGAATAAAAATATCCATAGCTCCAACACCTATAGGACCACTTCGGTTATTTTTCATATAATAAGAGAAGTCCTAAAAAAGTGTTTCAAATATTTTCACAACCTTTTTATTTACTGCCTTATTGTGATTTTCTTTCGACGTTAATTAACGAAGTAGACGGAGTATTTGGACAAGGACCAGAAGATTTTGAAAACTTTGCTAAGCCAGACAAGCACCCTTTTGACCATGTTGATTACCCAAGTATTTTGCTCGTGAAGTAGATTATTTCCATGTATTGAAAACTGTGGTATATGCATCGCTAGTCTAGAAGATCCTATTTGCAAGAGCGTGTTTGGCATCTCTTGGGCACCATTTTTGTTGTTTATTTCACTGACAATAGTATAAGGATCACCTACTACGCCATGCTAACGCCGGAGCGCATCTACGAGATCTAGCAGGAGATCCGGGTGGGGCAAGCCGCGCGCGCCGCTCGCATCGCTGTTGGGCTGCCTCTGGACTCGCCGGAGCCGCAGGAGGAGGAGGAGCAGCCGGGGGAAGAGGAGGAGGAGTCGATGGCTTCGATGGAGGTGAAGGAGGCAGAGGAGGCGGAGCAACAGGAGCCGGAGGAGGAGAAGGAGCAACCGGGGGAGGAGGAGGAGGAGTCAATGGCTCCAAGGGAGGTGAAGGAGGCTGAGAAGGCGGAGCAGCAGGAGCCAGAGCTGCCGAAGCAGCAGTTGCGGGGCTTTAATATGGAGCAGGCGGAGGCGGAGTTCTCCGTCGCCCAGTCCGACGAGATGGCGGAGCAGCAGGCCATCCTGGAGTCCATCCAGGATGAGGCCTATGTCGAGGCCAACCGGGCATTCCTCAGGGGGGAGTCCAACGCGCTCTTCATCGAACTTGATGTGGAAACTGAGGTGGAGGAGGCCGGAGCAGCAATTGCCGCCCATGCTGCCGGAGCCGGGGACGGAGATTGTCGACATCTCCGACGATGAGTAGCCAGGTGGTACGTAGGTTTATTGTGACGCCCCCGACTCGACCGTACACTAATCATACACACAAATGTGTACGATCAAGAACAGAGACTCACAGGAAGATATCACAACACAATTGTAAACACAAATAAAGGGCAGACAAGCTTCATATTACAAGCCAGGGGCCTCAAGGGATTGAATACATAAGCTCGAGTACAAACGAGTCAGCAGAAGCAACAATATCTGAGTACAGACATAAGTTAAACAAGTTTGCCTTAAGAAGGCTAGCACAAAAGTAACATCGATCGAAAAGGCAAGGACTCTTGCCTGGGACCTCCTAACTACTCCTGGTCGTCGACGGTCTCCACGTAGTAGTAGACACCCTCGGGATAGTAGTAGTAGTCGACGGGGGTACTCCTGAGGTCCATCATCTGATCATAGCAACCGGGTATAGGGGAAAAGAGGTAGAAAAGCAACCGTGAGTACTCATCCAAAGTACTCGCAAGACTTACATCAGAACTACACTAAGTATGCATCGGTATCAAAGAAATGGGGCTGTATCTATGGACTGAACTGCAGAATGCCAGAAGAGAGGGGAAAGTCTAGCCTATCAAAGACTAGCATCTTCAAGCATCTTGCAGCATTCATAAGAGTACAAAATAGCAATTTATAACTAACAAGCATGTTGTAGTATTAACGCCCAGAGATCCTTACTCGACTCCCTGCGAGAAAGCAATCCTGGAGCGAACGTATCCATCACATATCTCAACGTATCCATTTCTAGTTGTAAGAGATCAGGATAACACTTCGAGCGTCCATTACCGTGGACACAGCTATTCGAATAGATAAACTTCCCTGCAGGGGCGCACCACATTTCCCAACACGCTTGATTACTTTTGCCGGACACACTTTACTGGGTCAATGCCCGGCCTCGGAAGGTCAACACGTCACAGCCCTACCTAGGCTCAGCAGAGAGGTCCCCGCCGGTCTACATCCTAAGAGCTCCGGGGTCTTGGGCCCATCACCCATTGCACACCGGGTCGTTGCGCGCAGGGTGGATACCAGCGCCACCTCGGATGGTCGACACGATTCGACCGTGCCGCAATGCTGAACTGGACATCTGATAAAGCTTCAGCTGATACTATGACTCCGAGTGCCCATATCTGTTCCCGCGTGGTGGTCAGTGCGTATAGGCCAGTGGCCAACTCAGCTCAAATACCCAAACCTATTAGTGCATTATTAATTGAAGTGATGGCTGTCGGGATAAGTCCGGAGCTACCACCCCCTCCTGGGTGATACCGCTAAACAATCAGCCGCCACCGTAACATCTAGCGGGTGCTCTTCGGGCCCGCTCGACTTTCACAGGTATCTCTCGCGGGTGCTCACTAGGCCCGCCTGACTTTCACAAAGGTCTCAAGTAAAGTCAAGGTAACCGTGTGTCCAAAACATCAAGGGGGAAAACCCGAGGAATCACCCTCGATGTAATCATCAAGGTGAATGTAGGAGGAATCACCATCGCGGTTCACAATTGAGCGGTTGCACGACAGAGTCATATCGGGGGTGGTGAAGGAGGAATCACCATCGAAGACCATGATCGATTAGCTACACTACAGAGTTATCATCAGGAGTGCTATTCGAGGTATCACCCTCGGCAGGCGATAGTAGCTCTGTAGAGTCATACAACTAAAGGGAATGAAGTCATGTGTCAGGCTCTGGACGTCGATCACGTTGATCGAGTCATCGATCAACAAGCCGGGGAAACTGGGACAAGGAGAGGGGTCACTGATGGATCACCAACCAACCTATACTAAGCAGTTTAGGATAAGCAGGTAAGTTACAATGAGCAGGTTACAAAGGCAAGCTATGCATCAGAATAGGAGCAATCAATAACAGTAGCAAAATCTAATGCAAGCATGAGAGAGAAGGAACTTGGCGATATCGGAATGATCAAGGGGGTTTAACTTGCCTGTAATCTCTACTGAAACGGAAGAAGGGTCGTCGGTGACGTAGTCGGTCACAGGGGCATCAGCAGCGGTAACGGGGTCTATCGAAGAGAAGAGGGGGAAGAAACAGTAAATATAAGGCACATAGGTGCATCACTAAGCATGACATGGCGATACGCGGTGCTAGGGGTGTTCTAACGCAGTGTTACACGATACCGGCGAAGGGGAATAACATCCGAGAAAGTTGTCCGAAGTTTGGCATTTTCGAACAGATGAAACAGAGGTGGAAAGTTGCATGTTCGCTATGCTAGGGGCACGTGAAAGATGAATGGAGAGCATATTCGGATTTTTCACGTTTTTCTGAGCAACTTTCATGTACAAAGTATTTTCATCTGACTTACACTTTATTTTCTACAATTTTTCGAAGTTTTAATAATACTCTGGAATTACTGGATTTAATTTAATACGAAAAATATATTAAACATAAATGTTGCGCATGTGTGTCTAACAAGGGGGGCCCAGGTGACTGGGTCAACAGCCCAGTCAGCAGAGACTAACTTTGGGGCACGGGGGCAGTCAAGAATGAGTCGGCGACCAACAGTGAATGTTGACTCGTCAAACTCACTGGTGGGGTCCAGCTGTCTGTGACTCATTTCTTTTAACAAAGACTACTAACAGATTTTAAATAGGTTTAGTTAGCGATGGGGCCTACTATCACTCTCACACTAGGCTAATAAGAAGTTAATTAAGTTAATTAATTAATTATTGAATTGATTAATTGATTACTTATTTTAATTATTTTATTTATTATCTTTTTTCTTTTTCATTTTCTCCTGAAAGGGGGCGTGGGCCCCCATTGCCAGTGGCACAGGAGGCCACTAGAGTAGGTTTACGGGCGTGCGGACGGCGCTGAGCCGAGGCGCGATCATGGGCGACATGACCATGGCGGCAGTGCGCCATGTGCAAGCTGGCGGGTAGGACGGATGACGCAGGGGTAGAGAGGGTGGCGGCCTGGCTAGCAATGAGGAGCGGCTAGCCTGGCGACGTGATCAGGGACGGCGGGCACAACCGGTGCGGGGGCTACAGCGAGGCGATGCGGATGCGCACGCATGCTGTGGCGGCAGCAACAACCGCGAGGATCATGGTGGGAAGCCGAAGGGCGCTGCACGGCGGCACGTGCGTGTGCATGGACGAGGCCATGGCGCGATGCATACGCTGCCGAGCGCGGGCGACCGGGATGGGTAGTTAGAGGAGGCGGCGGCGGGGGCGAGCAATGGGCGATGGCGGCGCCTGGCTGGCGCTGAGGCCAAGCCGCGGCGCGGTGAGCGCGTGCGAGGCGCGGACGGCACGATGTGGTCGCCGTGGGGCGAGGCGAGCCGGTAGACAAGGGGAGGAGGCCGGGGGGTTCCTCATCCGCGTTGCAGGGGAATGAGCGGCGTGGCTCGGAGAAGCGGCACGAGGAGGGGGCGAGGATGAGGCAGTCCGGCGGGGAGGCGGCTGGTGTCACTTGAAGCTACGTCGGTATTTCCCCAAAGAGGAAGGGATGATGCAACATAGCAACGGTAGGTATTTCCCTCAGATATGAAACCAAGGTTATCGAACCAGTAGGAAAACCAAGCAACACAACGTAAACAGCCCCTGCACACAAATAACAACACCTCACAACTCGACGTGTTAAAGGGGTTGTCAATCCCTTTTGGGTAACGACGCCAGAAATTGTGTGTTGACGGGAGAAAGTTGTAATAGATTGAATAAATAGATCGCAAATAAAATAAAGTGCAGCAACGTATTTTTGTATTTTCGGTTTAATAGATCTGAATAAAAAGTGCAAATAAAATAGATAGCAAAGCAAATATATGAGAAAGAAGTCCCGGGGGTTGTAGGTTTCACTAGTGGCTTCTCTCGAGAAAGATAGCAAACGGTGGGTAAACAAATTACTGTTGGGCAATTTATAGAACCTCAAATAATTATGACGATATCCAGGCAATAATCATTACATAGGCATCACATCCAAGATTAGTAGATCGACTCCTCCCTGCAAGTACTACTATTACTCCACACATCGACCGCTTTCCAGCATGCATCTATTGTATTAAGTTCATGGAAAAATGGAGTAATGCAATAAGAACGATGACATGATGTAGACAAGATCCGTTTATCTATGGCGGTAGATATAGATTCCATCTTTTTATCCTGAGTATCAACGATACATAAGAGTCGGTTCCCTTTACATCGGGATCAAGCACCGCAAGATCGAACCCACTACCGGGCACCTCTTCCCATTGCAAGATAAATACATCAAGTTGGCCAAACAAAACCCAAATATCGGAGAACAAATATGAGGCTATAAGAGATCATGCATATAAGAGATCAAAAAAACTCAAATAACTTTCATGGATATAAAAGGATACAACTGATCATAAACTGGAAGTTCATCAAATCCCAACATACACAAAGCAAAAGAGTTACATCGTATGGATCTCCCAGAGACCATTGTATTGAGAATTCAGCGAGAGAGAGAAAGCCATCTAACTACTAACTACGGACCCGAAGGTCTACAAAGAACTACTCACGCATCATCGGAGGGGCACCAATGGAGGTGGTGAACCCCATCCGAGATGGTGTCTAGATTGGATCTGGTGGTTCTGGACTCTGCGGCGGCTAGATGAATATTTCGTTGACGCTTCTAGGGTTCTGGTATTTTTGGGGTATATATAGAGCAAAGAGGCGGTCCGGGGCACCCGAGGTAGGCACAACCCACCAGGGCGCGCCTGGTCCTCCTGGCGCGCCCTTGTGGGTTGTCTCCTCCTCGGGACTCCCCTCAGGTGCAACCAGGGCCCAACTTCTTCCTTTTGGTCCATAAAAAATCATTGTGAAGTTTCGTTGCATTTGGACTCCGTCTGATATTGATTTCCTGCGACGTAAAAAACATGGAAAAAACAGCAACTGGCACCTGGCACTATGTCAATAGGTTAGTACCAAAAACTGATATAAAATGACTATAAAATGATTATAAAACATCCAAGATTGATAATAAAACAGCATGGAACAATCAAAAAATATAGATACGTAGGAGATGTATCAGCATCCCCAAGCTTAACTCCTACTCGTCCTCGAGTAGGTAAGTGATAAAAAACAGAATTTTTGATGTGGAGTGCTGTTCATCATGTCATATCATATTCCTTCCTTTATAGCATGGACATTTGGACTTTTATGTGATTCAAATCAATAGTTTAGTTTTGACATAATAATTTAGATACTCAAGCATATCAACAAGCAACCATGTCTTTCAAAATATCAATGCTAAAATAAGTTATCCCTAGCCCATCATGCTCAAACATTGATCCATTCATGAAACACACTCGAATATTAGCTACACCAAATACTTAAGTACGAACATATTGCCTCTTAGTTGGTGCTCTTGTAAGAGAGAAGATGGAGACTCAAATTTCAAAAGAAAAATTGCATAAAGTAAAAGAAAGGCCCTTCGCAGAGGGAAGTAGGGACTTACAGAGGTGCCGGAGCTCAAAACGAAAAAAATATAGAGATAAAAACATTTTGGGAGGTGTATCCATCCCTCCAACGAAAGCGACTCAGAGTTCCGAACACTTTCCATGCTAGATATGCCATAGGCGGTTCCCAAACAGAAAATAAAGTTTATTCCTTTTTCCACCATTCTTTCACTTTCCATGGCTAGTCGTATCCACGGGTGCCCTCCATACCAACACTTCCCGAGGAATTTATTATTTGACAACATAAAGTAAATTCATTTTTGCATTTCGGGACTGGGCATCCATAAAACCTTTGCCTTACTCTCGTTCAGTGACAAGTGAATAAACACTCATCGTGAGAATAACACATCTAGCATGGATAATATTAGCCACTCGTTACCGTTCCACGAGCGAAACACACACACAAAAGAGAAGTTTATTTTGAAAATTAGAGATGGCACATGCAAATTTTCTTAGAACAGCAAAAGAATACCGCATATAGGTAGATATAGTGGAATCATGTGGCAAAACTGGTTTAAAGGATTTTGGATGCACAAGTAGAGATCATACTTAGTGCAAAATGAAGGCTAGCAAAAAGATTGAGAAGCGACCAACCAAGAAACGAATAATCTCATAAGCAAGCATTAAGCATAATTAACACTTTGAATAATGCACCACAAGTAGGATATAATTTTCATTGCATGATTATTGACTTTCGTGCATGCATAGGGAATCACAAACCTTAATACCAATATTCTTACTAGAGCACAATTACTCATCAACATAACTCACATATTACACCATCATATCTCAAAACTATTACTAAGAATAAAGTTTATTTTATCCAATGATCTTCATGATATTTTTATGCTTCTTTATCCTTCTTGGATATCTATCACTTTGGACTAATTTTCATGTGCTGCTTTTCATAAGATCAAACAAATATAAGTGAAGATCATGAGCATAACAAATTTTCTTTCTCTCAAAAGAATTTAAGTGAAGCAAGAGAGAATTTCTTCAAAATTTTACTAACTCTCAAATAAATCCAAGTGAAGCAAGAGAGCATTTCTTCCAAAATACTAAGCACACCGTGCTAAAAAAGATAAAAGAGAAGCACTAGAGCAAGTCCTAGCTCATAAAAGATTTAAGTGAAGCACAGAGAGCAATTCTAACAAGTCATGATATAATTTTGGCTCTCTCAAATAGGTGTGTACAGCAAGGGTTGATGACTTAAAACACAAAATAAAATAAGCAAAGACACATATCATACAAGACACTCAAAGCAAAACAGATATCATGTGACGAATAAAAATATAGCCTCGAGAAAAATACCGATATTTGTTGGAAGAAAGCGGGGATGCCACTCGGGGGCTTCCCCAAGCTTAGTTGGTTGCTCATTCTTGGATAATAGCTTGGGATGCCAGGGCATCCCCAAGATTAGGCTCTTGCATCCTTCCTTCATCCATCGTAAGATAACTCAAAACTTGAAAACTTCAATCACATAAAAGTCAACAAAACCTTCGTGAGATCCGTTAGTGTAAGAAAAATAAATCACTACTACAAGTGTTGTATCAAACCAATTCATAATTTGTTTTTGTATTATATCTATTGTATTCCAACTTGTCTATGGCAAAAACTCATCAAAGAAAACCATAGAGCCATCAGAAAAAGCACACAACACAAAGAAAATAGAATCTGTCAAAACAGAACAGTCTGTAGTAATATGACTTTTGCGAATACTTCTAGAACTCCAAAAATTCTACCAAATTAGGAAGACCAGGGTAATTTGTATATTAATCTTCTGAAAAAAGAATCAGAGAAAAAGCTCTTTTCTGTCATTTATGAAAATTATTTTCATGAGCGCAAAGTTTCTGTCTTTTTCAGCAAGATCAAACAACTATCACCCAAGAAGATCCTAAAGGCTTTACTTGGCACAAACACTAATTAAAACAAAAAAACACAATCATAACAGTAGCATAATTGTGGTAACATACAAAAGCAAAAAGCAAAAATAAAATTTATTCATTGGGTTGCCTCCCAACAAGCGCTATAGTTTTACGCCCTTAGCTAGGCGTAAAGCAATGCAAGGATCTAAGTTTTGTCATCTCGGTCCTTTCGAAAGCAAATAGAAAACTTCCTATAAATAGCATTCAATCTTATATTTTGTGAAAGCACATGACCATTGATAGCATAAGAAAGATTAAGCATGTTACGAAAATTCGTACCTAAACTAGCCTTCATCTCTTTGATTATTTCATTTTGAGAAAAGCATAGAAGGGTAGTTGGTTCAACATTTTCTCCCTTGGGGTGCCCAAATATGGTTTTCATTTTCTCATAAGTATCTACGGCATCCCCTTCAAGGAAATCGTTTTCAAATATAGAATCCAAAACTTCCTTAAAGGAAGAAGGTAAACCAACATAAAAAAGCAGGTATATCTCTATCTGATATTGGGGCACATAGCTAGCTCCAATTCTCAACAGCCTATCCCAAGCATCTTTCAAAGATTCATCAAGCAGATAACAAAAAATTCCAGGGTCGTCCTCATCAAAATTGTTAAGATTTTCCTTAACAACCCCGGTAAGTCCTTCCACAACATCATTATTTATGAGCTTGGAGAGGACGGAGGGGCTATCCAAAGTATTAAAACTTGGGAGGAGTCCCCTAGCCTTTTTAGGATTGGCCATAACAACGGAGAAAGGAAAGTGGGCGGAAAAACGACGAACGAAAAAGGGAGGCGAATAAAACGGCAAATTTTTGTGAAGTGGGGGAGAGGAAAACGAGAGGCAAATAGCAAATAATGTAAATTGCGAGGAGATGAGATTTGTGATTAGGAACCTGGTTTTGTTGAAGATCCTCCCCGACAACGGCGCCAGAAATTCCTTTTGATGTTGCTTGAAGCTACGTCGGTATTGCCCCAAAGAGTAAGGGATGGTGTAGCACGGCAGCGGCAGGTATTTACCTCAGATATGAAACCAAGGTTATCGAACCAGTAGGAGAACCAAGCAACACAACGTAAACAGCCCCTGCACACAAATAACAACACCTTGCAACCCGACGTGTTAAAGGGGTTGTCAATCCCTTTCGGGTAACGGCGCCAGAAATTGCGTGTTGACGGGAGAAAGTTGTAATAGATTGAGTAAATAGATCACAAATAAAATAAAGTGCAGCAAAGTATTTTTGTATTTTTGGCTTAATAGATCTAAATAAAAGTGCAAAGAAAATAGATCGCAAAGCAAATATATGAGAAAGAAGACCTGGGGGCCGTAGGTTTCACTAGTGGCTTCTCTCGAGAAAGATAGAAAACGGTGGGTAAACAAATTACTGTTGGGAAATTGATAGAACCTCAAATAATTATGACGATATCTAGGCAATGATCATTACATAGGCATTCCAAGATTAGTAGACCGACTCCTGCCTGCATCTACTACCATTACTCCACACATCAACCGCTATCCAGCATGCATCTACTGTATTAAGTTCATGGAAAAACGGAGTAATGCAATAAGAACAATGACATGATGTAGACACGATCCGTTTATCTATGGCCGTAGATATAGATCCCATCTTTTTATCCTTAGTAGATACATACGTGTCGGTTCCCTTTACATCCATTTGGGATCAAGCAAGTGAAGATCGAACCCACTACCGGGCACCTCTTCCCATTGCAAGATAAATAGATCAAGTTAGCCAAATAAAACCCAAATATCGGATAAGAAATACGAGGCTATAAGAGATCATGCATATAAGAGATCAAAGATACTCAAATAACTTCCATGTATATAAAAAGATATAACTGATCATAAACTCGAAGTTCATCAGATCCCAACAAACACACCGCAAAAGAGTTACATCATATGGATCTCCAAGAGACCATTGTATTGAGAATTCAGCGAGAGAGAGAAAGCCATCTAGCTACTAGCTACAGACCCGAAGGTCTACAAAGAACTACTCACGCATCATCGGAGGGGCACCAATGGAGGTGGTGAACCCCATCCGAGATGGTGTCCAGATTGGATCTGGTGGTTCTGGACTCTGCGGCGGCTGGATGAATATTTCGTTGATGCTTCTAGGGTTCTGGTATTTTTGGGGTATATATAGAGCAAAGAGGTGGTCCGGGGGCACCCGAGGTGGGCACAACCCACCAAAGCGCAACTGGGCCTCCTGGCGCGCCCTGTCCCCTCCTCGGGACTCCCCCCAGGTGCAACCAGGGACCAACTTCTTCCTTTGGTCCATAAAAAATCATTGTGAAGTTTCGTTGCATTTGGACTCCATCTGATATAAAAGATTTCCTGCGATGTAAAAAACAAGGAAAAAACAGCAACTGGCACTTGGCACTATGCCAATAGGTTAGTACCAAAAACTGGTATAAAATGACTATAAAATGATTATAAAACATCCAAGATTGATAATAAAATAGCATGTAACAATAAAAAATTATAGATACGTTGGAGACCTATCAGCATCCCCAAGCTTAACTCCTACTCGTCCTCGAGTAGGTAAGTGATAAAAACAGAATTTTTGATGTGGAGTGTTGTTCATCATGTCATATCATATTCCATCCTTTATAGCATGGAAATTTGGACATTTATGTGATTCAAATTAATAGTCTAGTTTTGGCATAATAATTTAGATACTCAAGCATATCAACAAGCAACCATGTCTTTCAAAATATCAATGCTAAAATAAGTTATCCCTAGCCCATCATGCTCAGACATTGATCCATTCATGAAACACACTCGAATATTAGCTACACCAAATACTTAAGTACAATCATATTGCCTCTTAGTTGGTGCTTTTGTAAGAGAGAGGATGGAGACTCAAATTTCAAAATAAAATTTGCATAAAGTAAAAGAAAGGCCCTCCGTCTGATATTGATTTCCTGCGATGTAATAAACATGGAAAAAACTGCAACTGGCACTTAGCACTTTGTCAATATGTTAGTACCAAAAAATGATATAAAATGACTATAAAATTATTATAAAACATTCAAGATTGATAATAAAACAACATGGAACAATAAAAAATTATAGATACGTTGGAGACGTATCAGCGGCGCCGGCGAGGTGGCGGGCGATCCGGTGAACGGCAGCGAGGGGCGACGGGAAAGGGCGGCTGCGAGGTTGCCCGATCCCAATCTGGATCGGGGGTGGCTGAGGGGGGTTCGAGGGAGAGGAGATCATGCGGGGGGGGGGGGGTGGATCGAGGGGAGGGGTAGGGATTTGGGTAGTGGGTGGTTAAGTGGTGGGGGAGAAGGTGGGCCGGTCGGGCGTGGCCCGTGGGCCCCGGCTGAGGCCCAAGAGGCGATGGGGGAGGGGGGGTTACTATTTTGCTCTTTTCATTTTCTTTTCTTTTATAGCCCTGTTTTCTTTTAGTTTCTTTTTGTTACTATCAATAGTTTGGCCAATGCCATAAATGATTTGGCACTTTAATAAAATGGATATGTATTTGTTTTATTATTAAAGGCATTTAATAATTCTTTTAGCTATTGTTTTAATTATTTAAGGGCATTAACGACTTTACAAAAATATTGGTTCACCACCATAAATAGTTAAGGAATATTTGCAACACTTTGAACTTTTTTGTTTGCATGTTTTAGAAATTTCAATTTTGGACTTCAATTTGAATTTGAATTTGAATCTGATGAAATCAAAGGGGGATTTAGCAACAGCGAAAATGATGACTTGGCACCATTAGCAGGGGATTACTGTAGCTTAATTATCCGGGCGTCACATTTATTTTAGTTGGCATGTCTTTTTTATGGATTTGAGAATCTAGTATGAGATGTCCAACTGCGACTGTTGAAATTTGCATGCTCGATCACTGCACGCGGACTCGGGCGTTTGAGGGGCCGGATTTTCCAAGTCCGGCTGTAGATGCTCTAAGTATTGCATATCTATGTCCTATATCATTGATTTTACCCGAACATTCGTGCAAGTATTTTCTATTTTTTTTCTTTTTTCTTTCCATTTTGATTGAGTCATTTAGATGTGCAATAACGAATGTTGAATATATTGTGTACGTGTATATTGTGTCTTGGGCCCACCTCGTAGTCCATCTGTATGGTTGAGGTTGTGCCCCCTGCTACCTCTTGAGCACTGGACTGGTTTTCCCTTGAAGAGGAAAGGGTGATGCAGTAAAGCAGCGTAAGTATTTCCCTCAGTTTTTGAGAACCAAGGTATCAATCCAGTAGGAGGCCACGCACGAGTCCATCAACCTACACAAACAAATTAATCCTCGCAACCAACGCAATAAAGGGGTTGTCAATCCCTTCACGGTCACTTACGAGAGTGAGATCTGATAGATATGATAAGATAATATTTTTGGTATTTTTATACTAAATATGCAAAGTAAAATAAAAGGTCAATGAAAATAGCTAAGTGTTGGAAGATTAATATGATGGAAAATAGACCCGGGGGCCATAGGTTTCACTAGTGGCTTCTCTCGAGAGCATAAGTATTACTGTGGGTGAACAAATTGTTGTTGAGCAATTGATAGAATTGAGCATAGTTATGAGAATATCTAGGTATGATCATGTATATAGGCATCACGTCCGCGACAAGTAGACCGACTCCTGCCTGCATCTACTACTATTACTCCACACATCGACCGCTATCCAGCATGCATCTAGAGTATTGAGTTCAAAAGAACAGAGTAACGCTTTAAGTAAGATGGCATGATGTAGAGGGATAAACTCATGAAATATGATATAAACCCCATATTGTTATCCTCGATGGCAACAATACAATACGTGCCTTGCTGCCCCTCATCACTTTGGAAAGGACACCACAAGATTGAACCCAAAGCTAATCACTTCTCCCATTGCAATAAAGATCAATCTAGTAGGCCAAACCAAAGCGATAATTCAAGAGACTTGCAAAGATAACCAATCATACATAAAAGAATTCAGAGAAGATTCAAATATTGTTCATAGATAAACTTGATCATAAACCCACAATTCATCGGTCTCAACAAACACACCGCAAAAGAAGACTACATCAAATAGATCTCCACAAGAGAGGGGGAGAAAATTGTATTGAGATCCAAAAAGAGAGAAGAAGCCATCTAGCTAATAACTATGGACCCGAAGGTCTGAGGTAAACTACTCACACATCATCGGAGAGGCTATGGTGTTGATGTAGAAGCCCTCCGTGGTCGATGCCCCCTCCAGCGGATCTCCGGAAAAGGCCCCAAGATGGGATCTCACGGGTACAAAAGGTTGCGGCCGTGGAATTAGGTTTTTGGCTCCGTATCTGGTAGTTTGGGGGTACGTAGGTATATATAGGAGGAAGAAGTACGTCGGTGGAGCAACATGGGGCCCACGAGGGTGGAGAGCGTGCCTAGGGGGGTAGGCGCGCCCCCTACCTCGTGCCTTCCTGGTTGATTTCTTGATGTAGGGTCCAAGTCCTCTGGATCACGTTCGTTCCAAAAATCACGTTCCCGAAGGTTTCATTCCGTTTGGACTCCGCTTGATATTCTTTTTCTGCGACACTCTGAAATAGGCAAAAAATAGCAATGCTGGGCTGGGCCTCCGGTTACTAGGTTAGTCCAAAAAATAATATAAAAGTGTATAATAAAGCCCAATAATGTCCAAAACAAAATATAATATAGCATGGAGCAATAAAAAATTATAGATACGTTGGAGACGTATCACCCCCCCTGTACATCATATATACGTGCATGGTGCACCGATCAATGCAAGTGTGTTGCACAGCCTATTCTTCCTCTTCTACATGGTATCTATCATAGGTTGATCCCAACCCTAGCCGCCACCGCCGGTTCCTCCGGTTGCCGCCTCTGCCACCGGTCGTCGCCGCTCTTCCCACCTCCAACCGCCCCGCCCGCCGTCGCAGGCTTCTTCGCCGCCACCGCCGCTGGTCGCCGCTGTCCCGCTTCCGCACCCAACCCCGCCGCTCCTACCCGCGCCTCTCTCCACCCGCGCTGCCCCCATCCTCCACCCATGCCGCACCAAACCCTAACCCGCCCGCCCCATCGTTCCCACCCGAGCCGCCCCAAACCCAAGCTGCACCATGAGCTCCTCCTCCTCCACCATCTCCAACCCCTTCGCGGTCCCGATGTCACCCTCGTCCGTGATCTCAACATCCACGAGCGTGTTCCGATGGTGCTTGATCAATCCACCGCGTCCTACTCCGCTTGGAAGCGGTACAACTCCTTGGTGTTTCGCGAGTACCTGCCCCACGACCACATCGACGGCACCGTGGACTCAAGCTTCATGATTCACGACGAGGAGTGGATGATCCTCGATGCCACCATCATCCACTGGTTCTAGCTCACCATCTCCAACGACCTCCTCCACACGGTGGTGCGTAATGACGACGATGCCTACGCCGTCTGGACCAAGCTCAACAACCTCTTCACCGACAACAAACTGCAGCGCAAGGTCCTCCTCCACGACGAGTTTTAGGGTGCCAGCAGCTTGACTCGTCCATCGACGATTTTTGCATGCGCCTCAAAAAGCTTGCCGATGAGCTCCGTGATCTCGGCGAGCCGGTCGGCGATGAGCTCCTCATCAGCACCCTCACCGCCAGCCTCAACGAGGACTTTGGGAACGCCACCTCCAACCTCACCCTCATCCCGGAGCCTACCTTTGCTAAGGTGGTGGCGTACCTCAAGCTGGAGGGGCGACGAATGAAGATGGCCCGGACACGGGCGACCCACACCGCTCTCGTCGCCGGCACCCGCGGGGGTCAGGCGCCGCTGATGTCTACTACGCAACCTTTGTTCTTGTAGACGTTGTTGGGCCTCCAAGTGCAATGTTTTGTAGGACAGTAGAAAATTTCCCTCAAGTGGATTACCTAAGGTTTATCAATCCATGGGAGGTTGTAACATCCCAAATTTTCAATTTGGAATGTTATATATTAAGTCATCATGCATATCATATTTTCTTGCATTTTGCCGATCCTAGAAATTTCACGCAACTCAAGGACCCTCGGAGAGAGTTGGAGATTTCATTATTTTCATATTTGGGCTTTCTCAAATTTTGAAAATAGGATCATTTAGTTTATTTATTTTATCTTCAAATATTTTTTCCAATAAAAAAATAAGAGAGGGAATAATATGACTTTCCCAAAATTTAGGAAAATGAAGATTTTATAATAAATCAAATTTTGGATTTTTAGGAGTTTATTCGCTTTAGGAAAAAATGCGTATTTTAAAATTTGCATTTTGCCCGTATTAAAGTTCATTTTGTTCGACTCATTTTTAGGAGTGGGGAAAATTTATTTTATTAAATTTGGAGTTCGTTTAGATTTTTTTTAATTCGTTTTTCTGTTTAAAAAAACGCGCCGCCACTTTGGGCCAAGGGCCAAGCCCGGCCAAAGCCAGCGCCCCCTCCTCATGGCGCCTCCCTTGGGAGTCCTCGCCGCCGCCCGCCGCCGAGTCGGCTCGGCCACACGCCGCCGCCGCCCGGTTCCGGCTCGGCCACGCCGCCGCCGCCGTGCCCCCTCCCAAGCAACCCCACCCCACCCTCCTTAAAGCCGCGCCCCCTCGACCCACCCAAAGCCGCCACCGCCCGGGCAGCGGCTGGTGCCCGCCGCCCGCCGCCCGGTGCCCGTCGCCGCCGCCGCGGTGCTCCGCCGCCAGTGCCCCGTCGCCCCGCCGCCCCAAGCCGACCCCGCCGGCGACCTCGCCGGAGGTAGCCACGCTCCTCCCCCGGTCCGGTTTTGTTTTAAAAAAACCCGTCCGGTTTTCTTTCGTTGTTTGGTTTTTTTAAAACCCTAGATCGGTTTATTTTTTTCTCGGTTTTGTTGTTTAATGAACGTTCATCGATCCGTTCGTTTTAACGAACGTGTTCACCGGTTAGTTTCTGTTAACGAACGCCCGTTCGTTTAACCGTTCGTCAATTTTCTTTTAACCGGATTTAATCCATTATTTTCCAATCTCGATTTCAGATCCAATCTTCAATCTAGTTTATCTTCTCGCGCGTTTATCGGAATCAGGTGATTCAAGCGCCTGGAGTTTCGTTACGAAACCGCTGTTCCGACTAATCAACTTAAACAAAGTTTTGCTACTGTAAAATTTGACCTAGTTTCAAATTGCTAGAACCGAGTCGTTTTCTTTTCGACGTTTGACTTTCGTTGCTTTATTCGACTCGATTCTTTTTGCAACCAGGGTTCTTAAGTTGAACTTTCTGGTTAGATCTTTAATTCGAGATTTACCTGTGCATTAGATGAGTACTTATTGTATGCTTGTTGTTTGTCTGCGATAGATCACCCGGAGTGCGCCGCTTGTTACTTCGAGTCTCTAGGTTTCATGGATCGTCGACAAGGCAAGTAACACTTGATCATATCTTTTCTACTACCCAGTTTTTATGCATTAGATCAATCCTCAAACACTTGCATGATTAGGATCTAATTAAATTGTGGGATGGGAAGTAGATGAGGTAGTACCTATTACCTGTATTACTTATGAAACCTTGGGAGTTACTTCTACGCTGCTTATTATGCCATGCTATGCTAGTAGACGTGGATTGGGTGAGTGATATCCATGACAGATGTGAGATTGTTAATTTAATGGTTTATCTAAGGTGGCAACTTAAACACACATTTGGGTGGATTGAGGCACTGGTTTCTATCAGGACTTGCCTGTTTTTCTTGGACCGCCACCCGGGCTCAAAGGGATCATAAGATTATTCAAACTAGAAACTTCCGTGTGCAGCCACAAGCCATTATGGGCTCTGGCATAGTTGAGTAAGTCGTGCGAACTCTTATAGTGGTGGACTAGCAGATGTAGGGGATGTAGGTGTACCGGTCCACCCATCGTAAGGTGCTAAGCGCTTACGAAAGCATGTCTCGGTCATCCGTCTCTCAAACACCATGTAGTCACGAGAACCAAACGGAGGCGATCGAGTCTTGTGGGGAAAAGTGAGCAAACCTCTGCAGAGTGTATAAACTAATCATGATTAGCCGTGTCCCCGGTTATGGACAATTTGAGTATCTAGTACTTGAATATCATGTGAATCTCAACATGTTACTCTAAATAATGTTATTGGGTTTTTAATGATTACTTTTAATTGGGATTGAGGATGCTGTCAACCATTCTCAATGTTTAACAACCACCATGATAATTAAACAAATTTATTCCTTTGCAGTAGGGAAAAACTAGCTTTATGCAAAGTTGTAACCATAGAGCTTTCCACCAGCCATTTATGCATGTAGTATATGCTTATTCCTTCATTTCTCTCTATGTGTTACATTGCCAGCATATTCCATGTGCTGACCCGTTTTCGGGCTGCAACGTTCATGTTGCAGAATTTTCAGACGACGAGTAAGGTGTTTTAGGTCATGGTTCTATACTCAGTGATGCCGATGGAGTTGATGGACTCACTTATCTTCCAAATCTTCCGCTCTTATCATTATTAGATGGCCTTAAGCCATATTTATTGTAATAAGTCCTCTTTTGGACAACGCTGTAATAAGTGTGTGATTGCTACTCTGTTATAAATCCTTGAAATCTTGTGTGGTGTCGACATTCTTGATCCGAGGATGGCCTTTGAGCACGAGAGACTTGATCCATTCGGTCGGGTCGCTCTGAGAGATGGTATCGAGCACTGAATGTTGTGAGACACGACCACTAAGTTAAAGCCATAGATCACTACTCTCTTCTCATTTTCTAACTCCTCATCTTTTCTACTCTTTAGGATGAAGGACGCCTTGAGATCAAGTACACCCAACGGATGAAGGCACACCTTTTGGATTTCACTTGAAGGAAGTCACCAAGTACACGAACCTTTGGACTCCCAAGTTTCACCGGGACGTTCAACACCACTCTGCTGAAGAGGAGCTATTTGGAAGATTCAAGCTCATGTACCAGGAAGGACTTTCGCCCCAATCACCAAGCCTATAGATAGTGTTTTCGGTGCACCAACTCGAGTGCAGGGAAAGAGCATGGCAGCTCATATCACCATGGGACGCATTGGAGATGTTTATCAAGAAGACCTCAAAGACACCATCTATCAGTTGTGGACGCCGAGATGCACAATGGGAGATAGTCAGCACCAAGAGGGATAGATCCATTGCAGCTTTTATCCAGGAGTTAAACCAGCACATTCGGCACCAGGAGAACCAGATGTGCTATGATATGCTCGAATTGAAGAATGCGAAGGGAAGGATCATCGAACTTGAAGGAGAACTAAAGACAACACGTAAGGACTACATGGGCGAGATCGTGGCGTTAGCAAGACACAATAACGATCTTAAGAAATGCGAGATTGAAGAACTCAAGAAGAAATTGGCACTCAAGAATGAAGACCCGATCGTCGGTTGTCCAAGCGACTACATCAACATCGACGACACCGACTCAGATCCAAGTGAACCCGACTTCGAAGATGAAGCTGGAGCAGACATCATGGAGTCTTCCACCGGTTCAAATTAGTAGATGACCCCCACATATTAGTAGTAGTTCCTCCATGTAATTTTTTTTAGTCCACGCACTTTTGCAATAGCTAGACCGTTGTAAGCCCTTTTGTTTGAATTGAATGAAGTGATTTTGTGTGCATTTGCTCATATACATTTGGGTAGTGTTTCCCCCTAGACCCCACTCTATTCTTAATCTCTCATCTTTTCTGAACCCATCAGATGCCTCCGAGACGCGACCCCGGTTTTGTTTTCCCGCCAGAAATCACCCAGTTGATTCAGCAGCAGAATACTTTGATCCAAACATTGGTGCAGAATCAAGGCAACAACAACAACAACCCACCACCACCACTACCACCTGTGGATCACTTGACACGTTTCTTAAGACTGAATCCGCCAGTATTTTCCAGTAGCACCGAGCCGATAGTAGCAGATGATTGGCTCCCTAAGGTAGGAAGGGAGTTGACCACTGCAGGATGTACAGATGGAGAGAAGGTGAAGTTTGCTGCACACCAACTTGAAGGACCAGCAGACATGGTGGGAGAATTTATGACCACTTACCCTCAGACACGGTCACATGGGATCAGTTTGACAAGCTTTCCGCCGCCCATGTTTCAAAGCAGAGCTATGGCCATGAAGAAGCGTGAGTTTCGCAACTACGCCAAGGAGGAAGGACTGTTGGCGGTATGTGGATGATTTTAGTAAGTTAGCACGTTATGCCCCGGATGGCGTTGCTACGAGATGCGACTAAGCGGGAGAAGTTTCGGAAGGACTGAATGATGAGTTAAGCATGCAGTTGATGGTAGCAAGTTTCAATAACTACCAGGAGTTGGTAGACCGTGCCCTCATGATTGAAGGAAAGCAAGACAAATTGAGAACCGCAAGAGGAAGTATGGGCAGGGAAGTATAACTCTGGAGCCCAATGAAGCCCGTTATTCCCTAAGCAGGGAGTTCGGTTTGACATACCCATGGAGGAGGTAATTCACACAACCATAATGGCACCAAGAATGGGAAAGGGAATGGAGGAAGCAATGGACAGAACCGCACCAACCCGTCAACACCATCCAAGGTAGACTGAGTCACATCACTTGCTTTAAGTGCCGCAAGACTGGGCATTATGCAAACGAATGTCCAGGAAGGCCGAATGGAAATGGCAATGGAAGCTACGGAAAGAAGCCAAACCCTCTCAACAGGGGACAGGTGAACCACATTGATGTGGAGGAGGTTGAAGACCAGCCCGATGCAGTGATCGGTAAGTTTTTGGTTAAGTCATTTACTGCAGTTGTTCTTTTCGATACCGGTGCATCGCATTCATACATATCAAGGGGATTTGTGGATAAGTACAAATTACCGACCCAAGCCCTTAGGTCACCCATGCTAGTAACCTCACCCGGAGCAGAATACATGGCTAGCATATGGTGTGATCGACTGCCATTAAGGATTGGACACTATGGTTTTCCCTCGGACCTAATAGTTCTGGAATCCCAAGGATTGGATGTGATATTAGGCATGGATTGGTTATCCAAGTATGGAGGGAACATAGATTGCGCCACTAAGTCAATTTTGCTCACCACACCAGAAGGAAGAAGGATCAAGTAACTATCACGACATGAGCCGAGGAGAGCACGGATAAATTCCTTATCGGGATTTGTGCAGGAAGAAGTACCAGTGGTGAAGGATTTCCCTGATGTACCTTGGGGATCACCCGTACTGTTAGTGGAGAAGAAGGATGGATCGTTAAGGATGGTTGTTGATTATCGTGGATTGAATGAAGTAACAATCAAGAACAAGTACCCACTACCAATGATAAATGATCTGTTTGATCGTTTGCAAGGAGCTAAAGTGTTTTCCAAGATCGATTTGCGATCGTGGTACCATCGATTGAAGATTCGAGAGCAGGACATACCTAAGACAACATTTACCACGAGATATGGATCTGTATGAGTACACCGTTATGTCATTTGGGTGACTAACGCTTTGCCTATTTCATGAACCCGATGAACAAAGTGTTTATGGAGTTTTTGGATAAGTTCGTCGTGGTGTTCATAGATGATATTTTGATTTTCTCGAAGAATGAAGAGGAACATAAGGAACATTTGCGATTGGTTTTGGAGAAACTAAGGGAACATCAGTTATATGCCAAGTTCAGCAAATGTGAGTTTTGGCTAAAGGAAGTTGGATTTCTTGGACACGTTATATCCGGAGAAGGGATAGCAGTTGACCCCACAAAGGTTGAGACCGTAACCAAATGGGAAGCACCCACGACAGTTGGAGAGATTCGGAGTTTCCTTGGACTCGCAGGATACTACCGAAGATTCATTGAGAATTTCTCAAGGATTGCAAAGCCTATGACATAATTGTTGAAGAAGGATACCAAGTTCATATGGACTGAGGATTGTGAGGCAAGTTTTCAGGAGTTGAAGAAAAGATTGGTTACCTCACCAGTGTTAATTTTGCCAGATCAGACCAAGGATTATGAGGTGTATTGCGACGCTTCACGTCGAGGACTTGGAGCGGTGCTTATGCAGGAAGGAAGAGTTGTTTCGTATGCTTCACGACTGCTTAAGCCTCATGAGTTGAATTATGCCACACATGATTTGGAGTTAGCAGCCGTTGTGCATGCATTGAAGACACAGAGACATTTTCTCATTGGAAATCTTTGTGAGGTGTATACGGATCACAAGAGTTTGAAGTACATCTTCACGCATGAAGGAATTAAATCTTTACGGAGGGGTTGGATCTTATCAAGGATTATGATATGAGATTGCATTATCACCGGGAAGGCTAACGTTGTAGCAGACGCATTGAGCCGTAAGAGCCACGTCAATACCCTAATGATGGGAGGAATACCCAATGAGTTAGCCGAGGACCTTCGAGAGCTATGTTTGGAAATAGTTCCGAGAGGCTATGTAGCAGCATTGGAGATTCAGTCAACATTGTTGACAAAATCAGAGAAGCCCAAAAGGCAGATAAGGAAGTTGCCTCTATAAAGGAGAAAATGAGCAAAGGAAAAGCTAAGGGATTTCGTGAGGATGAGCACGATACCCTATGGTTTGAGGACCGTGTTTATGTGCCAAATAACCCGGAGATCAGGAAGTTGATTTTGCAAGAAGCTCATGATTCACCCTACTCGATTCACCCAGGAAATACCAAGATGTATTTGGATTTGAAGAATACTTTCTGGTGGACCGGAATGAAGAAGGATATTGCGGAGTATGTAGCAGTTTGCGATGTATGTCAGAGAGTAAAGGCAGAGCATCAGAAGACAGCAGGATTGTTACAACCATTGCCGATACCCGAATGGAAGTGGGATAAACTAGGCATGGATTTCATCACAGGTTTGCCAAAGACTCGTACTGGCTATGACTCGATTTGGGTTATAGTCGACCGCTTGACGAAGGTAGCTCATTTCATTCCGACCAAGACTACCTATAGCAGTGCTAAGTTGGCAAAGATATACATGACCAGAATTGTGTGTTTACACGGAGTTCCGAGGAGTATCGTATCAGATAGAGGAACCCAATTTACCTCAAAGTTTTGGAATCAGTTGCATGAAACATTGGGAACCAGGTTGGAATTTAGTACAACTTTCCACCCACAGACCGATGGACAGACTGAGAGAGTCAACCAGATTTTGGAGGATATGCTGAGAGCTTGTGCACTAGATTATGGATCTAGTTGGGATGATAACTTGCCGTATGCAGAGTTTTCTTATAACAACAGTTACCAAACCAGCTTGAAGATGGCACCTTCGAGGCTTTATGCGGAAGGAGGTGCAGAACACCGTTATCATGGGACGAAGCCGGAGACCGTCGATTGTTTGGACCAGATTTGATTAAGGAGTGCGAAAAGAAGGTTAAGTTGATTCGCGATAGGCTCAAGGTAGCCCGATCCGACGAAAAAGCTATGCGGACTCAAACGCAAGGCGATGGAATATGAAGTTGGAGACAGAGTATATCTTAGAGTATCCCGCTTGAGGAGTTAATCGTTTTGGAGTTAAAGGAAAATTAGCACCACGTTTCGTTGGACCGTATAAGGTTTTGCAACGCATGGGAGAAGTTGCTTATAAGCTGGAATTGCCAGAGGGACTGTCAGGAGTTCATGATGTATTCCATGTTTCTCAGCTGAAGAAATGTCACGCCGAGATGGCGGAGGTACGGTTAAGAATACAAAGTGCCACTTGAAGCGGTTCAGTTGAAGGAGGATTTGACATATGAGGAGAAACCAGTCAGGATTCTTGATTATGCCAGCAGAGTTACTCGCAGCAAGGTTATCAACTTTTGCAAGGTTCAGTGGAGCCACCACACTGAGGATGAAGCCACGTGGGAGAGAGAAGAAGATTTGCTCAAGGATCACCCTCACCTATTTTCTAGCCAACCCGAATCTCGAGGGCGAGATTCATCTTAAGGGGGGTAGGTTTGTAACATCCCAAATTTTCAATTTGGAATGTTATATATTAAGTCATCATGCATATCATATTTTCTTGCATTTTGCTGATCGTAGAAATTTCACGCAACTCAAGGACCCTCAGAGAGAGTTGGAGATTTCATTATTTTCATATTTGGGTTTTCTCAAATTTTGAAAATAGGATCATTTGGATTTATTTATTTTATCTTCAAATATTTTTTCCAATAAAAAAATAAGAGAGGGAATAATATGACTTTCCCAAAATTTAGGAAAAATGAAGATTTTATAATAAATCAAATTTTGGATTTTTCGGAGTTTATTCGCTTTAGGAAAAAATGCGTATTTTAAAAATTTGCATTTTTGCCCCGTATTAAAGTTCATTTTGTTCGACTCATTTTTAGGAGTGGGGAAAATTTATTTTATTAAATTTGGAGTTCGTTTAGATTTTTTAATTAGTTTTTCTGTTTAAAAAACCCGCGCCGCCACTTTGGGCTAAGGGCCAGTGACCCTTGACCGACCCAGCGCCCCTCCCTCGCGCCTCCCTTGGGAGTCCTCGCCCGCCCGCCCGCCGAGTCCGGCTCGGCCACGCCGCCGCCGTTGCCCCCTCCCAAGCAACCCCACCTCCCTCCATAAAAGCCGCCCCCTCGACCCACCAGCGCCGCCCGCCTTGTAACCCAGCAGCCGCCGCCTTGGGCCGCCCGGTGCCCGTCGCCCGCCGCCGCGGTGCCCGCCGGTGCCCCCGTCGCCCGCCGCCCCAAGCCGACCTCACGGAGCCCGGTGCCCGGCGACCTCGCTGGAGGTAGCCATGCCCCTCCCCCGGTCCGGTTTTGTTTAAAAAAAAATAACCCGTCCGGTTTTCTTTCGTTGTTCGGTTTTTTTTAAAACCCTAGATCGGTTTATTTTTTTCTCGGTTTTGTTGTTTAATGAACGTTCATCGATCCGTTCGTTTAACGAACGTGTTCACCGGTTAGTTTCTGTTAACGAACGCCCGTTCATTTAACCGTTCGTCGATTTTCTTTTAACCGGATTTAATCCGTTATTTTCCAATCTCGATTTCAGATCCAATCTTCAATCTAGTTTATCTTCTCGCTCGTTTATCGGAATCAGGTGATTCAAGCGCCTGGAGTTTCGTTACGAAACCGCTGTTCCGACTAATCAACTTAAACAAAGTTTTGCTACTGTAAAATTTGACCTAGTTTCAAATTGCTAGAACCGAGTCGTTTTCTTTTCGACGTTTGACTTTCGTTGCTTTATTCGATTCGATTCTTTTTGCAACCAGGGTTCTTAAGTTGAACTTTCTGGTTAGATCTTTCATTCGAGATTTACCTGCGCATTAGATGAGTACTTATTGTATGCTTGTTGTTTGTCTGCGATAGATCACCCGGAGTGCGCCGCTTGTTACTTCGAGTCTCTAGGTTTCATGGATCGTCGACAAGGCAAGTAACACTTGATCATATCTTTTCTACTACCCAGTTTTTATGCATTAGATCAATCCTCAAACACTTGCATGATTAGGATCTAATTAAATTGTGGGATGGGAAGTAGATGAGGTAGTACCTATTACCTGTATTACTTATGAAACCTTGGGAGTTACTTCTACGCTTATTATGCCATGCTATGCTAGTAGGCGTGGATTGGGTGAGTGATATCCATGATGATGTGAGATTGTTAATTTAATGGTTTATCTAAGGTGGCAACTTAAACACACATTTGGGTGGATTGAGGCACTGGTTTCTATCAGGACTTGCCTGCTTTTTTCTTGGACCGCCACCCGTGCTCAAAGGGATCATAAGATTATTCAAACTAGAAACTTCCGTGTGCAGCCACAAGCCATTATGGGCTCTGGCATAGTTGAGTAAGTCGTGCGAACTCTTATAGTGGTGGACTAGCAGATGTAGGGGATGTAGGTGTACGGTCCACCCATCGTAAGGTGCTAGCGCTTACGAAGATCGTGTCTCGGTCATCCGTCTCTCAAACACCATGTAGTGCGAGAACCAAACGGAGGCGATCGAGTCTTGTGGGGAAAAGTGAGCAAACCTCTGCAAAGTGTATAAACTAATCATGATTAGCCGTGTCCCCGGTTATGGACAATTTGAGTATCTAGTACTTGAATATCATGTGAATCTCAACATGTTACTCTAAATAATGTTATTGGGTTTTTAATGATTACTTTTAATTGGGATTGAGGATCTTTGTCAACCATTCTCAATGTTTAACAACCAACATGATAGTTAAACAAATTTATTCCTTTCCAGTAGGGAAAAACTAGCTTTATGCAAAGCTGTAACCATAGAGCTTTCCACCAGCCATTTATGCATGTAGTATAGGCTTATTCCTTCATTTCTCTCTATGTGTTACATTGCCAGCATATTCCATGTGCTGACCCGTTTTCGGGCTGCAACGTTCATGTTGCAGAATTTTCAGACGACGAGTAAGGTGTTTTAGGTTGTGGTTCTATACTCAGTGATGCCGATGGAGTTGATGGACTCACTTATCTTCCAAATCTTCCGTTGTTATCATTATTAGATAACCTTAAGCCATATTTATTGTAATAAGTCCTCTTTTGGACAACGCTGTAATAAGTGTGTGATTGCTACTCTGTTATAAATCCTTCGAAGTACTGTGTGGTGTCAGCATTACTGATCCAGGGATGACGCCTGAGCACAGAGACTTGATCCATTCGGGTCGGGTCGCTACAGAGGCGTAGGATGAAGATGGTCTCTCTCAAACAACCATGCAACCAAATAACAAAGAGTCTCTTGTGTCCCCAACACACCCAATACAATACTAAATTGTATAGGTGCACTAGTTCCGCGAAGATATGGTGATACAAATGTAATATGGGTAGTAGATATAAGTTTTTGTAATCTGAAATATAAAAACAGAAAGGTAGAAAGTAACAAAAGTGAGCAAAAATAGTATTCCAATGCTTGAAAACAAGGCCTAGGGTTCATACTTTCACTAGTGCAAGTTCTCTGAACAATAATAACATAATTAGATCATATGGCAATCCCTCAACGTGCAACAAAAGTCACTCCAAAGTTCCTATCCGGAGAACATAAGATGAAATTGCTTGTAGGGTACGAAACCACCTCAAAGTTATTCTTTCCGATCAATCCATTGAGCTATTCCTATAAGTGTCACAAACAACCCTAGAGTTAGTAGTAAAATAACACCACATGACACACATCAATCAAACCCTAATGTCACCTAGATACTCCAATGTTACTACAAGTATCCGTGGGTCAATTATACGATATGCATCACACAATCTCAGATTCATAATATTCAATCCAACACAAAGAACTCCAAGAGTATCCAAAGATTTCTATCAGAGAAAGGAATATGAAAACGCGTACCAACCCCTATGCATAGATTACCCCAATGTCACTATGGGAATCCGCAAGTTGATAACCAAAACATACATCAAGTGGATCAATAGAACATCCCATTATCACCATGGATATCCCATCGCAAGACATACATCAAGTGCTCTCACATCCAAAGATTCAATCTGACATAACAAAACCTCAAAGGAAAAGATTCAATTCATCACAAGGTAGAGAGGGAAGAACACCATAAGATCCAACTATAGTAACAAATCTCGTGGAACATCAAGATCGTGCCAAATCAAGAACACGAGAGAGAAAGAGATCAAACACATAGCTACTGGTACATACCCTCGGCCTCGAGGGTAAACTACTCCCTCCTCGTCATGGAGACCGCCGGGATGATGAAGATGGCCACTGGTGATGGTTTCCCCCTCTAGCAGGGTGCTGAAACGGGCTCTCGGTTGGTTTTTCGTGGCTACAGAGGCTTGCAGCGCCGGAACTACCGATCTAGGTTTCTTTCTGGGGGTTTCTGGATTTATAGGAATTTCTGGCGTCGGTTTCAAGTCAGGGGGGTCCACGAGGCAGCGACAAGGCAGGGGCGCGCTCTCCACCCTTGTGGATGCCTGGTGGCTCCTTTGGTCCATCTCCGATACTCCGTGGGCTTCTTCTGGTCCATAAAAAACCGTCGTAAAGTTTTAGCTCGTTTGGACTCCGTTTGATATTCCTTTTATGTAAATCTCAAAAACAAGGAAAAAACAGAAACTGGCACTAGGCTCTAGGTTAATAGGTTAGTCCCAAAAATAATATGAAACATCATATTAATGCATATAAAACATCCAAAATAGATAATATAATAGCATGGAACAATAAAAAATTATTGATACATTGGAGACGTATCAAGCATCCCCGAGCTTAATTCCTCGTCATTCTCGAGTAGGTAAATGATAAAAATAGAATTTTTGATGTGGAATGCTACCTAACATATTTATCCATGTAATTATCTTTATTGTGGCAAGAATATTCAGATCCATAAGATTAAAAAAAGTTTAATATTGACATAGAAACAATAATTCTTCAAGCATACTAATAAAACAATCATGTCTTCTCAAAATAACATGGCCAGAGAAAGTTATCCCTACAAAATCATATAGTCTGGCTATGCTCCATCTTCATCACACAAAGTATTAAATCATGCACAACCCCGATGACAAGCCAAGCAATTATTTCATACTTTTGATGTTCTCAAACTTTTTCAACTTTCACGCAATACATGAGTGTGAGCCATGGATATAGCACTATAGCTGGAATAGAATATGGTGGTTGTGGAGAAGACGAAAAGCAGATAGTCTCACATCAACTAGGTGTATCAACGGGATATGGAGATGCCCATCAATAGAAATCAATGTGAGTGAGTAGGGATTGCCATGCAACGGATGCACTAGAGCTATAAGTTTATGAAAGCTTAAAAAGAAACTAAGTGGGTGTGCATCCAACTCGCTTGCTCACGAAGACCTAGGGCAATTTGAGGAAGCCCATCATTGGAATATACAAGCCAAGTTCTATAATGAAAATTTCCCACTAGTATATGAAAATGACAAAATAGGAGACTCTCTATCATGAAGATCATGGTGCTATTTTGAAGCACAAGTGTGGAAAAAGAATAGTAGCATTGCCCCTTCTCTCTTTTCTCTCATTCTTTTATTTTGGGCTCTTTGGCCTCTCTTTTTTATTTATTTTTATTTTACGTCCAGAGTCTCATCCCAACTTTTGGGGGAATCATAGTATCCATCATCCTTTCCTCACATGGGACAATGCTCTAATAATGATGATCATCACACTTTTATTTACTTTACAACTCAAGAATTACAACTCGATACTAGAACAAATGTATTACTCTATATGAATGCCTCCGGTGGTGTAACGGGATGTGCAATGTCTCAAGAGTGACATGTATATAAACAAATAACATGAATGGTGGCTTTGCCACAAATACGATGTCAACTACATGATCATTCAAAGCAATATGACAATGATGAAGCGTGTCATAATAAATAGAACGGTGAAAGTTGCATGGCAGTATATCTCGGAATGGCTTTGGAAATGCCATAATAGGTAGGTATGGTGGTTGTTTTGAGGAAGGTATATGGTGGGTGTAATGCACCGGCGAAAGTTGCCGGTACTAGAGAGGCTAACAATGGTGGAAGGCTGAGAGTGCGTATAATCCATGGACTCAACATTAGTCATAAAGAACTCACATACTTATTACAAAAGTCTATTAGATATCGAAACAAAGTACTACACACATGCTCCTAGGGGGGTAAATTGGTAGGAAAAGACCATCGCTCGTCCCCGACCGCCACTCACAAGGAAGATAATCAATAAATAAATCATGCTCCGACTTCATCACATAACGTTTCACCATACGTGCATGCTACGGGAATCACAAACTTTAACACAAGTATTTCTACCAATCCACAATTACTCACTAGCATGACTCTAATATCACCATCTTTATATCTCAAAACAATCGTAAGGAATCAAACTTCACATATTATTCAGTGCACTTAATATGAAAGTTTTTATTATATCCCTCTTGGATGCCCATCATAATAGGACTAAATTCATAACCTAAGCAAATTACCATGCTGTTTAAGGACTCTAATAATAATATAAGTGAAGCATGAGAGTTCATCAATTTCTTCAAAATAAAACCACTGTCGTGCTCTAAAAAGATATAAGTGAAGCACTAGAGCAAATGACAAACTACTCCAAAAGATATAAGTGAAGATCAATAATTAGTCGAATAATTATGTAACTATGTGAAGACTCTCTAACATTTAATAATTTCAGATCTTGGGATACTATTCAAATATCAAGCAAAACAAAAGAAAATAAAATGACGCTCCAAGCAAAACACATATCATGTGGTGAAAATACAGCTCCAAGTAAGGTTACCGATGAACGAAGACGAAAGAGGGGATGCCATCCGGGGAATCCCCAAGCGTAGATGCTTGGTTATCCTTGAATATTACCTTGGGATGCCTTGGGAATCCCAAAGCTTAGGCTCTTGCCAGTCATTATTCCGTAGTCCATCAAAACTTCACCCAAAACTTGAAAACTTCACAACAGAAAACTCGTAAGTTCCGTTAGTATAACAAAGCAAATCACCACTTATGTACAGTTGTGAACTCATTATAACTTTATATTGGTGTAATATCTAATTTATTCCAACTTCTCCATGGTTCATACCCTCCGATACTACTCATAGATTTATCAAAATAAGCAAACAACACAATGAAAACGGAATCTGTCAAAAACAAAACAGTCTGTAGTAATCTGGAAACTTCGTATACTTCTATAACTGCAAAAAATCTGAAAACTTAGGACAATCTAGGAAATTTGTATATCAATCATGTGTAAAAAGTTCATATCAAACTCACGTTCCAGTGAATTTTCAAAATTCCTCGACTGAGAGCAAAAGTTTCTGTTTTTGCACAGAATCAAGTCAACTATCATCCACACTATCCTAAAGGCTTTACTTGGCACTTTATTGAAACAAAAGCTATAAAACATGATTAGTACAGTAGCTTAATCATGTGAACACATAAAAATGGTAGGGGTAAATATTGGGTTGTCTCCCAACAAGCGCTTTTCTTTAATGCCTTTTTAGCTAGGCATGCTGATATCAATGATGCTCACATAAAAGATAAGAATTGAAACATAATGGGAGCATCATGAAGCATACGACTAGCACATTTAAGTCTAACCCACTTCCTATGAATAGGTACTTTGTGTGCAAACAACTTATGGGAATAAGAATCAACTAATAGGCAGGTAAAACAAGCAAAACTTCAAGATTTTCAACACATAGAGAGGAAACTTGATATTATTGAAATTCCTACAAGCATATATTACTCCCTCATAATAATTTTCAGTATCATCATGAATGAATTAAACAATATAACAATCACATAAATCATTATTTTCATGATCCCCAAGCATAGAAAATTTACTACTCTCCACATAAGCAAAATTCTTCTCAGTCGAAAGAGTGGAAGTATCATAAGAAACTCGAATACTATAAATTGTTTCCACATTAAAAGAGTAATGTTCAGAAAAAGGGTAATCATAATTATGACAAGTTTTATAAATATAATCATCACTACTTTTTATAACATAAGTGTCATCACAATAATCATCATAAGTAGCAACTTTCTTCTCATCAAAATCAATTGAAACCTCTTCCAAGATAGTGGAATCATTACTAAGTAAAGTCATGACCTCTCCAAATCCACCTTTATCATTATAATAAGATTCAACACCCTCCAAATTAGTGGGATAATTATTATCTAAAGTTGACACTCAGCCAAACCCACTTTCATAATTATTGCAATCATCGAAAATAGGAGGCATGCTATCATCATAATAAATTTGCACATCAAAACTTGGGGGACTAAAAATATCATCTTCATCAAGCATCGCATCCCCAAGCTTGGGACAAACATTAATTGCAGCAAATAAATTCTCAAACATGTCATTCTCATCAAACATAGCATCCCCAAGCTTGTGCCTTTGCATATCATAAGCATAATCACTTTCATCATTAATAGTATGAATAACACCAATAGTATAGCAATTATTATCATCACAATTTTCTAAGTTGGTGCCAAAAAGATTCTCAAGATTATAACAAGTATCATTACTTTCCCGATCATAATCATCACAATGAGTAATAGGCATAACAAAATCATCCTCAATAGTTTATTCGGACATTGTACCATAAGGAAAAGAATCAATATCATCATGTCTATCATCCTCCACATTTATTTTTGATTCACTCTCATTAGGCATAACAATAATAGGAGCAACATCATTTGGGAGGGCTACCTTTTTACCTTTGCTCCTCCGTATTTTCTTTTTCTTCTCCACATCATGTGTGGGTTTAATCAAATTTTTGGAGCTCCTTATTGATGAGATTGGTTGCATAGGAAGCTCATTCTTGTAACCTGTTTCATCACGAGAGACAATAGGAGGGAAAGTGGAGAGCTTTAACCTTTCATTAGTATTTCTTTTATATTCTATTGGTTTTCCCATCTTTCTATAGTTGGCAATATAAGCATTCTCATTGCAATTTACCACGCAAAACATATAGATTTCTTTAAGAGTAGTTTCAGCATGGTTGGTGAATATGAACGCATCAAACCAACTATTTTTATGTGACAATTCTTCACACCCAAAAAATAAACAAAGTTCATTATAAAGTTCAAGGGTGATCAAGTTATTGCAATATTTGGTCACGGTTCGATTATGAAAAAGTATGCATTGAAAATTAAGATGACCAACTCTATTGCAAAGTTTGCAAGTAATGGGATGAAGAGAGCATAATTTTGTAGCAAATTTATCTATCACCTTAAGCCATATATTGGTTTCATCATGTTTATGCTTCTTACAATATCTATCATCCCAATAAGCATGTCTTCACAAACTCTATTCACTCCACAAAAAATGACATGCTTATAAGAGACTTCTTTATCATGACTAGTGCAATCATCATTAGTATCATGAATATTCATAGCAAGCACACTAACAACATTGCAATCATATCATTCAACCATTTAGAGCCAAACATTTTATTGACTTCTTCTTCTAACACTTGAGAACAATTTTCCTTTCCATCATTTTCATGAAAGACATTAAAAAGATGAAGCATATGAGGCAACCTCAATTCCATTTTTTTGTAGTTTTCTTTTATAGACTAAACTAGTGATAGAACAAGAAACTAAAAGATTTGATTGCAAGATCTAAAGATATACCTTAAACCACTAACCTTCCCGGCAACGGCGCCAGAAAAGAGCTAGATGTCTACTACGCAACCTTTCCTCTTGTAGACATTGTTGGGCCTCCAAGTGCAGAGTTTTGTAGGACAGTAGCAAATTTCCCTCAAGTGGATGACCTAAGGTTTATCAATCCGTGGGAGGCGTAGGATGAAGATGGTATCTCTCAAACAACCCTGCAACCAAATAAGAAAGAGTCTCTTGTGTCCCAAACACCCAATACAATGGTAAATTGTATAGGTGCACTAGTTCGGCGAAGAGATGGTGATACAAGTGTAATATGGTTAGTAGATATAGGTTTTTGTAGTGTGAAAATATAAAAACAGCAAGGTAGCAAGTAATAAAAGTGAGCAAAAACGGTATTGCAATGCTTGAAAACAAGGCCTCGGGTTCATACTTTCACTAGTGCAAGTTCTCTCAACAATGATAACATAATTAGATCATATGGCAATCCCTCAACGTGCGACAAAAGTCACTCCAAAGTTCCTATCGCGGAGAACATAAGATGAAATTGCTTGTAGGGTACGAAACCACCTCAAAGTTATTCTTTCCGATCAATCCATTGCTATTCCTATAAGTGTCACAAACAACCCTAGAGTTAGTAGTAAAATACACCACATGACACACATCAACCAAACGCTAATGTCACCTAGATAGTCCAATGTTACCACAAGTATCCGTGGGTCAATTATACGATATGCATCACACAATCTCAGATTCATAATATTCAATCCAACACAAATAACTTCAAGAGTATCCCAAGATTTCTATCGGAGAAAGGAATATGAAAACGCGTACCAACCACTATGCATAGATTACCCCAATTTCACCATGGGAATCCGCAAGTTGATAACCAAACATACATCAAGTGGATCAATAGAACATCCCATTGTCACCAAGGATATCCCATCGCAAGACATACATTAAGTGCTCTCACATCCAAAGATTCGATCCGACATAACAAAACCTCATGGCTCCTATGGTCCATCTCCGATACTCCGTGGGCTTCTTCTGGTCCATAAAAAATCCTCGTGAAGTTTCAGCTCATTCGGACTCCGTTTGATATTCCTTTTCTGTAAAACTCAAAAACATGAAAAAAAAAACAAAAACTGGCACTGGGCTCTAGGTTAATAGGTTAGTCCCAAAAAATAATATAGAATAGCATATAATGCATATAAATATCCAAAACAAATAATATAATAGCATGGAACAATAAAAAATGATAGATATGTTGGAGACGTGTCAGCCGCCGTCGCCGCGTCCCGCGCCGGTCTTCCCGCAGGCGCCGATGGCACCCCACCCGCCGCCCCCGCCGGCCGCTAAAGGGAAATGTCGTGGTGGCCGCAAGCAGCAGCAGAGCGCCGACGCTCAGGGAGGAGCGGCCCGCCCCCAGCAGCAGCAGTACTAGCCGGCCCCGTGTTATGCCAGCCAGAACCCTTGGATTGGCGTTGTGCATGCCTACTCCATGCCGGTTCCCCGCGCCCCTGCCCCGGGTATCCTCGGCGCGGGGCCTCCGTCCCATCAGGCGTTCTATGCTGATGTCTACTATGCAACTTTATTCTTGTAAACTCGTGTTGGGCCTCCGAGCGCAGAGTTTTGCAGGACAGTAGCAATTTTCCCTCAAGTGGATGACCTAAGGTTTATCAATCCGTGGGAGGCGTAGGATGATGATCGTCTCTCTCAAAAAACCTTGCAACGAAATACAAGAAATCTCTTGTGTCCCAACACACCCAATACAATGGCAAATTGTATAGGTGCACTAGTTCGGGGATGTCGCTTGAAGCTACGTCAGTATTTCCCCAAAGAGGAAGGGATGATGCAGCACATCGGCGGTAGGTATTTCCCTCAGATATGAAACAAGGTTATCGAACCAGCAGGAGAACCAAGCAACACAACGCAAACAGCCCCTGCACACAAATAACAGCACCTCGCAACCTAACGTGTTAAAGGGGTTGTCAATCCCTTTCGGGTAGCGGCGCCAGAAATTGCGTGTTGACGGGAGAGAGTTGTAAAAGGTTGAATAAATAGATCGCAAATAAAATAAAGTTCAGCAAAGTATTTTGTATTTTTGGTTTAATAGATCTTATAAAAAGTGCAAATAAAATAGACCGCAAAGCAAATATATGAGAAAGAAGACCCGGGGGCCGTAGGTTTCACTAGTGGCTTCTCTCGAGAAAGATAGCAAACGGTGGGTAAACAAATTACTGTTGGGCAATTGATAGAACCTCAAATAATTATGACGATATCCAGGAAATGAACATTACATAGGCATCATGTCCAAGATTAGTAGACCGACTCCTGCCTGCATCTACTACTGTTACTCCACACATCGACCGCTATCCAGCATGCATCTAGTGTATTAAGTTCATGGAAAAACGGAGTAACGCAATAAGAATGATGACATGATGTAGACAAGATCCGTTTATCTATGGCGGTAGATATAGATCCCATCTTTTTATCCTTAGTAGCAATGATACATACGTGTCGGTTCCCTTTACACATCGGGATCAAGCACCGTAAGATCGAACCCACTACCGGGCACCTCTTCCCATTGCAAGATAAATAGATCAAGTTGGCCAAAAAAAAACCAGATATCGGAGAAGAAATACGAGGCTATAAGAGATCATGCATATAAGAGATCAAAGAAACTCAAATAAGTTTCATGGATATAAAAAGATATGACTGACCATAAACTCAAAGTTCATCAGATCCCAACAAACACACCGCAAAAAGAGTCACGTCATATGGATCTCCAAGAGACCATTGTATTGGGCATTCAGCGAGAGAGAGAAAGCCATCTAGCTACTAACTACTGACCCGAAGGTCTACGAAGAACTACTCACGCATCATCGGAGAGGCACCAATGGAGGTGGTGAACCCCAGCCGAGATGGTGTCTAGATTGGATCTGGTGGTTCTGGACTCTGTGGCGGCTGGATGAATATTTTGTCAACGCTTCTAGGGTTCTGGTATTTTTGGGGTATTTATAGAGCAAAGAGGCGGTCCAGGTTGGGTTGTCCCCTCCTCGGGACTCCCCCAGGTGCAACCAGGGCCCAACTTCTTCCTTCTGGCGCATAAAAACATTGATTTCCTGTGATGTAAAAAACATGAAAAAAACAGCAACTGGCACTTGGCACTATGTCAATAGGTTAGTACCAAAATATGATATAGAATGAATATAAAATGATTATAAAACATCCATGATTGACAATAAAGCAGCATGGAACAGTCAAAAATTATAGATACGTTGGAGACGTATCAGCATCCCCAAGCTTAACTCCTACTCGTCCTTGAGTAGGTAAATGATAAAAATAGAAATTTTGATGTGGAGTGATGTTCATCATGTCATATCATATTCTTTTCTTTATAGCATGGACATTTGGAGTTTTATGTGATTCAATGCAATAGTCTGGTTTTGACATAATAATTTAGACACTCAAGCATATCAACAAGCAACCATGTCTTTCAAAATATCAATGCTAAAACAAGTTATCCCGAGCCCATCATGCTCAAACATTGATCCATTCATGAAACACACACGAATATTAGCTACACCCAATACTTAAGTACGATCATATTGGCTCCTAGTTGGTGCTTTTATAAGAGAGGATGGAGACTCAAATTTCAAAATAAAAAATATCATAAAGTAAAAGAAAGGCCCTTCGCGGAGGGAAGTAGGGATTTGTAGAGGTGCCAGAGCTCAAAGCCAAAAATATAGAGATAAAAACATTTTGGGAGGTGTATCCATCCCACCAACGAAAACAACTCAGAGTTCTGAACATTTTCCATGCTAGATATACCATAGGCGGTTCCCAAATAGAAAATAAAGTATATTCCTTTTTTCCACCATTCTTTCACTTTCCATGGCTAGCCGTATCCACGTGTGCCCTCCATACCAACACTTTCCAAGGAATTTAATACTTGACAACATAAAGTAAATTCATTTTTGCATTCCAGGACTAGGCATCCCTAAGACCTTTTCCTTACTCTCGTGCAATGACAAGTGAATAAAAACTCATCGTGAGAATAACACATCCTGCATGGAAAATATTAGCCACCCGTTACCGTTCCGCGAGCGAAACAAACACACAAAAGAGAAGTTTATTTTGAAAATTAGAGATGGAACATGCAAATTTGCATAGAACGGCAAAAGAATACCGCATATAGGTAGATATAGTGGACTCATGTGGCAAAAGTGGTTTAAACGATTTTGGATGCACAAGTAGAGATCATACTTAGTGCAAAATGAAGGCTAGCAAAAAGATTGAGAAGCGACCAACCAAGAAACGAATAATCTCATAAGCAAGCAATTAAGCATAATTAACACCGAATAATGCACCACAAGTAGGATATAATTTTCATTGCATGATTATTGACTTCCGTGCATGCATAGGGAATCACAAACCTTAACACCAATATTCTTACTAGAGCACAATTACTCATCAACATAACTCACATATCACATCATCATATCTAAAAACTATTACTAAGAATCAAGTTTATTTTGTCCAATGATCTTCATGACATTTTTTATTTATCCTTCTTGGATATCTATCACTTTGGGACTAATTTTCATGTGTTCCTTTTCATAAGCTCAAACAAATATAAGTGAAGATCACGAGCATAACAAATTTTCTTTCTCTCAAAATAATTTAAGTGAAGCAAGAGAGAATTTCTTCAAAATTTTACAAACTCTCAAATAAATCTAAGTGAAGCAAGTGAGCATTTCTTCAAAAATACTAAAGCACACCGTGCTCAAAAAGATATTAGTGAAGCACTAGAGCAAGTCCTAGCTCATAAAAGATTTAAGTGAAGCACAGAGAGCAATTTTAACAAGTCATGATATAATTTTGGCTCTCTCAAATAGGTGTGTCCAGAAAGGATTGATGACTTAAAACAGAAAATAAAACAAGCAAAGACTCATATTATACAAGAGTCTCGAAGCAAAACACATATCATGTGACGAATAAAAATATAGCCTTGAGTAAAATACCGATAATTGTTGGAAGAAAGCGGGGATGCCACTCGGGGGCATCCCCAAGCTTAGTTGGTTGCTCATTCTTGGATAATATCTTGGGATGCCAGGGTATACCCAAGCTTAGGCACTTACATCCTTCCTTCATCCATCGTAAGATAACTCAAACCTTGAAAACTTCAATAACACAAAACTCAACAAAACCTTCATGAGATCCGTTAGTGTAAGAAAAATAAATCACTATTATAAGTTTTGTATCAAACCAGTTCATATTTTTTGTATTATATCTACTGTATTCCAACTTTTCTATGGCAAAAACTCATCAAAGAAAACCATAGAGCCATCAAAATAAGCACACAACACAAACAAAACAGAATCTGTCAAAACAGAACAGTCTGTAGTAATCTGACTTTTGCGAATACTTATGGAACTCCAAAAATTCTACCAAATTAGAAGACCAGGGTAATTTGTATATTAATCTTCTGTGAAAATAATCAGAGCAAAAGCTATTTTCTGTGATTTATGAAAATTATTTTTGTGAGCACAAAGTTTCTGTCTTTTTCAGCAAGATCAAACAACTATCACCCGCGAAGATCCTAAAGGCTTTACTTGGCACAAACACTAATTAAAACATAAAAAACACAATCATAACAGAAGCATAATTGTGCAAACACTCAAGAATAGAAAGCAAAAAGCAAAAATAAATTTTATTCATTGGGTTGCCTCCCAACAAGCGCTATAGTTTTATGCCCCTAGCTAGGCATAAGATTTTAACGATGCTCATACGAAAGATAATAATTGAAACACAACGAGAGCATCATGAAACATGTGACAAACACATTTAAGTCTAACATACTTCCGATGCATAGGGATTTTATAGGTAAACAAATTATCATGACAAGAAATATCTAGCATGTGCAAAGGAGAGGAATAAAACATTGACAATCTCAACACAACGAGAGGAAATTTAATAACATGGAAATTTCTACAACCATATTTTCCTCTCCCATAATAATTATATGTAGGATCATAATCAAATTCAATAGTATAACTATCATATAAAATTTTCTCTTTATGGTCCACATGCATGCAAAGTTGACACTCTTCCAAAATAGTGGGATTATTTTTAGCTAAAGTTACACTCTTCCAAACCCACTTTCAATATTATCACAAACATATTCATCATGAGGCTTAAATAAATATTTAAGATCATAAGAAACATTATCACCCCAATCATGATCATTGCAATAAGTAGCGGACATGACAAAACAAGCATCCCCAAGCTTGGGGTTTTGCATATTATTAGCACAATTGACATTAATAGAATTTATAGTAAAATATTGCAATCATGCTTTTCATTCAAGGAGCTATCATGAATCACTTCATAAATTTCTTCATCACAATTTTCAGATTCACGATTCTCAAGCAAAACTTCATAAAGATAATCTAATGCACTCAACTCACTAGCAATTGGTTCATCATGATTGGATCTTTTAAAAAGATTAGCAAGTGGATGGGGATCCATACCAATAGATTTTTAGCAAGCGAAGATGCAAGCATATAGAAGGCATATGGCAACACAAGCAAACATGAGATCTGACGAAAAACGGCGAACGAAAAAGAAGGCGAATAAAACGGCAAATTTTGTGAAGTGGGGTAGAGGAAAACGAGAGGCAAATTGCAAATAATGTAAATTGTAAGGAGATGAGATTTGTGATTAGGAACCTGGTATATGTTGAAGGTCCTCCCCGGCAATGGCGCCAGAAAATTCCTTTTGATGTCGCTTGAAGCTACGTCGGTATTTTCCCAAAGAGGAAGGGATGATGCAGCACAGCGGAGGTAGGTATTTCCCACAGATATGAAACCAAGGTTATCGAACAAGTAGGAGAACCAAGCAACACAATGTAAACAGCCCCTGCACACAAATAACAACTCGTCGCAACCCGACGTGTTAAAGGGGTTGTCAATCCCTTTTGGGTAGCAGCGCCAGAAATTGCGTGTTGACCGGTGAAAGTTGTAAAAGATTGAATAAATAGATCGCAAATAAAATAAATTGCAGCAAAGTATTTTTGTATTTTTGGTTTAATAGATCTGAATAAAAAGTGCAAATAAAATAGATCGCAAAGCAAATATATGAGAAAGAAGACCCGGGGGCCGTAGGTTTCACTAGTGGCTTCTCTCGAGAAAGATATCAAACGGTGGGTAAACAAATTACTGTTGGGCAATTTATAGAACCTCAAATAATTATGACGATATCCAGGCAATGATCATTACATAGGCATCACGTCCAAGATTAGTAGACCGACTCCTGCCTGTATCTACTACTATTACTCCGCACATCGACCGCTATCCTGCATGCATCTAGTGTATTAAGTTCATGGAAAAACGGAGTAATGCAATTAGAACGATGACATGATGTAGACAAGATCCGTTTATTAATGGCGGTAGATATAGAACCCATCTTTTTATCCTTAGTAGCAACGGTACATACGTGTCGGTTCCCTTTCTGTCACTGGGATCAAGAACCGTAAGATCGAACCCACTACCGGGCACCTCTTCCCATTACAAGATAAATAGATCAAGTTCGCCAAACAAACCCAAATATCAGAGAAGAAATACGAGGCTATAAGAGATCAAAGAAACTCAAATAACTTTCATGGATATAAAAAGATATGACTGATCATAAACTCAAAGTTCATCAGATCCCAACAAACACACCACAAAAAGAGTTACATCATATGGAACTCCAAGAGACCATTGTATTGAGAATTCAGCGAGAGAGAGAGAGAGAGAGAGAGAGAGAGAGAGAGAGAGAGAAATCCATCTCGGCTACTAACTACGGACCCGAAGGTCTACAAAGAACTACTTACGCATCATAGGAGATGCACCAATGGAGGTGGTGAACCCCATCCGAGATGGTGTCTAGATTAGATCTGGTGGTTCTGGACTCTGTGGTGGCTGGATGGATATTTCGTCGACGCTTCTAGGGTTCTGGTATTTTTGGGGTATTTACAGAGCAAAGAGGTGGTTTGGGTGGCACCCGAGGTGGGCACAACCCACCAGGGCGCGCCTGGGCCTCCTGGCGCGCCCTGGTGGGTTGTCCCGTTCTCGAGACTCCCCCCAGGTGCAACCAGGGCCCAACTTCTTCCTTCTGGCCCATAAAAAATCATCGTGGAGTTTCATGGCATTTGGACTCCGTCCGATATTGATTTCCTGCGATGTAAAAAACATGGAAAAAATAGCAACTGGCTCTTCGCACTATGTCAATAGGTTAGTACCTAAAATGATATAAAATGATTATAAAACATCCAAGATTGATAATAAAATAGCATGGAACAATCAAAAATTATAGATACGTTGGAGACGTATCATTCGGCGAAGAGATGGTGATAAAAGTGTAATATTGATGGTAGAAATATACTTTTATAATCTGAATAAATAAAAACAGCAAGGTAGCAATTGATAAAACGAAGCAAAAACGGTATTGCAATGCTTGAAAATGAGGCCTAGGGTCCGTACTTTCGCCAGTGCAATCTCTCAACAATGCTAATATAGTTGGATCATATAACCATCCCTCAAAGTGCAACAAAGAATCACTCCAAATTCCTATCTAGTGGAGAACATAAGACGAAATTGTTTGTAGGGTACGTAACCACCTCAAAGTTATTCTTTCCATTCGATCTATTCAAGAGTTCGTACTGAAATAACACAAAGCTATTCTTTTTGTTCGATCTATCCTAGAGTTCGTACTAAAATAACACCAAAGCAAATTCAGATTCATAATACTCAATCCAACATAAAGAACCTCAAAGAGTGCCCCAAGATTTTTCCCAGAGAAACAAAGACAAGAACGTGCATCAACCCCTATGCGTAGATTACCCCAATGTCACCTCGGGAATCTGCGAGTTGAGTGCAAAAACATACATCAAGTGAATCAATATGATACCCCATTGTCACCACGAGTATTCATTTGCAAGACATATATCAAGTGCTCTCAAATCCATAAAAGTATTCAATCCGATAAAACAAAATCTCAAAGGGAAAACTCAATTCATCACAAGATAGAGAGGGAAAAAACACCATATGATCCAACTATATTAACAAAGCCCGCGATACATCAAGATCGTGACATCTCAAGAACATGAGAGAGAGAGAGAGAGAGATTAAACACATAGCTACTTGTACCCTCAGCCCCGAGGGTGGACTACTCCCTCCTCATCGTGGTGGCCGCCAGGACGATGAAGATGGCCACCGGTGATGATCTCCCCCTCCGGAAGGGTGCCGGAACGGGGTCTAGATTGGATCTCGTGGATACAGAGGCCTTGCGGTGGCGGAACTTCTGATCTAGGGCTACCCTAAAGGGTTTTGGAATACTTGAGAATTTATAGGGAGAAGAAGGGGTACGGGAGGCCACCAAGGTGAGCACAACTCACCAGGGCGCGCTGGGGCCTGTGCACGCATACAGTGGGTTGTGTCTCTTAGGGCACCCCTGTGCAGCTACGCCCATTGGGTGTCTTCTGGTCCATAAAAAATCTCAAAAAGTTTCATGTGTTTGGACTCCATTTGATATTGATTTCATGCGATGTAAAAACAAGCAAAAAACAAGAATCGGCACTGGGCATCAAGCCTTTGGGTCAATAGGTTAGTCCCAAAAAATGATATAAAGTTGCTATAAAATGATTGTAAAACATCCAAGAATGATAATATAACAACATGAATACTTCATAAATTATAGATACATTGGAGACGTATCATACGCCGCGCCGCAACCCTATGTGGTGCCCTACGGGCCCCTCTCCTACGGGCAGCCGCCATGACCAGTGGGCTGTCATTGCTGCCTGACGGCCCCGCCTTGACAGTCGTGCTCCCACCGGCGCCCTGGCACTCGGCTCTCTTGACGGTCTTGCACTCCGTCCCCTCCCCGTCCACCTACACCGGCGGCGGCGACTGGTATATGGACACTGGAGCTACCGCGCATATGGCGGCTCATCCCAGTAACTTCACACCTCCTATCCCATCCACACTTCCTCTTGCATCACCGTCGGTGAAGGTTCATCCCTTCCCATTACTCACATAGGACATGCTTCTTTTCCATCTAATTCTACTCCATTGTCATTATGTAACATCTTAGTTTCTCCTGATCTTATTAAAAATCTTGTCTCCGTTTGTTCTTTTTGAAAGTGCTAGCTATCAACTAGAGGGGGGTGAATAGGCGATTTTCATGGAAGTCCTCAAAACACGAGGTCTTTGAAGTCAAATAGATGAAATGAACCTATTGATAGGCAGCGGAAGATAGACTACACTAGACAAGCCATAGTCAAGTAAGCAATGTAGTGAAAGTACGAAGACTATCAGCAGCTAGGTAGTATGGATCAGAATGGAAGACAATATGAAGCCAAACAAGTAATAGTCTTCACACAGTGAAGTCAAACAGATAAGAGAGACAAGCAATGACTTCACGAAGGCAAATAGTAAAGTAAAGGGAAGTGAGGGATAGAACCAGTTGCTTGGTGGAGACAAGGATTTGGTAGACCAGTTCCAGTTGCTGTGACAACTATACGTCTGGTTAGGGAGGCTGAGATTGAACTCAGAAGACCGCGTCTTCACCTTATTCCCCTCGAGCTAAGGACACCCAGTCCTCGCCCAATCACTCTGTTAAGTCTTCAAGGTAGACTTCCAAACCTTCACAGACTTCATTCACCGGCAATCCATAATGACTCTTGGGCGCTTTCGAGCAGCGACGCCTAACATTTGGAGGATACACAATCCTCAAGTGTAACAAGTCTTTAGATCACGCGAACGGAAAGACTGCAGTGATGCCTAACACTCTTTGGCTCTGGGTGTTTTGTGCTTTGTCCTCGCAAGGATCTCTCTCTCAAAGGCTTTGGAGGTGGATTGCTCTCAAACGACAAAAGTCATGCACTCACTCTGAGCAGCCACCAATTTATGGTGTAGGGGGTGGGCTATTTATAGCCAGGAGGCAACCCGACCTGATATGTCCGAAATGACCCTGGGTCACTAAGGAACCGACACATGTCCAACGGTCGGATTTCAAACACACACGGCAGCTTGACTTGGGCTACAAGCAAAGTTGACTCATCCAGCTATGGATAAGATTTACTCTCATTGTCTTCGCTCGAAGACATAGGATTTTGGTTGAGTATCACATCAGTCATTCTGACTTTGTTCACTTGGACCCCACTTAATAGTATGGTGGTTCCTATGACTCAATATAGAAGAAAAGGAAGCTACGAAACAACTCTGTCTTCGCACTCCATAGTCTTCAAGTGAATGTCTTCACATGTCATAATCTTCATCATGAATGTCTTCACGAACCACCATTGTCTTCAATGTCTTCACACATTTTTAGGGGTCATCTCTGGTAGGTAAACCAAATCAATAAGGGACTACTACCTGTGTTATCCTGCAATTCTCCCAAACACATTAGTCCCTCAACAAAGTTTGTCGACAATACTCCAAAACCAACTAGGGGTGGCACTAGATGCACTTACAATCTCCCCCTTTTTGGTGATTGATGACAAATTGGTTGAAGTTTTCAACGGGGATAAAAGTATGTGAAAGTTAAAGATCAAAGTCATTGTCTTCGTAAGTTGCAAAAGGCTCCCCCTGAAGATGTGCATATAAGTAGTTTGCTTGCAAATGCACATGGCAGGTTTTACTTTGTGGAGATCCTCTTCAACTTATGAAGACAATTCATCATGCATATATCACAATAGCGAAGATAATGACATGCATAATGAGAAATGAGCGTCTGTAGAATGACTTCATGCGGAATTTATCAACGCATCACAAAGTAGCAGCAAAAGTAGCAGACGACCATCAAGTTTAAGTGTTACAACTCAAAAGCCAAATAGTTCAAAATGAGAGTTGTAAGAACTTAGCAAAAATAATTCAACCACCCCATATGGACCCGCTTGAAGACTATCAACCTCATATGCTTCTCCCCCTTTTGTCAGTAAGGACCAAAAAGGTTTGAACACATCGAGGATCTACTCATTCCTAGTTGGAGTACAAGTTGGATAAGGGTCGACGTTGGAGTTGGGCGGTGCAGACGGGCCTGAAGCAGAATCATGGTGCAGTGTAGCCAGAGTTGGGGAAGTGGCGTCATGTTCTTCATCGATGACTCTCGCAATAATAGTTGCAGCCAAAGACGAATGTTCAGAATCTTCAATTAAAGGTGTGCGACGCCAACTTGCAGATTGCAGAGGCCTCGAGTCAAACTTTAAACTCTCGGTGAATCCATCTTCGCGAAGATCATCGTCGGAGCAAAGCAATGTGAGGCTCTTCCAGGACCGCCGACAAGCTTCATGTGTAACGAATGAGTTCTTGGTGGCCAAGTTGCGAATGCGATTAACATCAACCAAGAGACTCTGCATTTGACGCTTCAGCCAGTCATGATGCCTATCCTGCTTTTGATGTAGAGACACCAGAAGCTCACGGTCGTTGAGGACACGGGGACGTGATACGTCTCCAACGTATCTATAATTTTTGATTGCTCCATGCTATATTATCTACTATTTTGGACAATATTGGTCTTTATTTTCCACTTTTATATTACTTTTGGGACTAACCTATTAACTGGAGGCCCAGCCCAGAATTGCTATTTTTGCCTATTCGAGTTTCAAGAGCGGAATATCAAACGGAGTCCAAACGGAATGAAACCTTCGGGAACGTGATTTTCTCACCGAACGTGATCCAGGAGACTTGGACCCTAAGTCAAGGAAGCTTCAAGGAGGGCACGAGGTAGGGGGGCGCGCCTATCCCCCCCAGGGCGCGCCCTCCACCCTCGTGGGCCCCATGTTTCTCCACCAACGTACTTCTTCCTCCTATATATACCTACGTACCCCCAAACGATCAGATACGGAGCCAAAAACCTAATTCCACCGCCGCAACCTTATGTACCCACGAGATCCCATCTTGGGGCCTGTTCCAGAGCTCCGCCGGAGAGGGCATCCACCATGTCGGGCTTCTACATCATCACCATAGCCCCTCCGATGAAGTGTGAGTAGTTTACCTCAGACCTTCGGGTCCATAGTTAGTAGCTAGATGGCTTCTTCTCTCTTTTTGGATCTCAATACAATGTTCTCCCCGTCTTTCGTGGAGATCTATTCGATGTAATCTTCTTTTGCGGTGTGTTTGTTGAGACCGATGAATCGTGGGTTTATGATCAAGATTATCTATGAACAATATTTGAATCTTCTCTGAATTCTTTTATGTATGATTGGTTATCTTTGCAAGTCTCTTCGAATTATCAGTTTGGTTTGCCCTACTAGATTGGTTTTTCTTGCAATGGGAGAAGTGCTTAGCTTTCGGTTCAATCTTGCGGTGTCCTTTCCCAGTGACAGTAGGGGCTGCAAGGCACGTATTGTATTGTTGCCATCGAGGATAACAAGATGGGATTTTTATCATATTGCATGAATTTATCCCTCTACATCATGTCATCTTGCTTAAGGCGTTACTCTGTTTTCTTGAACTTAATACTTTAGATGCATGCTAGATAGCAGTCGATGAGTGGAGTAATAGTAGTAGATGTAGGCAGGAGTCGGTCTGCTTGTCTCGGACGTGATGCCTATATACATGATCATACCTAGATATTCTCATAACTATGCTCAATTCTGTCAATTTCTCAACAGTAATTTGTTCACCCACCGTAGAATACTTATGCTCTTGAGAGAAGCCACTAGTGAAACCTATGGCCCCCGGGTCTATCTTCATCACATTATCTTCCATCACTTTATTATTGCCTTTGCTTTTATTTTTATCTTGCATCTTTATCACAAAAATACCAAAAATATTATCTATCATCTCTATCATATCTCACTCTCGTAAGTGACCGTGAAGGGTTTGACAACCCCTGATCGTGTTGGTTGCGAGGAGTTATTTGCTTTGTGTAGGTACGAGGGACTCGCGCGTAGCCTCCTCTTTGGATTGATACCTTGGTTCTCAAAAACTGAGGGAAATACTTACGCTACTTTACTGCATCATCCTTTCCTCTTCAAGGAAATCCAACGTAGTGCTCAAGAGGTAGCAGGACGCTTCTGAGGCCTTTGAGCAATGGTGCTGGCAGTGGCTTCAGTATTGGCACGGTTTGGCAGATGCAAGTTGCGAGCTAGAGGATAAGCAGGAGTAGCAGAATTTGGCACATGAATCCCTTCAATTTGCTGCGTGAAGATTTGGAATTTTGCATTTTGAAGATGGAGTGGCTTCTTTCCTGGCTCAGGGTAGATGGTTTCAATGGACATATCAACATCACGCAGAAATACAACGTGATTGCACACTGAAGGTTGATAGTTGATGGTTGAATGAAGTTTGATCAAACGCATCACCCATGGAGCATAGAATTTCAGTCTAGAAAGATCAATCCCTGAGGCTGCAAGTTGTCGGATGAAGAAATCCTGAGTGTTGAATCTGATGCCATTGATGATATAGAACACCAATGTCTTCATGGCGCCTTCGAGTTTAGCTTCAGAGTAATTGCCTTTGATTGGCCAGAGAGTACACCTCAGAATGTGATAAACTATGCGTGGCAAGTACTCAAGGCCCTGAACAAAGAATTCCTTGGGGTATTCGGCGTCATGGGGCAATGGCTTCATCATGCTCAACATCTGGCTCATGTTGGGCTCTTACTTCTGGAATATGCTCTACAGTTCGTTCTGATGAAGCTGGCAACTAGGTTCATACAACTCACGTGGAGTGGGAAGGGAAGTAAGCTCAATGATGTCCAGAGCTTTGGCTTCATGATGAATATCACCTGTCATCCACTCAAGGATCCAAGCTTCGGATCCCTGTTGTAGCCTCGAATGTGCAATGTAGCATAAAAATGTAGCAGAAGTTCTTCATTCCAGTGCTCCTTGTCAGTCACAAATGGCAAGAGCCCAATGTCTCTGAAGCAGTCCAGTGCCTCCTCAAGGCATGGCAGCCTAGCCATAGCATCACAATCCAGACGCTTATGAGGAAAAATCTGGTCCTGGTTGTATAAGATGCAGGAGTAGTAGCTTTGTTGCTGATGGCTCCAAAACCTGTTAGAGGAGATCTTGGGCTTTGTGTATGGGTTCTTGGTGTTGTCAAAGAAGATGTTGTGCTCTCCGAAGCCGAGCACACTGAACGAGCCCTGTGTCGTTGCAGCACTTGGAAACCTTGGCAGTCTTGGCTTTGGCTTCTGAACCCGAGGCCTCTGCTCCACGTGCTAATCATATTGAGGGCCAAGGGCAGTGGGTGGAACCATGATAGGCCATCTGACTGTGACAAGCTCGCCACTACGATTGAATGTGTGTTCCATTGTATGAGGCCTTGGTGGAGGAACGACGTCATTAGAAGTGATTGGCTGCGCAATGGTGTCAGTTGCAGCATTGGCGTCGGGCTCCACATTGTCTTCAGCTATGACTGTGTCATTGGCTTCAGTGGTGTTGGTGGCGGCAGCCTCACTGTTTTCAACCTCCTTCTCTTCAATGACTGGAGGGTCTGGCACAATTGTCGGTGTCAAAACCGGCGGATCTCGGGTAGCGGGTCCCGAACTATGTGTCTAAGGTGGATGGTAACGGGAGGCGGGGGACACGATGTTTACCTAGGTTCGGGCCCTCTCGATGGAGGTAATACCCTACTTCCTGCTTGATTGATCTTGATGATATGAGTATTACAAGAGTTGATCTACCACGAGATCATAGAGGCTAAACCCTAGAAGCTAGCCTATGGTATGATTGTTGTCCGACGGACTAAGCCCTCCGGTTTATATAGACACCGGAGGGGCTAGGATCACACAGAGTCGGTTACAAGGGAGGAGATCTACATATCCGTATTGCCAAGCTTGTCTTCCGCGCCAAGGAGAGTCCCATCCGGACACAGGACGAAGTCTTCATTCTTGTATCTTCATAGTCCAACAGTCCGGCCGTCCGAGGACCCCCTAATCCAGGACTCCCTCAGTAGCCCCTGAACCAGGCTTCAATGACGATGAGTCCGGCGCACAGATTTGTCTTCGGCATTGCAAGGCGGGTTCTCCCTCCGAATACTCCATAGAAGATCTTGAACACAAGGATAGTGTCCGGCTCTGCAAAAGAAATTCCACAAACCACCATAGAGAGAATAGCATTTCCACAAATCTAATCTGCTGATGCATTTTGCAGCATGACATCACACCACGGCCCGGTCATTACTCGAACCGTTTTTCACAACCAGCCACAGCACGTATTGCGAGGCGGTTTCCTTGGCACGTCTTGTGGAAGCAGAGATCGTGTCCCCTCATCACGGTATTCTCATCAATACGAGTGTGGGTAACCCAACCGCACTATCAATTACGGCGCTTGGGGAATAAGTCGTTTTATCAGGCAAGTGGGAAGGCGCAGAATCCCTGCTGCCTTTATAAGGGGATAAGGACTCCCTTTCGCACCCATGCTTTCTACTTCCCGATTCATTCCCTTCCGCTCAAGCTCTGGCGCCCAAGCGTTCATCTTCTCTACCCACAAAAGGTCCTCCGAAGATGTTCGGATCCGGAGCAGGAGGCAAATGGATGGCCTCTACCGTCCGAGAGAAGGATATCAAAAAGCTTCGGGAGGCCGGGTACCTGGCCAAGAAAATCAGCCACCGTCTCCCGATGGCGGGACAGATCGTCCCTACTCCGGAACCCCACGAGAGGGTTGTATTCCTCCCTTACTTTGTCCGCGGTCTAGGGTTTCCCCTCCACCCGTTCGTTCACGGCATCATGTGTTATTATGGGATCGATCTTCACGATCTGTCCCCTAATTCGTTCCTCAACATCTCGACATTCATTGTCGTGTGCGAGGCTTTTCTCCGCATTTCACCGCACTTCGTTTATGGATGAAGATTTTTCATGTGAAGCCCAAGGTGGTGGGCGGCGAGCATGCCGAGTGCGGGGGGCGCCATGGTGAGCAAGATGCCCAACGTCATATGGCCAACGGGAACCTTTAACGATTCTGTCAAGGAGTGGCAACAGCAGTGGTTTTCTATCACTGAACCGCGCGGCACAAAGTGGGCCGCCTCTCCCGAGTTCCGATCCGGCGCCCCATTGCGGCTTACATCCTGGGTAAAGAAAGTCCTGGACTGGTCCTCGTCCGACAAACTATCGGTGCTCCAGACACGCGTTGAAGATATGGGAGACGAAAACATTGAAGTTGTCAATGTGGTCCAGGTGATGTTAGTTCACCGGATCTTGCCTTGTCAGCACCGGACTTGCAATTTATGGGAATTTGATCCAGCCAGGCACCAAACCTTGCGAGAGATTTTCGGCTCCTTGAACAAGGACATTTGGAAGGTGCTTTTCAAGTCCCGCAAATCATGGCCGGACTCCGCCGAGGACCGTGGGTAGCAACTGTCCCACCCGGCAAGTTCGGTAAGTTATCAAACATTTCTATCCGCGTAACCCAAAGGAAGTGCTTAACGTGTTTTATACAACTCTCCCAGGGCTGGACGAAGAAGGCGGAGCGGATCCATTGTCCAGCCCCGCTGCCTGAAGAACCGGCCATCCCACTTCTAGCGAAGATGCTGGTCCCGGCGCCTTACAAGGTGCCGAAGAAGACGGCCGAGAAGGAGGCCAAAAAGACCCGGGGTGGCCTTCGTCGCCGCGGCACTTCGGACACAATATACGAAGGCTCCAATGCCCATTCCGCCTCCGAAGAGGACGATGAGGAGGAGGAAGATGAATCCCCTGCGGGGGGAAGAAAGAAGAGGACGGCCTTCGTACACTTGGAGGCTGAGCTGCCCAAAAGGGGAAAGGCTCCTCGTCCGGAGGAGTACACTTCCGCCGCCGACAGCGGCCCGACATGGGATCCCAGGGCCCAGCCCCTTGTGAACTCGTAAGTATATAAAATCTGAGTATGGTTTAGGCGTCCGGACTCATCATGGCTTAGTATTTTAACCTAAGCCATATTTTTTGTAGTCCGGCGAGGTCCCGTACCAAACAATCCTCATCAAAGGACTTGCTGAGCTCAAATGCTATAGAGAGCGGGACGCCCCCAAAGGCCCCTTCCTCCAAACAGGTGCATAACACCGAGGCTTCGTCCCAGAAGGACCCCGGTCAAGGAGGAAAGGGAAAAACCGTGAAGGCGGTGCCTGGAGGTCAAACCTCAGGGGCCGAACACGTGGGGGAGAAGATTCCCATGGGAGCTAACGGCAGGGACGATCCTGAGTTGGGCTCCCAGCCGGATGTGATTCCCGAGACCTATACGGCTCCAGAATCAAGCAGGCAGCCTCCCTCAGCTGGAGGGGGCGTGCTTGTTCCATCGCCGACCTCTGTCCATCCAGAAGTGTCGGATGCTTTGTTGGTGGCGTTGAAAAACGCCTCCATCGTTGATGAACACCGTGCCCTTATGGGTGCGGTGATTGAGAAGAATCTACCAATCGAGAGTGGACTGAACGAAGCTATGACGGCCTTATAAGAGGCTTTGAGGTATGTTTTATGAGTTGTCAAAGAGTGTCATAGTATAGATAGTAGCCCCTGATACACTGTTCGGTGAAAGAAAGAACCGGACATGGGATCAAATTGATGATCGCAGGAAGACTCATTGAATGATATTGATTTCTCTTCTGTTATAAGCATGCGTCTATAGTGGCTGCTGCCTCTCATACTGCGGAGATCTTCGGACTAAATCAAAGTCTGGAGCGGGCCATAGAAGAACTTGGCCAATTGAGAATGCAGTTGAGAGATAAACAAGGTATGCAAAAGCTTTGCTCACGTTTATTGCGAATAAATTTTCAGTATGAAATAAGCTGCATAATTTGTTGCAAGGGATTATGACCGAAGTCGAGGCCTTAAAAGGGCCGTTGCCGAGGCCGAGAAGAAGGCAGCCACAGAGCGGACTCTTCGTGAGAAACACGAGGCCAGGGTTATTAAAACTGAGCAGGAGCTGCAAGAGGCCGTAAGGAAATGCGAGACCTTGGAGCAGAGTTTAACGGAGAAAGAATCCGAACTCACCAAGGCGCGTCAGGCCACGAGCGATGCCCGGGGGGAAACCCAAAGCGCCCTGCAGGGGATCCAAGAGGCAAAAAAAAATCACGGCGGGTAAGGCTTTTTCCATGTAAAGCAAGTATTTGAGGGGGAAAATATGTTTCTAATTTTGAATCCGGTATTTGCCTAGCTACCTCGCAGCATATCAGATGCCGCCCAATTCTACCAAGCCGAAGAAAGGAACACCGCAGATAAGCTCTTCTGGTCGCAATATTTGGCGCCGAATTATCCGGTGCCTTTTGCCGATCAACTGAAACAGCTGATCGAACTGCATAAGGCGGCAGAACTAGCCATGAAAGATCTGGTTATCCGGCTATGGCCTGCCGAGCCAATTCCAAACAGCTACTTCGGGCTCGTGAAGCGGCTTGTAAGCGCTTGGCCTCGACTTGACGTCATCAAGCGGTCGGTCTGTATAGAAGGTGTGCGAATGGCCTTCGCACGTGCAAAGATGCACTAGGGGAAGATGGATGCTGAAAAGCTGATGACCGAAGGACCGCCAGAGGGGAAGGAGCACCGCAAGCCTAAATTGTATTATGAGAGTGTCCAGAAAGGATCATACCTTGCAGCGGAGCTATGTACCAAGGACATTATATTCCCATGAATGCAAATCATGTTGTCCTTTGTAATGTTTTGAACAAGGTCATTGATTTGTTTCCTGTTATATAAAATTTTACCCTCCTGTGCGGCCGTTTTATATGTTAAATCGAGAGTTAGCTACCATCGGCTTACGCCCCCTTTACGTAAGAAGTACGGGGTGTTCGGATAAACCTCGAGCACTCTTTATCCTAGTTTTGGGTCCTTCAAGGAGGTGCTCAAAGACAACGAACTGCATAATCGGACTATAGGGCTTTATCACTCTCACTTAGCTATAGGAGCTTTAGTAAGGTAGGCGCAGCCCCTGGTGTTCGGAAGACCGTACTAGGGGCTCAGTAAGCACCTGATCGGAGAAAAGACCGATCCATCGCATGCTGCATTGGTTATGGCATTATTCGGGGGAAATCCTTAAATATTTTACGACCTCTCAAATAGCGGACCAGCTCTCGCGTATCATGACAGTCAGTTTTCGGCTTTCTCTACTAAGGTGCTCGTCCGGAAGAACCGGGACACAAACGCAGTAGTTCTCCCAGTGCTACCTTAGCCGATATAGCGGAACGTAAGGTAGCAAAACATGGGAGCCGGGAAAACCCAACTATTGACCCAAGACATGATTCGGAGCTGATGCATATAATGCTATAGCATCGGGGTACCGAACTTCCATGAAGGTGTTCAGACTTTATTGCCATGTTATGGGTAAAACGAAGCCCCTGGCATATTTTAGGGCATATCACTGTGTACGGATGCCACTTGACAAAAGAATTTTGATAATAAATAACAGCAGGTAAACGTCATATAAATCCACATGTTGTATTTGAATAGTACGTCTACGCGTATGAGTACAAGTAATGTGATAGAAAGGGAATATGATTGTGGAACCTGCTAAGACCAGGGGGAAGAAGCTAAGTGCGGATCCGTGATACAGCCGGATGGTCATTGTGGGGAATGTCTACGGATTCCCTTGCGCGTTCGAGCTGCCTCCGTATGGCCCGTCCTGGTCGGCACAAAGGTGAACCTGCGAAGGAAATGTAAGAAACATTTGCATGCCGGAGAGCGGTTGAGCCGCTGAGCTCGGCCTGTCCTGGCCTTTGCCGGAGTGTTTAATTGAGCTCTGGACGAGCCGGGCTATCCTTCCGCGGGGCAGTTCGGAGTCCCTTGACGGTGTCCGGGAGCCTGGACGTCGACTCGATGTTTGGCTGCAAGGTGTTGCTCGTTGCTTCTTCTGCTGAAACAGTAGTGTATTTGTTTGTGTGCCGGGGGAAGGTTCGGCCTTGCCGTTGACCGTGATGACGCCGTGTGGACCGGGCATCTTGAGCTTACGGTAGGCATAATGTGGTACCGCGTTGAATCGAGCGAACGCGGTCCATCCGAGCAATGCCTGATAATCACTGCGGAAAGGGACGATTTCAAAGATTAACTCTTCGGTACAGTAATTTTCTGGTGATCCGAAGACTACCTCAAGGGCAATGGAGCCTGTACAGCTGGCTTCCACACCAGGTATAATGCCTCTGAAAGTGGCTTCAGTGGGTTTGATCGCTGAATGATCAATGCCCATCTTGCGCACTGTGTCCTGGTAAAGAAGATTTAGGCTGCTGCCTCCGTCCATAAGGACTCGAGTGAGGTGGAACCCGTCTATTATTGGGTCGAGGACTAGTGCAGTTGGATTGCCATGATTGGCGTTAACCGGACGATCCGTGCGATTGAAGGTGACCGGCCCTAGTTTATATTGTGGGAGGGCTAGTTCCGTTAAGTCGGCATCCCTAAGGGTGTGTATCCGGCCCGAGTTAGTAATTTGGGTGGTATCTACCACATTCACCGATTGAATATGCAGGGGGGGGGACTTCTTTTGCCTTCCTGTGTTCGGTGATCTAGGCTCTTCATCGCCATCGTCGCTTTGGGACCCCCCTTCTCCGTTTTTGGCGCTTGCCCTGCCGTGTTGTTTGAAGACCCAGCATTCTCTGTTGGTATGGGTGGCTGGCGCTCCTGGGGTGCCGTGAATTTGGCATTGGCGATCGATGTCACGGTCCAAACTGGATGGACCTGAATTATTATTTTTGAGTGGCCCCTTCCGCTGACCGGACTTTGAGCCCCTGAATCCGTCATTGACTGCCGTATCTTTGGCGTTTTCACCATATTTGCAGCGCTTATGTTTGTTGCGTCGTGGTTCGCCGTTGCTATCCCTGGCCTTTGATGTGCCAGATTTGCCTGCTGTATTGTTACTGTGAGCCAACCAGCTATCTTCGCCCGCGCAAAAGCGGGTCATAAGTGTCGTGAGGGCTGCCATGGATTTTGGCTTCTCTTGACCGAGGTGTCGGGCGAGCCATTCGTCACGGATGTTGTGTTTAAATGCCGCTAAGGCCTCTGCATCCGGACGGTCGACAATTTGTTTTTTCTTAGTTAGGAACCGGGTCTAGAATTTCCTGGCCGATTCCCCTGGCTGCTGAGTTATATGACTTAGATCATCAGCATCCGGCGGTCGCACATAAGTGCCCTGGAAATTGTCCAAGAATGCATCTGCGAGGCTCTCCCAATTTCCGATGCAGTTTGCCGGCAAGCTATTAATCCAATGTCGAGCCGGCCCTTTGAGTTTTAGCGGGAGATACTTGATGGCATGTAGGTCATCCCCGCGAGCCATGTGAATGTGGAGGAAGAAGTCTTCTATCCATACCGCGGGGTCTGTAGTACCATCATATGATTCAATGTTTACGGGTTTAAACCTTTGTGGGAATACGTGATCCATTACTTCATCAGTGAAGCATAGGGGGTGTGCGGCGCCTCTGTGCCGGGCTATATCACGACACAGTTCATACGAGTCTTGTCTGCCATGTTCGGCCCAGCCGGATTTGCTTTTAGTGTATCTGGCGTGACGATCATCGTCACATGTTGGTGCGCGCCCCCGTGATCCGTAGATCGATCTTGCATGTTTTGCCTTGTTTTCCAATACATCTCGCAGGTCCCTCGTGTTGCCTCGGGCCTTGGTATTTTTGTTTGGGTGCCGGCAGGGTGCGGGCTGGACTTCAGGCTGAAATGCCTCTCTGTCTCGGCCACGAGGTGGCCGATCAGCCGCATCATATGCTGGTGATGTAGTTTTCAGTGCTTCCTCCTTGAGTTGAGGTAGCAACCTGCGCTTTGGATAACTCTTGGTTGGGCGCTCGAGTTCGTATTCCTCGGCTGCCAGGACTTCGGTCCATCTTTCCGCTAGCAGATCTTGATCAGCTCGAAGCTGTAGTTGCTTTTTCTTTAGGCTGTTTGCTGTGGCTATAAGCCAGCGCTTGAAGCGCTCCTGCTCGACGGGATCCTCAGGCACGACAAATTCTTCGTCACCGAGGCTCACTTCATCTTCGGAGAGAGGCATGTAATTGTCATCCTCTGATTCTCCGTTTGCTGTCTGTTTCGAAGGGCTAGCTTGTTCATCCTCCCGCTCGAGGTCTGGCTGGAGGGGATTATCGTCGTCTTCGGCACTATCCGGAGGGTTATTGTCTCTTGTGCGGTATCGCTGCTTTTGCTATGGCGAGACTTAGAGCGGCAGCGCTGATGTCGGTGCTTGGGTTGCTTCTTGGAGGGATTATCCTCCGTTGTCTTATCGCCATCCCCTTCTTTGGGGGTGTCCACCATGTATATGTCATACGATGAGGTGGCAGTCCAGCACCCTGTGGATGGTGGTTCTTGTTCGTCTCTTGCATCGTCGTCCATACCGTCGATGTCTTCGGAGCCGAAGTCAAGCATGTCGGTTAAATCATCGACAATGGCTACTAAGTGGGTGGTGGGTGGGGCACGAATTTCTTCGTCGTCCGCATCCCATTCTAGCCGGACATAGTTCAGCCAAGGATCTCCCGATAGGGAGAGAGACTTCAGCGAATTTAGTACGTCACCAAAAGGCGAGTGCTGAAAGATATTGGCAGAGGTAAACTCCATGATCGATGCCCAGTCGGATTTGATGGGCACGGACACAAGTGGCTCGGAGTCCGTGGCCGGGGACGAATCCAACGGTTCGGCAACACGGGTCTCGTAGGAGGTGAAGTCAGTATTCGGTGCTATCGCCACTGAGTGTGCGGCCTCTGGGGTGGGGTCCATCCATCCGTCCACAGATGGCGCGATTTTTTCCAGATTGAAGGCCGGAGTAGTTGTAGGTGTGATCTCCCGAACACAATCCGACGGCAGAGCTAAATCATGCTCGTCGTGATCGTGCGGCGCACCTGACATGGGCTCGAATCCGTCGAAGATCAAGTCTCCACGGATGTCGGCAGTATAGTTCAAGTTTCCAAACCTGACCTGATGGCCAGGGGCGTAGCTATCGATGTGCTCCAGATGGCCAAGCGAGTTGGCCCGCAGTACGAAGCCGCCGAATACGAAGATCTATCCGGGGAGGAAACCTCACCCGGGATCGCATCGTTGTCGATGATCGAAGAAGCCATCAAGCCTTACGGTGACGGCACAGTGGAACTCTCAATGAAAGCACCAATGTCGGTGTCAAAACCGGCGGATCTCGGGTAGGGGGTCCCGAACTGTGCGCCTAAGGCGGATGGTAACAGGAGGCGGGGGACACGATGTTTACCCAGGTTCGGGCCCTCTCGATGGAGGTAATACCCTACTTCTTGCTTGATTGATCTCCATGATATGAGTATTACAAGAATTGATCTACCACGAGATCGTAGAGGCTAAACCCTAGAAGCTAGCCTATGGTATGATTGTTGTCCTACGGACTAAGCCCTCCGGTTTATATAGACACCGGAGGGGCTAGGGTTACACAGAGTCGGTTACAAGGGAGGAGATCTACATATCCGTATAGCCAAGCTTGTCTTCCACGCCAAGGAGAGTCCCATCCGGACATGGGACGAAGTCTTCAATCTTGTATCTTCATAGTCCAACAGTCTGGCTAAAGTATATAGTCCGGCCATCCGAGGACCCCCTAATCCAGGACTCCCTCAACAATCACATTCTCTTCAGGTTGGACTGGATCACTGGCAGGGGGAGTAGCTTCTCTCTCTTCTTCTTTCTCTTTTTCCTTTTCTTCTTCGGCTGATGCAGCTGGAATGTCTTCAATAACTTTAGCTTCAGACTCAGAAGCAGACACAGAAGGAATGGCTTCAGGGAACACCTGACGTGCTACTGAGCTTGTGTGTTGCACATCCTCTTCTGGAATGCTTGACATGGAGACCTGAGGCCTGAGGCCTTTCCGAAGCCGGCAAAATGCTGGCGACGCCTTTGGAGAGGGAGTGCTCTTTTCCATGTAGTCATCATCAAGCACTGGAGTGGTGACTTGAGCTGGTGGAGTACGGGGGATCTCATCTTGCAGGGGGGTGTCAAGTTGTTGCTCTACCCATGAATCATCTTGAGCAATTGGCGTCAAGGGACGACCAATGCTAATGAGTTCACTGCTCGTGGGAGCAGGCGATGATACTGATTTGGGTTCAAGTTGAGGAAGGACTTCATCATCATTTACATTGTCTTCACGACCAATGTCTTTAGCTGTGTTGGGGTCAACAACTGGAATTTCTTAACTTTCTGGAGCCTCTGTGGAAGCAGGCTTATGAATCACAAGGCGGCGTTCGCGGTTTTCATGTGGAGCAACAGAGATTGGCTTGACATTCAGCGGTACTTGGGCAATGGCAAGCTCTTTCTTTGATGACTTAGAAGCCTTAGTCTTCAACTTCTTTTTGGAGGGGGCAGCATCAGGGGCGTCATGAGACCGAAGTGACTAGGGTTTGTGGCAGTGGCTATGTCAAGAGAACGTGGTGGCGCCGGATAGAAAGTTTCGGTGGGTCTGAGTTTGACTTTTGGTTTGTGACATATGTGGATATGAGAAAGTAGTTGAGGGTTTTTGGAGCATATCACTAAGCATTTTGAGCAAGTAACTCATTAAGCAACACCTCACCCCCTTTTGATAGTATTGGCTTTTCCTATGGGCTCAATGTGATCTTGGATCACTAGAAATAAAATGTAGAGTCTTTTTCTTTGAGCTTGAGCCAATCTTTTGTCTTTAGCATTTTGAGGGGTCCACTTTCTAATCCATGCCATGCCAATCATCGAGCTTTCCTGAAATATTTATCTTGAAATAGTATTAGCTCAATGAGCTATGTTGTCGATCATTACCAAAACCACCCAGGGATAGTTGCACTTTCAATCTCCCCCTTTTTGGTAATTGATGACAACATATAGATCAAAGCTTCGACAAATGATAATAAGATTGAAATACATTGTCGCTTTGAGAAGTATGTGATAAGCAAGAGCTCCCCCTAAATTTGTGCATTATTTTAAAATTTGCTTTGGACTGCAAATGCACAATGTGTTAGGATCATGGGTCACTCTTCTTTATCACATACATCTGGGTGGAGCGCTCAAAATGATAATAATTAAAGACAATGCACTCATCACCAAGCAAAGGAATGATCATATATAAGATATAAAAGATAGTATCATCCAAACAAGCATTAAGGTAGTAAATGATCAATCACATGATCATCCAAGAATCTCACAGAAGACATAATGTAGCAAGCAAACACACAATGAAGTTCAACCAAGAAAAATGCAAAGAGAGATAAAACAACACACACTCTCTCTCTCTCTCTCTCTCTCTCTCTCGAAGACTATGATCTATACATATTTCGCCCCCTTTGGCAACAAGTACCAAAAAGTCAAAAATATGTGCATAGTGATATGCGTCCCTCAAGCTCGGCGTTCATGAGGTGGTGTAGAGATGACTCCAAGGACGAAAGCTTCTGTCGATGTAGCTAGAGCTGGTGGAGTGGATGCTGGAGCTGGTGGCACTGAGGCTGTGGCTGCTGGTGCGGATGTAGTAGCTCTTGTGTCTGGGATAGGCACTGCAGCAGACCTCTGACTTCTGGGCACTCTAATAAAAGCTTATATAGTAGACTTGCCCTTCTTCTCCTCCACTTCCTCCTGAAGTTGCTCAACCACTGACTGAATCTCAGTTACCTTGACATCAAGATCATAGAATTTCTGCTCAATGATCCTCTCCAAGATCTCCTGGTTTTGAGTCAGGGTGGCCGAGCCCTTCTCAATCCTCAAGGTGGATTGGATCAGATATCCAAGCTGATCTTGCTTGCTCTTCAAGAAAACTTGAGATGCCTCTTCAACACTTGGCATCTTGGCAGCTTTTTCAGCCTTTGCTTTGGCTCTCTTCTCCTGTGCTTGAACAGATGTGGGGTCTTCCTCATTCATCACAACAGTATTGTCTTCAAAGTCAGGATGCGAGGAAGGTGCTCCTTGTCCAACAAGTATGTACCTGTGCCCATCTTGGAGTTGATGAGCTCCTAAATGTGTGGAGCATACCCACAGCTTCTCTTCCTGTGAGCAGCTGTCCTTTTGATTGTATCTACAATCAAACTCATGACCTTGAACTTCTGAGGCACATCAAACAAATGTAGCAAATTGATAGCATGTCCTCTTATCATCTTGTGATCTCCAGACTTGGGTCCAGTTGATGGTAGGCAGACCAGACAATAGGTAATGTACTGATCCAAGCTTATGAGTCTCCAAAGCTTTGTCTGGGATCTCCTTGTACATGTTTGCCATTGAGTTGTGATCCTTCTTCTTGGTGGCATACACATCCAAGTCATCTTCATGTTCTTCAGGGGTATTTATCAGACTGGCCCATTCCTCAACTGTGGACTGGTACCTTGTACCCTCAGACATCCATACTATCCTCCCATCTGGATAGAAATGGGCAGTGGAGTAAAACTGCATGATCAGCCCATCATTCCATTTGGTGAGCTTCTATCCAACAAACTTATCTACTCCACAAGCCTTGAAGCTGTCATAAACTCCTGGATAGTGATCTTCATTGTCCTTGATGTACTCCCAATCCACCCATCTCATGTCACACACTATGGGCTTCTTGTCAAGCAGGATAGTCTCATAGAAATCTTGTTGTTCCTATGTGTGGAACCTATAATCAACTGTTGTTCTCCTCCTCACAGCATAAGGATCCGATTGTCTCCACAATCTGAGTCCTGCATCCTTTGTGATCCTCATATCTTCTGCAACAGGATGCGCATCATTATGGTCAGGGATCTTTGGCTTCAGCTTCCTCAAAATGAGTGAATCATCATCTTCTTCTTCAGCATTAGGCACTGGGGCCTTGTTCTTCTCCTCAGCTGGAATACTTCTGGTGTTCCTCTTGGGTTTCGGGGGCTTCTGAGCTTGAGCTTTGGGAGCAGACTTGGGCTTTGATGGATTAGCCCCTGCCTTTACATCATCTCCCATAAGCTTCTGAGCTTTGGGTTCTGGTGCAGCATCCTCTTCCTCTTCATCATCTGATCTCACAATTGAGGACTTCCCAATAACTCTGGCAATGGTCTTCTTGACCCTTTCTTTCCTCTTCTTGCCTTCACCTCCTTCTTTGAGTTCAAGAGTGAACTCCATTACCTCTTGAGTAGAGGCTCTCGCCTTAGACATAGGAGTTCTCCTGGAAGGTGCCTTCTTGTTCAACCCTGGCTTACTTGCAGCAGCTGTGCCATACTCCTTCTTTAGCACCTTCTTCTTGGAGCTTACTTCCTCCTCAGTGGCCACATAGTCCTCATCCTCTGATTCTGAGGTTCTCTTTTTCCTAAATCTGGTGGCTGCCTTTGGCAAGTTGCTTGGAGTGCTCCTAATGCCATCATCAGAAGTGCTAGAGGGATCTTAGCCCTCACTCATCTGCAGACATGTTACATTTGTCACTGCAGTGGGACATCCAGTCGGAGACATCTTGCAGTAAGCTGTCGTGAGACCACATGAATAGGTTGTGGATGAGGTAGAGTATATGAGCATCACAAAGTACAGATGTTTTGCAAAACAAATCGATTCAAAAATCTTAGTTTTAGTTCTCTACAGAAGTGATCTCGGAGCGACGAATTGACAAACTCGGTGATATTGTAGCAACACTTGGAACCTAAACTAGTGAACTCGGTTGGGCCGAGTCACAGTTCGATGGCACCGAGATTGCTAGAGTTTCACATAATCTTGAACTCGGTCACACCGATTTGCCCATTTCAGTCAGACCGAAAAGCGCATGTGCAATGGCCTAAGCCGAATCGGTGAGACCGATATCTACATTTTGGTCGGTTCGAGATGAGTTCTGCGGAGAGCTAACCCTAAAATTCATTCGTGGCAAGAAACATGGCATTGTCCTTGTGCTAGGAATCGGAGTGAAAAAGACAGCACAAGGGGTCGAACACTTACCCTAGAACGGCGAGTGTTCGCTACGGCGGCGACGGTGGAGCAGATTCCGTCGACGGCAGCAGAATCCAACGGTAGGAGGTAGTTGGCGGCGAGGAGATGATCCGGAGACCCGAGGAGGCAGAGCAGGACACGTGTGGGCTGAGAGAATTTGAAGAAATTTCCAAAGTCTCACCCGTGGGTATTTATATCCCGACCCTGTCGGTGTGACCAAGTGGAACAACTCGGTGGCACCGAGAATGCAGAATCGCAAGCGGTTGTTGTAACTCGGTGTGACCGAAGTGTTCAAATCGGTTGCACGGAGATGAAAACCTAGATCAACTTAGTGAACTCGGTTTGACCGAAATGGATTTCTCGGTCAGACCGAAATGCACAAAGAGGTTTTGGAAGTTTAAGTCTATGATGAATCGGGGACTCAATGCTCCTCACCTGAGTGGTTCGAATCTGACTTGATCAAACTTTGTGATGTAGCATGAATAGAGTTTGAGACGAGAAAAGCATAGATAGCTAGAGGGAGTTCTTAGGCATTCTTGTCCATCCATTTGGCAAAAGAAAAACCAAACAAACAAAACAACAAATGGATGTCCTCGAATGAGTAAAATATGCATCCAACATGCTCGCACAATAAAATGACAAATGAAATATGTGACAAAGCATACACAATCACTCTAGCATCTATCAAGCAATTTGGCGATGACTAGGTCATCTATATATGAGTATATTGACTTAGGAGTCAAATGAGAACATTTGATCATAGGTCATACTCATCGTTTAAGCACAAGTGGGGTTGCCACTTTTACATAAAGCATTGTTGTGTTCACATCATTAGAGTTACTTTAGCTCAATTGATTAGAGTAAAGCTCCCCCTAGATGTGATATCCCCCCTAAGAGGGATGAACTAACCTTGGGTTTTGTCGATGATGACTTCATGTAGGTATTGAAGATGTAAATGCTCAATGTTGATGTAGATCATTCGAAGCAATCCTTTGGAGTGAGTTGCACTTTAAATACCTACACGGGTTAGTCCCACAAGGAACAAACAAGGATATCCATAGACATAGAGTGATATTCACATGAGATGATGTCCATGAATGCATTAGGTTACCTTGTCCCTTGTCTTACCAACAAGAGGGTTTGTGACTCCTTGAACTAGTGCAAGATGTGAAAGTTGTTTGCACTTGTCCTTGCCAAAATGATAAGAGTGAAGTATGTTGGCGGAGTCACCCTCAAGAACTCTCTAGTTCTTCTTCTTAGGGATCCACACCATCTTGATGGGAATCCTTGGAGTTGTAGTCGCACTTGATGAAGTGGAACTTGATGTAGTCTTGGGAACCCACTTGACCAAGGCTTTAGGAGCTTCTTCAAATGCATCAATCTCTTCTTGAAGCTTGTCCTTGCCTTTTAGCTTGTGGTCTTGTGGTGGAAGATCATCTTGAGCTTGTGTTCCTTGGAGAGAAGTAGGATCATACTTCTCTTGTTGAGGAACGAACTTCGTCTTGGGATATTGATCTTCTTCCCACCCAACTCCATTGGCATTGAACTTTCGTTCAAAACTAACACCTTGATTCTTCCGGTGTCTTCCTTGCTTGCGTACAATTTCCTCAAATTGCTTACTCCCGGCAAGACTCTTGTAAACACCTTTCTCTATAATTCCCTTCAATAAGCTATTTTCTTGCTCAAGTGTAACTTGGCTAAGAGAGTCATTAGTGGAATCAAGAGAACAACTGGAAGCAACAACGTTGGATTTAGCATGATTGTTGTTACTACTAGAAGAAGAATCCTTCTTGTTCTTATTCCTAGACTTAACTTGTGGCATGTAAGTAGACAAGAGTAAACGCTTGGCAATGTAAGAAGAGCTTTTCTTGCAAAGATCATCATTGATTGCCTTTAAAAACTCATGCTCTTGCTCAAGGTTGAGCTTTTTAAAGCGTAGCTTCTCATGAGTCTTTAAAAGTTCTCGATGATGTTCCAACGTAGTTTCATGAGCTAACTTAAGAGTGTTTAGTTCTTTAGTTAGATGCTCAATCTTCTTCTTATCATCGTCATTCGTTTTATCTGGATTGTCATGATTAATAGCAATTTCATCATAGTTCTCATAACTAGAGTTGTCAACAAGTAAATCATCATCTCCTAGCAAATCATTTTCATCATTATTAAAATCAACATACTCGGGGTGTGTTACCTTTGGACCTTTAGCCATGAAGCATCTTCCAATTCCTTCATTTGGTGAGTCAAATATGTCGTAGGAGTTGGTTGACACAAGTGCTAGACCGGCAACACCTTCATCTTGAGTATATTCGAAGTCGGAGTGATAACTTCTTTCGGAGTGATGATCCGAGTCGGAGCCGGATACCCATTCACCAACATGAGCTTGATGTCTTCTTTTTGTGTAGCTCCTTGATGATTTGTCCTTCCTCTCCGAATCCTTGCTTCTCCGAGAGGGTCTTCATTCATATCGATCATCTCTACTCCTTCTCTCTCTTGGTGGTGATTCTTCTCTTCTACTTCTTCTCTTGGGAGAATCTTCTCTTCTTTTGTAGGGAGCCGTACACTCATTGGAGTAGTGTCCGGGTCTTCCACAATTATAGCAATTTCATTCACGACTAGAAGATCTTTTTTCATTGTAGGACCTTGACTTGGATCTTTTTCCTTGCTTCTACTCTTGTAGAACTTGTTGAAGTTCTTCACCATTAGCCTCAATTCTTCATTGAAGGTTTGTTTCTCACTTGATGATGTGGGAGCATCACATGAGGCTTTGTAAGCACCGCTTGACTTGTTGTGAAGCTCTTCCTTATCCTTAAGTGACATCTCATGAGCAACAATTCTTCCAATGACTTCTGTTGGCTTGAGATCTTTGTAGTTGGGCATCATTTGGATCAATGTGCACACGGTATCATATTTTCCATCCAAGGCTCTTAGGATCTTCTTGATGATGAATCTATCGGTCATCTCTTCACTTCCTAAGCCGACAATCTCATTTATGATGAGAGCAAGCCTAGAGTACATTTCAGCGACACCTTCACCATCCTTCATTTTGAATTTGTCAAGTTGACTTTGAAGCACATCCAATTTGGATTCCTTGACGGAGTCGGTACCTTCGTGCATATCAATCAAAGTATCCCAAATTTCCTTTGCATTCTCAAGACGGCTGATTTTGTTGGATTCTTTGGGGCACAATCCGTTGAAGAGAATATCACAAGCATGAGCGTTGTATTGTAGCATCTTCAACTCTTCCGCGGTAGCTTCACAGTTCGGTTCTCTCCCATCAAAAAATTCTCCTTGCAAGCCAATACACACAATAGCCCATACGGCGGGGTTATGTCCAAGAATATGCATTTTCATCTTATGCTTCCAACAGCAAAATTTGTACCATCAAAGTAAGGACCTCTACGGTGGCAATTTCCCTCGCTAGACGCCATAGTCTCCTAGGTTGTGAAACCAAGGCTATGATCACCAAAAGCTATGGAAATAAACCAATTGTACGATCGAAAGTATGTCTAGAGGGGGGTGGGTGATAAGACTACTTGACCAAATAAAAATCTAGCCTTTTCCTAATTTTAAGTCCTGGCATATTTTAGCAACTTGGCACAAATCAAGTAATCAACCTACACATGCAATTCTAAGAGTATCGCAGCAGAATGTAAAACAATTGCATATGAAGGGAAAGGGAGGAGTTTGGAGGGAGAAAACGCAATGTAGACACGGAGATTTTTTATCTGTGGCTCCGCTAGGTGGTGCTATCGTACATCCATGTTGAGGGAGACTTCAACCCACGAAGGGTAACGGTTGCGTGAGTCTACGGAGGGCTCCACCCACAAAGGGTCCACGAAGAAACAACCTTGTCTATCCCACCATGGCCATCGCCCACGAAGGACTTGCCTCACTAGGGTAGATCTTCACGAAGTAGGCGATCTCAATGCCCGTACAAACTCCTTGGTTCAACTCCACAATCTTGACAGAGGCTCCCAAGTGACACCTAACCAATCTAGGAGACACCACTCTCCAAAAGGTAATAGATGGTGTGTTGATGATGAACTCTTTGCTGTTGTGCTTCAAATGATAGTCTCCCCAACACTCAGCTCTCTCTCATAGGATTGGATTTGGTAGAAAGATGATTTGAGTGGAAAGCAACTTGTGGAAGGATAGAGATTAAGATTTATGTGGTTGGAATTGGATATCTTGACCTCAACACAAGTGTAGGTGGTTCTCTCTCAGAAAATGTATGTTGGAAGTGTAGGCATGTTCTGATGGCTCTCTGTATGAATGAAGAGTGGGTGGAGGGGTATATATAGCCTCGGTTGGACCGAATCACCAAACTCGGTCGGACCGAATTATAAAATTCGGTCGGACCGATTTGGTTCATAATGTGACCGTTAGGCATTTCGGTGGGACCGACATGTCAACTCGATGGGACCGATATCATTAGGATAAGGGCATAATGTAATCTCGGTTGGACCGATTACTCAAACTCGGTGGGACCGATTTTGGTAATAAGCAAACAGAGAGTTGGTCAGGCAAACTCGGTGGGACCGATTCGCTCGTCTCAATGGGACCAAAGCGTTATGAAAAGGAAACAGAGAGTTTGCATTGCAGACTCGGTGGGACCAATCGCTCATCTCGGTTAGACCGAAATGTTATGAAGGGAAATAGAGAGTTTGCAATCCCATCTCGGTGAGACCGAGATCCCTATTGGTGAGACCGAAGTGACTAGGGTTTGTGGCAGTGGCTATGTCAAGAGAACTCGGTGGCGGCGGATAGAAAGTTTCGGTGGGACCGAGTTTGACTTTTGGTTTGGGACATATGTGGATATGAGAAAGTAGTTGAGGGTTTTTGGAGCATATCACTAAGCATTTTGAGCAAGTAACTCATTAAGCAACACCTCACCCCCTTTTGATAGAATTGGCTTTTCCTATGGACTAAATGTGATCTTGGATCACTAGAAATAAAATGTAGAGTCTTGTGCTTTGAGCTTGAGCCAATCTTTTGTCCTTTGCATTTTGAGGAGTCCACTTTCTAATCCATGCCATGCCAATCATCGAGCTTTCCTGAAATATTTATCTTGAAATAGTATTAGCTCAATGAGCTATATGTTGTTGATCATTACCAAAACCACCCCAGGATAGTTGCACTTTCAACAGCTCAAAGGGACGTGTTGTCGTCATGATTGTCTTCGAGGGATGCTTGGCCCTAGTTGTCGGTGTCAAAACCGGCGGATCTCGGGTAGGGGGTCCCGAACTGTGCGTCTAGGCGGATGGTAACAGGAGACAAGGGACACGATGTTTTTACCCAGGTTCGGGCCCTCTCGATGGAGGTAAAACCCTACTCCCGCTTGATTAATATTGATGATATGGGTAGTACAAGAGTAGATCTACCACGAGATCGAGAGGCTAAACCCTAGAAGCTAGCCTATGGTATGATTGTTGTTCGTCCTCTGGACTAAAACCCTCCGGTTTATATAGGCACCAAAGAGGGTTAGGGTTACACAGTCGGTTACAATGGTAGGAGATCTACATATCCGTATCGCCAAGCTTGCCATCCACGCCAAGGAAAGTCCCATCCGGACACGGGACGAAGTCTTCAATCTTCTATCTTCATAGTCCAGGAGTCCGGACAAAGGTCATAGTCCAGCTATCCGGACACCCCCTAATCCAGGACTCCCTCAGTAGCCCCTGAACCAGGCTTCAATGACGACGAGTCCGGCGCGCATATTGTCTTCGGCATTGCAAGGCGGGTTCCTCCTCCGAATACTTCATAGAAGATTTTAAACACAAGGATAGTGTCCGCTCGCAAAATAAGTTCCACATACCACCAGAGAGAGAATAATATTTACACAAGCTCAATCTCATCGACGTATTCCGCAGCGTGACATCACAGCACAGTCAAGCCTTTATTCGAATTGTTTTTACTGTCCCACCTCAGCACGTTTAGCGAGGCGGTTTCCTTGGCACGTCTTGTCAAAGCAGAGATCGTGTCCCCTTATTTCGGGATTCTCATCAATACGGGCGTGGGTAACCCAACCGCGCCATTGATTACGACGCTTGGGAGATAAGCGAGTTTTATCAGGCCGGTGGGGACGTATAGCTTTGTCCGTCCATATAAAGGGATAAGGATCCACTTTTTCACACACGCCTTCTTCCTCCTTTGCTTATCCATTTCCGCCAAGACTTTTCGAGCTCCAGGCGCCCAAGTCCGCACATCCCGCCTCAACCTTCTCCAACTATGTCCGGAGGCGGGAGGCAAGTGGATGGCCTCCTCCGTCACGGAGGGGCACATCAAAAGCTGCGGAAGGCGGATACTTGTCCGACGACATCGCGCATCGGCTCCTCGACAAGGGCAGCTCATCCCCACCCCAGGCCCCATGAGAGGGTGGAGTTCCTCCCCACTTCCTCCGCTGGACTAGGGTTTCCACTTCACCCATTTGTCCGGGGCTCATGTTCTACTACGGCCTAGATTTCCACAATCTGGCCCCAATTTCATCCTCAACATCTCGGCGTTCATCGTGCGTGCAGCGAGGCCTTCCTTCGCATCCAGCCCCACTTCGCTTATGGCTGAAGACCTTCAATGTCAAGCCAAGAAGGTAGTGGGAGGCCGCCAAGCGGAGTCTTGGAGGTGCCATGGTAGGCAAGATGGCCAACGTCCTATTGCTCGAGGGCTCCTTCATGGAGACCATAAAGGGGTGGCAATCGGGGTGGTTCTACATCACCGAGCCGCGCGACTCTAAATGGGCGGCGGCCCCCGAATTCTGATCTGGCTTCCCAACACGGCTCACCTCATGGAAAGAGACGGGCCTGACATGGGGTAATTCAGAAGAGCTGACCGGACTCCAAACCTGCGTCCGAAACCTGGTGGACAAGAATCTCAAGCTTGTCAACGTAGTCCAGGTTATGCTCATCCGCCGGATCCTCCCATGCCAAAGAACGGGCCTTCAACTTGTGGGAGTTTGATCCGCACAAGACCGAACCTTGAGCCGCTCTTGACACTATGTACGAAGATGCCTGGAAGGTGCTGTTCAAGGGCGCCGAGGCTCCCGCATCCGCTACCGAAGATCGCAGATTCAGCTCACGGCATCAAGCCAGCGAGGTAAGCTATTTTACCCTTTACGGGACACTTTTTTCATAGTTTGACTCTATGCGGGATCTAAAACTCCCTCACCTTTGACAGGACTGGCAGAAGACATCCGGACAGGTTGACTGTCCGGCTCCCTTGCCAGAAGACCCAGCGGACGCCCGATTGACGGGGCTGCTGGTCCCGCACCTTACGTGGTGCCGGAGAAGAAGGAAAGAAGAAGGCCACGGGAACTCGAAGGAGTTCCGGCGCCAGTGTTGTCGGACTCATCGTCCGATGACTCGAGGCGGACTCCTCCAAGAGCGAGGAGGAGGAAAAAGAGGCCTCTCCCCCAGCGGGGGGAGAGAAGAAAAGGAAGGCCGCCCCAAATGGGGAGGCCGGAGGGTCCAAGAAGGGAAGGACCCTTCCTTCGGACTACGCCGCCAACGCCGACGACGGCGAAGAGGAGTGGCCACTTAGGACCAAGCCCCTGGCGAAATCGTAAGTGTCCGGACACAAGAATAACTCATGGTGTTCCATTTGTCGCAAAGCATCTTCTAACACCGAATATAACCATGCAGCCCGCCCAAGGACGGGCTTGACGTTTCGACGAGCGGCTCCCTGGATTCGTCGGATGTGAATAGCACCTCACTTCCGACCGCCTCGTCTCCTCCCGCCGCGGATGATGCCAAGGTGGAGTCCTAAAAGGGGCCCAGCCAGGAGGAGGTGGCCCTGGAGGCGCCGCAAGGCGACCTCCCGGACTCCGGGCGCAAAGGGGATAAAACCCCGAAGGGTCGTAAGTCCGGCCCTGTGCCGGACTCCGTACCGGAACCTTCAGTGGTTCCGGAGTCCGACACGCGATCCCTTCGTAAGAAGGGAAAGACTGCGACGCCGGTGACCTCCGTCCAACCGGAGGCGCCGGATAATTTGATGGAGGCGCTTAACGGCGCTTCCATCAACGACGAGCACCGCACTGTTATGAGTGTGGTGATCCAGAAAGTTCAGTCCGCCAAGAGCGGGCTGACTGAAGCCTGACCTTCTAATGTGCTTTGAGGTATGTATTTTAAGATATGTAAAAGTATTACCGCATAGAGAGTAGCCCTCGATGCTCGGTTTGGTGTTCAGAAGAAAAAGCCGAACCGAGGATCTAAAAGATATACGCAGGAGTCTAACATAAGTATGTCAACATGGGAATGCAGGCGCCACGACCTCTGCACGGACCGATCATGGAGGTTGATGCATTGAAGCAGAGCCTCGAGCGGTCCGAGAACGAGCTCGGCCTTGCCAAAAAGCAGCTCGAGGACAAGGAAGATAGGTAATACCTTATGGGAGTATTTAAAAGATGTGGTTGCAAAAAATAATAGGAATAACGTGAATACTGCAGGGGCCACGAACGAGGTGGCGACCCTGAAGGAAGCGGTGTCCAAGGCCGAAAGCTATGCGGCCGCGGAGCGCACCGAGCGAGAGAAGCAGGAGGCGCGGATGGTGGAGGTGCGGCAAGAGCTCTGTGCTCGTGGAAAAACACGAGAGTTTGGAGCGTGACTCAAAGACTCAAGAGTCCGAGCTCGCCTCGGCCCTTGAGAGCACCAAAGCCGCTAAGGCCGAAGCCCAAAAAGCCCTCCAGGAAATTGAGGCGATGAAGAAGATAGTGGCGAGTAAAGCATTCTTTATGCAAATCAATCATGTGAAAGTGAATTATCTGTTGCTTACCCGAATTCGGAGCTCTCCAGGAGCATTCGCAGATCTGCCCCGCAGTGTGTCCGATGCTGCCGCATTCTACCGGGCCGAGGAGGGAAGCTCGACGGAGAAGGTGTTCTGGTCTCAGTATGCTGAGGCCGGACACCCGGTGCCCTTAAGCGACCAGTTGAAGCAGCTGGTCGAGCTCCATAAGGTAGCCAAACAGGCCATGAAGGGCCTCATAGTTCGGCTATTGCCTAAGGAGGCCATGCCTGGGAGCTATTTCGGGCTGGTGAGGCGGCTGGTGGACACCTGTCCATGGGTTGAAGTCGTCAAGCGCTCCGTCTGCATCGAAGGTGCCCGTAGGGCCCTTGCCCGTGCTAAGGTGCAGTGGGGCAAGATGGACACTGAGAAGATTGTGACGGAGGGACCACCACTGGGCAAGGAGCATCGCAAGCCTGAAATGTATTATGAGGGCGTCCTGAAGGGTGCCCTCCTTATAGCGGGTGAATGCTCCAAAGATGTAATTTTTTAGTAGACTCGTATTTGTTATCATGTACGCTGAAAACTTGTTCATATGCGCTAAGAAACACATTTGAATTTAAAATATTACCTTTTGTGCGGCCGTGTATTAAATTTGAGAGATGGCGAGTCGTCGGCTTCAGCCCCCATGGCACGAGTGCTGGGGTGTTCGGGATAAACTTGAGCGCTCTTGTTCCCATTCTTGGGTCCTTCGAGGGAGGCGCTCAACGCAACGTAACAAGGCAACCGGACTATAATGCTTGAACACTCTCACTTAGCCATAGAATTCTATAATTTTAAATTTCGTGAAGCCCTGGTATTCGAAGACCGATTTCGGGGCGCTATCCACGCCTAGGCCGGACAATGCCGACTCCTCGCTCTAAGCGGCATAAGTCTTTAGGGACTCGAAAACCTCTCGAACAGCGATCGGCTCTCGCCCTATCATGACGGTCAGTTTTAGCTTTCTCCACTGAGGTGCTTAACCCAGCTCAACCGGGCATAATCGCAGTGGTTCTCCCAGCGCTACCTTAGCCGATATAACGGAACATAAGGTACCAAAACATGGGAGCCGGGCAAACCCAACTATTGACCCAAGACATGATTAGGAGCTAATGCATATAATGCTATAAGTTCGGGGTGCCGCACTTGTGAAAGTGTTCGGACTTATCACACCATGTTGTGGGGTACTTAAGCCCCTGGTGTATTTCCCGTACCAAAGTGTACGGTTGCACAATGTCATAAATGAACATATATATATAGAAAAAGGGGAATTCAATAATAGGCAGAAGCTATGTATTGTTTATTCAAAAGGGTTGCAGTAAGAGCAGAACGATACAAATAGTGTGATAAGCAAGGGACGAGACTTTTTAACATGTCCCCCTCCAGGGGTAAGCTGCGGGATGGTATGTAAAACAGGTATACTGCTTCGTAATAGAGACCACTGGACACCCGACGTAACTACGCTTCCCGGCTGTTGCATCGTGTTCAGAGATTCTATCACGGACAGGCTTCGTGGAGAACGGAGTCCCGAAAGTAAAAAGGAAAGAAGAAAAGAAAAGAATGGCACAATCGGAGCCCACAGTGCGGTTGAGCCGCATTCAGGCATGCGTGGTCGTGCCCTCCCCTATGCCCATGGTATTTCCAGAGCGTAATTATGTAATGCGTAGTACCGGGTTTCGCAATTTCGCGAGGGTTGGGGTTTGGGCCGCATTGCTATGCGTGCTTTCCGGAACGTACAGCGGTCTTGTTGTAGGTTACTCCGGGCGGGCTTGACGGTGTCCGGACGTTTAATAGCGGGACTCAAGAATTGCCTTAAGAGGCTGCTTTGTACTTCCGCCGCAAGGGCCGCCGTATGCTCCTCCGTCCGGAGAGAGCGTTCGGTGTTTCCATTGACCGTAATGACTCCTCGAGGACCTGGCATCTTGAGCTTGAGATATGCGTAGTGCGGCTCCGCATTGAACTTTGCAAATGCGGTTCGTCCAAGCAGAGCGTGATAGCCGCTGCGGAACGGGACTATGTCGAAGATTAACTCCTCACTTCGGAAGTTATCCGGGGATCCGAAGACCACTTCAAGTGTAATCGAGCACATGCAGTTGGCCTCTACACCGGTATGACGCCTTTAAAGGTTGTCTTCGTGGGTTTAATCCTTGATGGGTCTATGCCCATTTTGCGACCTTGTATCCCGATAAAGCAGTTCTGGGGCCGCCGCCATCCATTAGGACTCTAGTGAGGTGAAATCCATCAATGATTGGGTCTAGAACCAATGCGGCGAATCTGCCATGGCGGATGCTAGTGGGGTGGTCCCTTCGATCAAAAGTGATCGGGCAGGAAGACCACGGGTTGAACTTTGGGGCGACTGGCTCCATCGCATATACGCCCTTTAGTGCACGCTTCCGCTCCCTTTTGGGTATGTGGGTTGCGTATATCATGTTCACCGTCCGCACTTGTGGGGGAAGCCCTTACATCCTCTATTGTTCGGCGGCCGGGGCTCCTCCTCGTCATCGCTATGCAACCCCTTGTCATTGTTTTCGGCATTTAACTTGCATGCCTGCTTGAACACCCAACAATCCCTGTTGGTGTGGTTTGCTGGTTTTTCGAGGGTGCCGTTGTCGGCGTTCTGGGAATGGGGGTCCCCAGACTTGCCTGCCTGCGGCCTGCGGCGTGGCTCAAAGGGGGGCCCATCACGACCCATCTTCATCAACACAAGCTCAAGACCCTCGCGAGGCGCCAAGCCTCGCGGGGCGGACGACAGGGAGCTTCCTCAGGCACCGCCTCGTCAGGCTGGCTCGTGAGGAGGCGGAGAGATCAAGGCAGGGTACCTCACGAGGTGCCCATGACGCAAGCCATGACGACCAAGGGCGCCAGCCGCGCAGTGTCCTCCTTTCCTCTTTGGTGCAAAGGGAGCAAGCGCATGCGAGAGCATCAAGCAAAGGCGTCCATTTCGGTGCAACAAGACCAAGACCAGTCCAACGGCAGGAAGGAAGCCATTGTGGAGCCCAAGCCGGCGTCACCACCAGAGCCTTTGACAGACGAGGACCAACTTTAGAAAGGATAAGTGTACCAGATGTTCCCCTTCAAAATGGCCAATTGTTGGCGCCCTTCCCGCTCAATATTTGGGAAGAGGCCCAGGGCCTCTGCCTATATAAGTAGAGCTAGCCACCATAGTAGAGGCATCTTGATCTGGCCCTGATCTGGATCGGATCAGTAGCTGGATCCCAAAGAGAGAGAAAGAGAGAGAGAGAGAGAGAGAACGCGACTAAACTCCTCCAAGCAGTTCATCGCCCCGGCCAAGAACAGACCCTCGCGAGGCTGTTCTTCCTTGTATTGTTCATCATCATCAGCCCAAGAGGCAATCCACCACACCACAAACTATAGTAGGGTATCACACCACAACGGTGGCCGAACTAGTATAAACCTTGTGTCTTTTGTGTTGTTCCTTTCATAGCATAGATCTTAGCGAGGCGGCGGGGTACAGGTAGGTAGAGGGCGAATCTCCGCGCGCACCCCAGTGTTCGAACCTCAAGGGTCTGCAGGAACCCGAAATCCGACATTTGGCGCGCCAGGTAGGGGTGCGCCAGAATTCGTCTTCCGCCGCTCTGTTCTCCGTCGACCACCGCATGCATGTCTGACGCTCGTCGGGCCCGCGCCAAGCGCCGAGCCGCCCTCGCTTCCCGCGTCGCCCAGACAGCTCCCGTCGGCGGACGCCCTCGTCGTTCCCCGTCGCCTGCCGTCAACGCCGCCACCGGCCCGGCAGGGAACGAGCAGCAAGCATCGTCCCAGCATCCCTCTGTGCGGCAAGACGGCCGCACTGCTACCCCCTCACTCGCCCTGGCTGGTTCTTCTCTCGCGCATTCCGCGCGCCCATGGAGGCTCGAGCTGCGCTCATCACGGCAAACGAGCTCCTGCGCTACCGTCCCGTCGACGACGTCTACGAAGAGTGGCTCGACCGTGTCGCTGAAGCTTCGTCGCCGCGCCAGGGGATCCCCCGCGCCGTCTGTCCCGCTGCACCGCACCCCGTCCTACGCGGGCGACGAAGCTCCGGGGGTGCCTCGGCCGCCTCCCCCTCAAGAAGGCACCCTGGCCCCAAGGCGCGTAGTACCTGGTCGGAACCCGCTCCGTCCGGCGCCAGCGCGGCAAGAGCAGAGCTGCCAGGAGGTCCCTCGCCCGCAAGAAGCTGCTCGAGTGCTCCCCGCTCCAGCTCGTCGCGACCTCGCTCCTGCTCCGGCACGTCAAGACCCCGCGCTGCTCCCAGCTGCAGCGCATGGGGACCCGCAAGACCAAGCTCTTCGTCACCCAAGGCCTCCCGCGGCCACAGCAGGTTGCCGTGCCTTCACCCCCGAGCTGCGCAGCGTCGCGTGTCCCCGCAAGTTCAAGCCAGACCTGCCTCCTCGCTACGACGGTACAGCCGACCCCGCAGAATTCCTCCAGCTCTACGAGCTGGGCATCAAAGCCGCCAACGGAGACGAGAAGGTCATGGCGAACTGGTTTCCCATGGCGCTCAAGGATGTGGCCCGCACTGCTCTCCGAACCTGCCTCCGGGCACGATCTCCTCCTGGGATGAGATGCATTCCCACTTCATCGCCAACTTCCAAGGTACTCGTGACCGGCCACCCGCCGTGAGCGACATGCGCCGCATCAAGCAGCAACCAGGGGAGACCCTGCAGAAATACATCCAGCGCTTCAACAACGCACGCCTCAAGATTCCCAAGGTGACCGAGGAGGCCATCATCTCCGCCTTCTTCGATGGTGTGCGCGACGTCGAGATGAAGGAGGAGCTGGCGATGCATGAAGATCTGTGCACTTCCTTGGAGCTGTTCAACTTGGCGACCAAGCGCGCCAGGCCGAGGAAGGGCGCCTCCCTCCTCGAGCTGCCTGCCACAGACCCAGAAGAGAAGAAATCCAAGGCCAAGGACGTGAAGCGCAAGGGGGCTGCCGTGCTCGCGACAGACCCGGACACCAAGCGGGGCAGAGATCAGCCCGAGTCTTCCAAAGGGCAGCCGGTAATGTGTGTACCATGACCTCCACACCCACAACACCAACGAATGTCAAGAGCTCCGAGCCGTGCGAGAAGGGAGGATCGGCCGACGTCCCGACCGCAGCGACCGGGGCTACGGTCGAGGAGGAGGAAGGAACGCAGGACGCTGGGAAGACCGTGGCCCTCGCCAAGGGTGGCGCGACCAACCTCGCGAGGATCACTGGCAAGACCCGCCTCACGAGGGAGGCTGGAGGGATCAGCCTCGCGAGGATTGCCCGCAAGGCAACGCAGGCCACCCTCGTCTGCCACCGCAACCAAGGAGAAATGAAGACCATCATCAGGACGAGGGGGCTGGGGGCTTCCAGGAGCCGCTGCAATCGCCGCATCCTGGCGGAGCTCAAGCCCCAGCCTCTCAACGCATCTTCAAGCAGTTCGCCCAAGTGAATGCAGTCCTCCCAAGCTCGAAGCCACACGCCTCGGTGGTCGGCGTGCACCATCACGTTCAGCTCAGCGGATCAGCTCAAGTGTGCGGCCACAGCTGGAGTCCTCCCGATGCTTTGTTCCCCAATCATCAGCAACGTGCTAGTCACCAAGACCCTCATCGATGGCGGGGCAGGGCTCAACGTCATGTCTGTGGAAACGTTCAACAATCTCCAAGTGCCTTACAATCAACTTCAGCCAACCAAGCCTTTCTCCGAAGTCACCGACGGCTCCACGGTCCCGATTGGGCAGGTTCGCCTCCTTGTTACCTTCGCAAGACGCGCGACAACCATCAAGACCGAGCTCATCGACTTCGACGTCGCCCACATTCGCCGCCATACAACGCCATCCTCGGGTACCCAGCGCTAGCCAAGTTCATGGTCAGAACTCCACCACGGCTACAACATCCTCAAGATGCCAGGAAGTGGCGGAGTCATCACGGTGCCCTGCGAAGAGAAAGACACAGTGTGCTCCCTGGAGCGAGCCTTTCAGGCCGCATCACTGGAAGACCTGGATCGCGGAAGCAGGAGGCTTCCCGAGACCGCCCCCAAGAAGAAGAAGACATCGCCCGGCCCGGCCCCTCAAGAGGCAGGCCCTCGTGGTCCGTGGCTCGCTGGGGGAACCTCCTTCTATCGTGATAGGAAAGCGTGCTGGCGCCCTCCTCAGTGTGCTCTGGGGCTCCCCTGGAGGGCCACCGACCTGGCTAAGGTCACGAGGGAGGCACTTGGGCACCACCTGGAGGCGTGTTTCGAAGCACGTTTCCCTCAAGAAGGAGCAAGGCAAGGAGGGCCAAACCCTCAGGAGTTCACAAGCAAGATCGCTCAGAGCCGAGGAGTCAAGAGTCATGAGTGGCAGCCGTCGCCTGCCTGCCATGGCTCCCCATCCACGCGAGGATGGTGGGCTGCGCGTCTGCATCGACATACCAGGGCTCAACCGAGCCGCCTCTCAAGAGCGCCTCTGGCCCTCTCGCGTGGGGCGCTGCGAAGGTCCACCCCGCAGCTACGTTCGCATGCCTTACGGCCTGCCGAACGCGGCCGCCACGTGCCAGCGCCTTACAAGGGACGTCCTGGAGGCTCAAGAGGCCACGCGTTCCGCAACCCTGGCGGAGATGGAGATGGTCCACGAGGAGCCACCAGCGCCCCCGGAGCCTCCCGAGGCCCCTGAGCCTCGGGGCTCGTGAGGATCGGCTCCCGCAGCCCACCGAGTCTGCTGCACCAACACCCTTTCGTCTTCAACGCTATCCGGTGACATCTTTCAAGTTTCATTTAATCGAGCGCCCTGTGGCTGCATTAATCCTGTGCCGCTGTGGTCTGTCCTCGCGGCGTAGTACCCCTTTACTTCATGTTCCTAGCTTACCTTGTTGGGGGCGCCGGGCTGCATCATCCCTAGGCCGCCGGGTCCGACCAAAGCGATGTTCGCCTTCTTTGCGCTTATCTAAATGGACTTGCTCCTTCGTGATTAACATGCTTGACCTAGTTGCCCGCTCAACTGACACCAACTGATGGAGCTGCTCCCTAACGGCACGGCGCTTGCGCATGGGTCCGTCCCTACAACACCGACAAACCTGAATGGCTGAACTCTGGCTGCGGCAGCCCCGCATAGCGCTACCTCGTCAAGCCTTCAGTACCTCGTCACCCCTCTGGGGCAACCAACGGCTGACTATTGGTCGTGACGGCGAACTTTCATTCTTTCTGTGATGAGCCGCAGGATCTCTTCAAGGAGCAGCGTCAGGCGAGGCCCCCACGGTGTCTCCTTCACTCTCACCCGCGCGAACGGCTTGCACGTTAAATGGGGGGTGCCTGAGCATCGCGACTCAGGGCTCTTACTGGCTCTCCAGCCCTCACCCTCTGGCCTTGTCCACGGCGTCGCGACCTGGCATACCAGCGACGGCTGAGACTCACTCGAGGGCCGGGACCCAAGGACGTAGAGCAGAAAGGGGAGCAAAGGCGAGAGGGGAGGGACACGTGAGGACCTCGCCAAGCGACCCCTCGCCGATGCAAGGACCCGCAACGCACTGTGAAGCGACTCCTGACTCTCGAGATAAGTCACCCTCCGGAAGCATTAACTAACACGGCACCGTCCCCTCACCAAACGTAATCCCGTGTTAGCAACGTCACTCTCCTTTCTCACCAAACGATGGCTGCTTGAGCGCTAAGGGGGACCTCCTGAGCATCGCGACTTAGGGGCTCTTACCAGACCCCGGGCCGCTTCCCTCCTGGCCTTGACCACGGCATCGCGACCTGGCATACCAGCGATGGCTGAAGCTTGCCTTGGGACTGGGACCTGTCGGTGCAGAGCGCCAAGCCCTTGCAAGGTTCGAAAGGGGGAACTGAGCTAAGACGGAATGAGCAACTCGCACTGCTTCACAACAAGGATCATATTAACAAACAGGACCACAGGCACCTTACAAGCCCCCACGGGGCGCGCTTTTGATTCCTCGCAGGGAGCAGATCCTAAAGAACGCTAACTACACGCGCTCCTGCAAAAGACGCCATCATCAACAGTGGGCCACCAGGCACCGGCGCCAACCCCATCCAGATCAAAGGCGGCGAAGGCCTGCCGAGCCCGCCCTGCTCTGACAGCGGCGCAGGCTCGGAGGCTCGTAGCTGTCGTCGCTCGTCTCCGGAGTCGCGAAGAGCTCGGCGGAGTCACTGGATCCTCCGACGCCTCCACCGCCTGAGGAGCTGCCGAGGGAGCGGTCGGCGAGCCTAGCCCTCGCCGTGGCAGGGCCTCGATCACCTCTCCCGGGGCAGCACTCCAGCCGGCGCCCTTCCGCATCGAAGACCTTGAAGAGCATGACCGAAGCGCTGTCAGATTCCTGTGTTGATCGCGAGGGCGCCCCTTGTCCCGCAGACCCGGGCGATCTCGCCCCAGCCTCGAGTCATGAAGACCTCGCCCGGGGCAACGACCTCAATCTCTGCCCCGGTTGCGAGGGTGCTGCAGCCGGCGTACTGCAGCCAGAGCTCCAGGGATCCTCCCCACGGAATCTCGGAAGCGAAGAAGGGGGGAAGGCGAATCCAAGACCGAGGAGGCATGGCTGCATGGAGTACGAACTCCCGAGAGGAGCCCTCGGCGTGGACTCCAGGGGGAACGACGCGCACCTTCGTGACCCGCCGGCGCCGACGGCGACGTCGCCCGTGGTGTTCGGTATCAACCCCTTTAGAGCCCTCGATCTGGGCGTACAAGGGAAGCGGGAACCACGGCGGTGGCCGCTCGCACCAGGGCCTCGACACCACCTGGTGGGCACCCTCATTCCGATGGTAGAGGGTTAGCCATTTCCTCGGCGGGAGCGGGTCAGGACCCTCTCGAGGAGCCTTTCCCTTCTCTGCCGCAGAGAACCGGCGGATCGGAGCCATTGTAGCAAGACGAAGCAAGAATCGGGAAGAAGAAGAAGCAAGCAGAAACGGACCAGAGGAGCGCTCATCGTTCCGTACTTAAAGCCAGAGGAGGCCAACCGCCGACCTCCACAATCACAGGTAATCATGACCCGCTTTGCATGCAGGGACTCGTCAAATCGTGCAGTTGCCGAGGCGTCGTGGGGAAGTGGAGGCACCCACGTCCAATCAACCGCCACGCGGCGCCCAAGGCCGCAGGCTGTTAGGGCCCGCGACGCTTCGCACTTGCCCCTTCGCCTCTCTGCTCGACCAAGCGCGGGCGCGCCTTGGGCCCAGGGGCTACTGTCGGCGTTCAGGGAACGGGGGTCCCCAGACTTGCCTTCCTGTGACCTGCGGCGTGGCTCAAAGGGGGCCCATCACGGCCCATCTTCATCAACACAAGCTCAAGACCCTCGCGAGGGGCCAGCCTGCGGGCGAACGGCTGTGGAGCTTCCTCAGCACGGCCTCGTCAGCCGGGCTCGCGAGGAGGCGGAGAGATCAAGGCGGGGTACCTCACGAGGTGCCCATGACGCAAGCCATGATGACCAAGGGCGACAGGCGGGCACCAGCCCGCGCAGTGTCCTCCTTTCCTCTTTGGTGCAAAGGGAGCAAGCGCAGGCGAGAGCATCAAGCAAAGGCGTCCATTTCGGTGCAACAAGACCAAGAACAGCCTAACGGCATGAAGGAAGTCATTGTGGAGCCCAAGCCGGCGTCACCACCAGAGCCTTTGACAGGCGAGGACCAACTTTACTCAGGATAAGTGTACCAGATGTTCCCCTTCAAAATGGCCAATTGTTGCCGCCCTTCCCGCTCAATATTTGGGAAGAGGCCCAGGGCCTCTGCCTATATAAGTAGAGCTAGCCACCATAGTAGAGGCATCTTGATTTGGCCCTGATCTGGATCGGATCAGTAGCTGGATCCCAAAGAGAGAGAGAGAGAGAGAGAGAGAGAGAGAGAGAGAGAGAAGGCGACTGAACTCCTCCAAGCAGTTCATCGCCCTGGCCAAGAACAGACCCTCGCGAGGCTGTTCTTCCTTGTATTTATCATCACCATCAGCCCAAGAGGCAATCCACCACACCACAAACTAGAGTAGGGTATTACACCACAACGGTGGCCCGAACTAGTATAAACCTTGTGTATTTTGTGTTGTTCCTTTCATAGCATAGATCTTAGCGAGGCGGCGGGGTACAGGTAGGTAGAGGGCGAATCTCCGCGCGCACCCCAGTGTTCGAACCTCAAGGGTATGCGGGAACCCGAAATCCGACAGCCGTGTATTTGGCACGAGCGATCGAGTATTCGGTCCAAATTGGACGGCCCCGGAGTATTTCTTTTAAATGGCTTTTTCCACTGACCGGGTTTAGAGCCTCTGAATCCGCATCGACCGACGATCCTCAAAGCATTATCGCCGTTAATGCGGTGCTTGTGCTTGTTGCGACATGACCTGCCATTGTTGTCCTTGGTATCCGAATTACCAGGGCTCTTGGTCATGTTGTTACTACGAGCTAGCCAGCTGTCCTCTCTCGCTCAAAAGCGGGTCATGAGTGTTGTGAGGGCTGCCATGGATTTTGGCTTTTCCTGTCCAAGGTGCCGGGCAAGCCACTCGTCGCGGATGTTGTGTTTGAAGGCTGCAAGGGCCTCTGCATCTGGACAATCAACGATTTGATTTTTCTTGGTTAGGAACCATGTCCGTAATTGTCCGCCGATTCCTCCGGCTGCTGAATTATGTGGCTTAGCTCATCGGCGTCGGTGGTCGCACATATGTGCCACTGAAATTGTCGAGGAATGCGGCTTCCAGGTCTTCCCAACAACCAATTGACTCTGCTGGCAAGCTTTTAAGCCAATGTCGGGCTGGTCCTTTAAGCTTGAGTGGGAGGTATTTGATGGCGTGTAGATCATCACCGCGGGCCATGTGGATGTGAAGGAGATAGTCCTCGATCCAAACCGCAGGATCTGTTGTGCCATCGTATGATTCAATGTTTACGGGTTTGAAACCCTCAGGGATGATCCATCACTTCATCCGTGAAGCATAGTGGGTGTGCTTGGCGCCTACGTATTGGGCTATATCACGACGCAGCTCAAATGAGCTTTGTCTCATCGTGTTCGCCCGGCCGAATTGTTATATCCGTGTGACGGTTATCGTCACATGTCGTGGGGCGCCCACGCGATCCGTAGATCGATCTTGTTTGCCTTGCGTTGTCCTCCAATAGCTCTCGCGGGTCTGGCGCATTTCCCCGCGCCTTGGTATTTTTTGAGCGGCGCCGGGGTGCGGCTTGAGTTGAGGGCCGAGAGGCCTTCGTCATGCCACGGGTGGCCGGTCACCAGATCGGCGTACCGTTGGCGATGTAGGTTTGGGTGCTTCCTCCTCTAATCGGGGTAGCAGCCTGCATTTTGGGTAGCTCTTGAGGGCGCCGAGTTCATACTCTTCGCCGCAAGGACTTGATCCATCTATCAGCTAGCAAGTCTTGGTCAGCTCTAAGCTGTTGCTGCTTTTTCTTGAGGCTGCTTGCCGTGGCCATGAGCCTGCATTTGAAACTCTCTTGTTCGACGGGATCCTCGTGCACGACAAATTCGTCGTCGTCGAGGCATGCCTCATCTTCGGAGGGAGGCATGTAATTATCGTCCTCTACCTCTCTTTCTGCCGCTCTCTCATGAGGGCTGGCTTCTCCATCCTCCTGCGCTGAATCCTGCTGGAGGGGGTTGTCTTCGGCACTGTCCGGGGTGTTATTGTCTCCCGTGCCGGAATCACCATTTTTGCTGTGGCGGGATTTAGAGCGGCGCCGCTGACGCCGGCGCTTAGGTTGTTTCTTGGAGGGGTCATCCTCCGCTGTTCCATCGCCATTCCCATCTTTTGGGATGTCCACCATGTATATGTCGTATGACGAGGTGGCCTTCCAAAGGCCCTCGTGGGCGCTGGTTCTTGGTCGTCTCCTGCATCGTCGTCCATACCGTCGATGTCTTCGGAGTCGAAGTCGAGCATGTCGGTTAAATCATCGACAGTGGCTACGAAGTGGGTTGTGGGTGGGCTTTGAATTTCTTCGTCGTCCGCATCCCAACCTTCCTGACCATAATTCGGCCAAGGATCCCCTGATAAAGAGAGAGACTTTAGTGAGTTCAGGATGTCGCCAAAGGGCGAGTGCTAAAAGATGTCCGCGGCAGTGAATTCCATGATCGGTGCCCAGTCGGAGTCGATTTGCGGGGGCGCGGAAGGCTCGGAGTCCGGAGAGGAGTCCGGCACCTTGGAGTCACGAGTTTCGCAAAGGATGGGGTAGGTGCACGGCTCAATCGCCATAGAGATCGCAGCCCCCGAGGCGGTGTCCAGCCACCCGTCCTCGATCGGCGCAGTCGGCTCCGAGCTAAAGGTCGGAGCGGACACTGGTGCGGCCTCCACGACACTGTTTGGCGGCAGAGCTAGATCATGCCCCTCGTGACAGTGCGGCGTGCTTGGCTGTGGCTCGAACCCGTCGAAGATCAAGTCTCCGCGACGCTACCGTAGAAGTTCAAACTTCCACGACTGGTGGCCGTGGGCGAAGCTTAATCTGCTCTAGATGGCCAAGCTTAATTGCCCGCAGCAGCAAAGCCGCCGAATACGAAGATCTTTCCGGGGAGAAAAGTCTCACCCTGGGCTGCATCGTTGTTGACGATCGGAGGAGCCATCGGGCCTAAGGATGATGACACAGAGGAACTCCCAATGAAAGCATCAATGTCGGTGCCAAAACCGGCGGATCTCGGGTAGGGGGTCCCGAACTGTGCGTCTAGGCGGATGGTAACAGGAGACAAGGGACACTATGTTTTACCCAGGTTCGGGCCCTCTCGATGGAGGTAAAACCCTACTCCTGCTTGATTAATATTGATGATATGGGTAGTACAAGAGTAGATCTACTACGAGATCAGAGAGGCTAAACCCTAGAAGCTAGCCTATGGTATGATTGTTGTTCGTCCTACAGACTAAAACCCTCCGGTTTATATAGGCACCGGAGAGAGTTAGGGTTACACAGAGTCGGTTACAATGGTAGGAGATCTACATATCCGTATCGCCAAGCTTGCCTTCCACGCCAAGGAAAGTCCCATCCGGACATGGGACAAAGTCTTAAATCTTGTATCTTCATAGTCCAGGAGTCCGGCCAAAGGTCATAGTCCGGCTATCCGGACACCCCCTAATCCAGGACTCCCTCACTAGTCATATTTCCAGCTTCACAGGCACCGAACAGATGATCCTTCTTGAACTTGACGCCCTCGATGCTAATGACGTGCTTCTTCTTCTCGAGAGTGTGCAAGTTCCTCATGCCTGCATGCCCTGGCCTCCTATGCTAGAGCCAGCACTCTGAAGCTTTTGCTAGAAGACATACGGCAAGTTGTGGTCCTATGGAGAAATCTACCATATACAGATCATCTTTTCGATACCCTTCGAAGACTAGAGATTTGTCAGATTCCATAAGCACAAGGCAACGATATTTTCCAAATATCACAATCAGATTCAGATCGTAAAGCATTGAGATGACATTAAGTTGAAACCAAGGGATTCAACACGCATCACTTTAGCCATGTGCTGATCCTTTGTGATTGCAACTCTACCTAGGCCCAATACCTTGCTTTTACCAGTGTCAGCAAATGTGATGTGACATTTGTTAGACGGACGTAGGGTTTAATCCATAAGAAGACTTCGATCACCAGTCATGTAGTTAGCTCACCCACTGTCCATAATCCACTCAGTAGCCTTCGGAGCCGTACCCTACAGTGCAGTTTGGGGGATAGGCTTCAGAAAGAGAAGTGTGAAGCATAAACATTTGATTTAACAAGCATACTATCAAAGTTCAGATCCTTGTTAGGGTAGATAGGATGATTGTCAAGAAATCCTGGGACGAAATACATAGTAAGACCATTTTGGCACTTTATCTTGCGTCCCACAAGATGTTTTAGGTCCCCAACATTAGTGCCTGAAGCTTTTGATTTTCTGCTGGAGACCTTTCCCTGCAAAAGAAAGTTAATTCTTCTTAGCCACCCACATCTACAGGGGTGTCTTAGAAGCAATGAGTCTAAGTCCAGCATCTGAGAATTTTGGCTTTGGAGCCCTAGCAAATAGCCTTGCAGGAGGTGAATAATACTCATAAGAATAAGCAGAAAAGTTCTTGGTCTTATGAACCTAGCGGTTTGAAGAAACACACTCATATTCAGAAGTCTGCGTATGGTTTCCCTGCAAAACATTGGCGTTAGGGTGACCAAGAGAGGGGTCCTCGGTCAGTATGAAGCTTTTGAACCATATGAAGCATTTGGTCTGGGGTTTGTCTTCTTCCCATGTGGTGTCATGATGACATTCACGGCAAGCTTCTCAAGACAACTTTTGGGCACCCAGATCTTCTTCATAGGTGGTCCATTCCTGCAATTAGTACTGATACGTCTCCAACGTATCTATAATTTTTTATTGTTCCATGCAATATTATATTCTGTTTTGGACATTATTGGGCTTTATTATACACTTTTATATTATTTTTGGGACTAACCTATTAACCGGAGGCCCAGCCCAGAATTGCTGTTTTTTGCCTATTTCAGAGTTTGCACAAAAAGAGTATCAAACGGAGTCCAAACGGAAGGAAACCTTCGGGAACGTGATTTTCGGAACGAACGTGATCCAGAGGATTGGACCCTACGTCAAGACATCAACCACGAGGGCACGAGATAGGGGGGTGCCCTAACCCCCCAGGGCGCGCCCTCCACCCTCGTGGGCCTCCTGTTGCTCCACCGACGTACTCCTTCCTCCTATATATACCTACGTACCCCCAAACTACCATATACGGAGCCAAAAACCTAATTCCACCGCCGCAACCTTCTATACACGTGAGATCCCATCTTGGGGCCTGTTCCGGAGCTCCGCCGGAACGGGCATCGATCACGGAGGGCTTCTACATCAACACCATAGCCTCTCCGATGATGTGTGAGTAGTTTACCTCAGACCTTTGGGTCCATAGTTATTAGCTAGATGGCTTCTTCTCTCTTTTTGGATCTCAATACAATGTTCTCCCCCTCTCTCGTGGAGATCTATTCGATGTAATCTTATTTTGTAGTGTGTTTGTTGAGACTGATGAATTGTGGGTTTATGATCAAGTTTATCTATGAACGATATTTAAATCTTCTCTGAATTCTTTTATGTATGATTGGTTATCTTTGCAAGTCTCTTCGAATTATCAGTTTGGTTTGGCCTACTAGATTGATCTTTCTTGCAATGGGAGAAGTGCTTAGCTTTGGGTTCAATCTTGCGGTGTCCTTTCCCAAAGGATGAGGGGCAACAAGGCACGTATTGTATTGTTGCCATCGAGGATAACAAGATGGGGTTTATATCATATTGCATGAGTTTATCCCTCTACATCATGTCATCTTGCTTAAGGCGTTACTCTGTTCTTATGAACTTAATAGTCTAGATGCATGCTGGATAGCGGTCGATGTGTGGAATAATAGTAGTAGATGCAGGCAGGAGTCGGTCTACTTGTCTCGGACGTGATGCCTATATACATGACCATACCTAGATATTCTTATAACTATGCTCAATTTTGTCAATTGCTCAACAGTAATTTGTTCACCCACCGTAATATTTATGCTCATGAGAGAAGCCACTTGTGAAACCTATGGCCCCCGGGTCTATTTTCCATCATATTAATTTCCCGACAACAAGCTATTTCTGACGCCATTTTTATTTTACTTTCTTTACTTTGCATCTTTATCATAAAAATACCAAAAATATTATCTTATCATATCTATCAGATCTCACTCTCGTAAGGGACCGTGTAGGGATTGACAACCCCTTATCGCGTTGGTTGCGAGGATTTATTTGTTTGTGTAGGTGCGAGGGACTCGTGCGTGGCCTCCTACTGCATTGATACCTTTGTTCTCAAAAACTGAGGGAAATACTTACGCTACTTTGCTGCATCACCCTTTCCTCTTCAAGGGAAAACCAACGCAGTGCTCAAGAGGTAGCAAGAAGAATTTTTGGCACCGTTGCAGGGGAATCTACGCAAAAGTCAACATACCAAGTACCCATCACAAACCCTTATCTCCCGCATTACATTATTTGCCATTTGCCTCTCGTTTTCCTCTCCCCCACTTCACCCTTGCCGTTTTTTTCACCCTCTCTCTTTTTGCCCCTTGCTCCTTCTGCCGTTATGTCTGGAATTGGGGAAATTATTGTCGGTATGGACAATAATAATATCATGGAAAATTCTGATGCTCCTGCTGAAGAACCCCCTATCTTACATACAAAAAATTCCGAATTGGTAGTGGTAATATTATTGGGAAAGGAGTTATCCAAGATTTCTTTACTTGTGTCAGTGTTTTGCCTTCTATGGGTAGTTCTATTTTTCATAGAACTAGTAGTCTTGCGGATGCTATCGCCATGCTTGTAGTTGAACTTGAAAGACAATTTATGCATTTGCATCCTTGCATACAAAGGATTTTCCTAGAATTTTTTAATATTGAGCATTCTTATGTTAAGCGTGCCGCTACTATCTTTTTGGCTCATGAGTTTAGATTTATAATAAAAGAGGCCAAGGAAATCTTTAGCATTACTGTGGTGGACGCCGGCCCTCCCATAGAGGCTATCCTCTTTGATCAAGAAGAAATAATGCGTTTTCAATCTCTAGACTATGTTGCTCTTAATGAAAACCTTAGAAAAAAGGTTCCTACCAATATTCTAGTTGATAGAATTTCTGAACTTAATAATGTATTTGCTATTCAAAATAATGAGCTAGGATATTCTCTTGAATATAGGCTCACAAAGTTATGTCAAAAGAATGCTTATAATGATGAATTGGTTGTGTAATACGAAGGGCCAAAGGAGGAACCTATACCTCCTAAAGTTGATCTTGGGGAATTTTGTCCCATTAAATTTAGCCCTTTTGATTACTTTTGCTTGCCTCAAAGAAAACTCGCTGCTGAACGTAGAGAATATGAAATGAGTTTTACTGATCTATCCTATTATTATGGCAATACCTAGATCTATCCTTGCTATTATGCCTAGTTAGGGGCGTTAAACGATAGCGCTTGTTGGGAGGCAACCCAATTTTATTTTTAGTTTTTGTGCTTTTTGCTTCTGTTTAGGAATAAATCTTTGATCTAGCCTCTGGTTAGATGTCTTTTTATGTTTTAATTATTGTTTGTGCCAAGTTAAACCTATAGGATCTTCTTGGATGATAGTTATTTGATCTTGCTGAAAATTCCAGAAACTTTCTGTTCACGAAAATAATTGTTACAAATCACCAGAAGAAGATAAAATATTGTTTCCAATTGCTTCTGATCAATAAACAAATTGTCTAGGTCTTCCTATTTTGTCTGAATTGTTGGAGTTCTAGAAGTTTGCGTTAGTTACAGATTACTACAGACTGTTCTGTTTTTGACAGATTCTATTTTTCGTGTGTTGTTTTCTTATTTTGATGAATCTATGGCTAGTAAAAGAGTTTATAAACCATAGAGAAGTTGGAATACAGTAGGTTTAACACCAATATAAATAAAGAATGAGTTCATTAGAGTACCTTGAAGTGATCTTTTGTTTTCTTTCGCTAACGGAGCTCACGAGATTTTCTGTTAAGTTTTGTGTTGTGAAGTTTTCAAGTTTTGGGTAAAAGGTTTGATGGATTATGGAACAAGGAATGGCAAGATCCTAAGCTTGGGGATGCCCATGGCACCCCAAGATAATCTAAGGACACCTAAAAGCCAAAGCTTGGGGATGCCCCGGAAGGCATCCCCTCTTTCGTCTACTTCCATCGGTAACTTTACTTGGAGCTATATTTTTATTCACCACATGATATGTGTTTTGCTTGGAGCGTCTTGTATGATTTCAGTCTTGGCTTTTTAGTTTACCACAATCATCCTTGATCTACACACCTTTTGAGAGAGACACACATGATGCGGAAATTATTGGAATGCTCTATGTGCTTCACTTATATCTTTTGAGTTATATAGTTTTTGCTCTAGTGTTTCACTTATATCTTTTAGAGCACGGTGGTGGATTTGTTTTATAGAAACTATTGTTCTCTCATGATTCACTTAGATTATTTTGAGAGTCCTACAAAACAGCATGGTAGTTTGCTTTAGCAATAATAGGCATTCAAGATTAGTAAAGAAAAAAGAAAAAATCTTATGAGTGTGTTGAATACTATGAGAAGTTGAGCTTGATAATTGTTTTGAGATATGAAGATGGTGATATTAGAGTCATGCTAGTTGAGTAGTTTTGAATTTGAGAAATACTTGTGTTAAAGTTTGTGATTCCCGTAGCATGCACGTATGGTGAACCGTTATGTGATGAAGTCAGAGCATGATTTATTTATTGATTGTCTTCCTTATGAGTGGCGGTCGGGGACGAGCGATGGTATTTTCCTACCAGTCTATCCCCCTAGGATCATGCGCGTAATACTTTGCTTTAATAACTTGTAGATTTTTGTAATAAGTATATGAGTTCTTTCTGACTAATGTTGAGTCCATGGATTATATGCACTTTTCTTCCTTCCACCATTGCTAGCCTCTCTAATACCGCGCACTTTTCGCTGGTATCATATACCCACCATATACCTTCCTCAAAACAGCCACCATACCTACCTATCATGGCATTTCCATAGCCATTCCGAGATATCACTACAAAAAAAGACACATCCGTGACATTTTGGGCTGAACGAAATTTTTTTGTGTCATACATATGACACTTCTATGACGATAATTGTGACAAAACCCGGTATCATCATAGATGTGGTGGGCTCCTACTTCTATGCGAAAAAATCATGACAAAAATGGGCTTTTCGTCTGGCGGGCCGGAGACGAATCGCATGACATTCTTTGGGCCGTCCATGACGGAAAAAACCGTGGTAGAAGCGAGGCGGAGGAGAATTTCGGGGAGTTGCCGGTTACGGTGGGAGGTCGGGGGCCGAGCGATGCGTGTTTCTCTCGTACGTACGCGCGTGTGTGCGAGGCGTTGGCTCTAACTGAAGCCGAGCGAGGCATTGGGCTCTAACTGAACCCGAGCGATTGCACTGCGAACTGGCGTTATCGAACCCGAGCGATCGATCGATGGTCGTTAATCGAACCCCGATGGAGCGATTCGCCGCTCTGCTGCGCTAATCGAAGCCGATCGATGCCGCCTGGGATGAACAGCGAGCATTGCGGGGGGGTTGGATGAACAAGGAGCGGTGGCGTTGCCTCCGGATGAACAGGAACCCATGGTGTGGAGGGCTGGATGAGCGATGAGACGGTGGAGGGGTGCCCGTGGAGGGGTGGTTGAACAGGACCCCGTGTTGTGGAGGGCTGGATGAACAGTAGACGGTGGAGGGGTGGTTGAACAGTAGCCGTTGGAGTAGCGTGCGGTGGAGGCTGGATGAACACGAGCCCGTGGAGGCTGGAGGAGGTCGACGGTAGCCCGTGGAGGCTGGAGGTCGACGGTGGAGATGAACAGTATCCCGTAGAGTCCTGCTTTTGCTACGCCACACCCCTCCACTTCTGCTTTCGACCGTGGCGCTCCAACACAAGTCCGCTTTTGCACGCCACACCCTCCCGATCAACAGGACCCCTGCTTGACCATAGGAGGTCCGCTTCCTCCGCTGGCGGTATGCCACAGCCCGTCGATCAACAGGACCCCTGCTTCGATCGTAGGAGGTCTGCTTTCCTCCGCTTATGGCACGCCAGCCCTCCCGATCAACAGGACCCCGTTTCAAATGTGGTCGGTCGAACACAAGGCCGTTTCCTCCATTGTGCGGTACGCCAGGCCTCGTTTCCATCGCCTGTTCCGTCCAAGCTCTCCCGATGAACACGACCACGCATTCCGTTCCAACCCAGCCGGTTGGCTCCCACGCGTTCTGTTGCCTCCCGATGAATACACGACGCATTCCGTTGCCTCCCCATGAACACGACGACGACGATGTTTCTCCGTTCCGACCCAGCCATGTATGTATGCGCGAGTAGGCGTTCGAGACCCTGCCCTTATGTACGTGACGTGGGTCAGATTTTCTTTCTTGCACCCTCGCCGTTATGCGTGACGCAGTAATGCGCACGCCTCTACTACGACCAGTATGTACGTACACGTTCACGACCAGAATGACAATGCTACGTACGCTTCGACCAGGTGGGTCCCGACTGTCAGGCACTTCCTTGCTTGCGAAGATCTAGCTAGTGGGTCCCAGCAGTCAGGGGGGTGAATCGTTTTGTTTATTTTTTGCTCGGACGCACTTCCTTGCGTGCAAAGATGTAGCTGGTGGGTCCCAGCAGTCAGGGGGCGAATCGTTTTTTTTTGCCCGGACGCACTTCCTTCCGTGCGAAGATGTAGCTGGTGGGTCCCAGCAGTCAATGGGAAGCGTTTTTTTCGCGAAATATGGTGGCCCGTCCAGTGGGTCCCCGCTGTCAGGTGGAGGAATAATTATTTTGCGCGTAATAAGGAGGCACTTCCTTGCGGCTGCCGTGGACCCAGCTGTTAGCCTCTCCACGCACAGTACTCTTCCGATGGAAGTCGGTCGTTGACCACATTGCCACGCGGCGCCGAGAGCACCACGGTGGTGGACGACGGCGAGGCCTAGGAAGGGGACGACACAGAGCCGGGGAAGACGCAGCAGTGGATGCCCACGCGAAGAGGAGTACGAGGGTGAGGCCGCTGCCGCAGAATAACAGGGGTGTGGGTGAGTAGAGGGATGGCCTGGCTAGCGGTGGGAGTAGTTGGGGCGGTGAGGCCTCTGCGGCATCACAGCCGGCCACGGGAGGCAGGAGCACGACCGGCGCTGCTTTGGGCGGCTGGAGCACGAAGACCAGAGGTTCAAGAAGCACTATGGCCGTTGGATGGACACCGTACGGTCACTGGAGCTAGAGTCGTTGATATTGACTAAGTTTAAAAAGCCCACCAACCCCCGAAACTTAGTAGACCCACAAATCAGCCGCCCAACAAGGTGAGTCCCAGCAGGTGGGAGTATTCATTTTTGTGCGTAATAAGGAGGCATTTCCGGTGGGTCCGAAATGACAAATGGGGAACGCGTTTTTTTCGCTAAATACTGAGCCCCGTCCGTTGGGTCCCAGCTATCAGGTGGAGGAATCATTATTTTGGCGCTGTAATAGGGAGGCATTTTCGTGTGGGCCCCTCACCGGCCTCTTCTGATGGCTGTTGTTTGTTGACCATGTTGACCTCGCCGCGCCGAGAGAACAAACGCGGTGGACGAGGGCGGGGCCCGGGAAGAGAACCACCCCGAGCCGGCGAAGCCACCGCAGCGGATGCCCACGCTGAGGGGAGAACGAGCGCTGACTGGTCGGCTGTGGGGTGAGGCTAACGTCGCCGGAAAATAACAGGATGTGTGGGTGGTTAGAGGGATGGCCTGGCGGCAGGACAACCAGCCACAGGAGGAGGGAGCAGGCAGTCCCGCCGGCGCTGGTTTGGGCGGCTGGAGCAGGAAGATCAGAGATTGAATAAGCACGGCGGCCGTTGGATGGACATCCAACAGTCACTTCTGTGTGTTGACTCAGTTTACAAAGCCTTGCGTACGCGTCAAAAAAAATTAGGACAAATATCGTCTCACCTAGTAGGCCCGTAAGTCAGCCTCCAAATCTGTGGAAAACAAAGATACAGCCCATTAGCCATTATTTTCAATAATTTACAGCCCATTTGCTAATTCTTAAGGATATTTAAAGCTCATATTCTTTTTATTAGCATTACAGACCATATATTACGGGCAATCGCTAAAAAATTCAAGCGAAATTTTGCATATTTTGGTGGGGTCCGAACTCTTTTAATCACAAAATTTCAAGTCACGTTAAAAATAGTTTTCAAAAAATTATATCAAAATAAAATTCAAAAACAATTCTCCGCAAAAAATGAATGAAATTTAGAATCTTAACTAGCAAGATGCCCGTTCGTTGCACAGAACATGAAGATGCATTTGTATGTGTAGTTTATCTTGTGGGTGAAAAGATGATATTTTAATGTAATTGCCAGTTGGCTTTGGTTTTTATAAGAGTAGAAAGTAGAGAAATCCTGAAAATAAAAGATATTTTAATGCACTTGCCGGTTGGCTTTGGTTTAAAAATTTACAGCCCATTTCTTACAACTTATAGCCCGTTTTCTGGGGAAGCCCATTTCTTATCCATCCTCGTCTTGAAAGATTTGCAGCACATCAGGGCTGAGAAAAGCAAGTAGGCCTCAGTTTTGGTATTCTCCAAAAAAAAAAGAACTGCGCTAGCCAATTTCAGAAATAAAAAAATATCAACTGGGCTCGTCATGTGCTTAATAAAAGCGTAAGCGTGGGCTAGACGGGCCACAGCCCGTGACAACAAGCGGTGAGCTCCGTCTCAAACTGAAAAACAAATGGGCGAGTTCTTTGGGTCCCCGTGTTATCCGCTCGTTGTGTAATTTTCTTGTTTATTGACTACATTGACAATGGCGTGGAACCTAGTTGTCAAACAATTAGGAGGAAGTATTGTTTTGGCTTGTAATAACGAGGCACCTGCTATAAATGAAATGACCCTGTGGGTCCCTACCGTCACCTCTCCACATACAAATATCTCTGATTCCTCTTGGTTGTTGACCATGTTGACAACACCAGACGGCGGCGAGCACAACAAGCTAACCAAGGCGGAAAACGACGGCAAGGCCTCGGACGGGAACGAACAGCAGCCATGAAAGATGCGGCAGTTGTGACGCCCTCGATTCAATCGTACACTAATCATACACGCAAATGTGTACGATTAAGATCAAGGACTCATGGGAAGATATCAAAACACAACTCTAGACACAAATTAAAATAATACAAGCTTTATATTACAAGCCAGGGGCCTCGAGGGCTCGAATACATAAGCTCGAAAACACAAGAGTCAGCGGAAGCAACAATATCTCGAGTACGTGCATGAGTTAGACAAGTTTGCCTTAAGAGGGCTAGCACAAAAGCAACATCGATCGAAAAGGCAAGGCCTCCCGCCTGAGCCTCCTAACTACTCCCGGTCATCGGCGGCCTCCACGTAGTAGTAATCATCGGCGGTGGCATCCGGCTCCTGGCTCCGGCCATCCGGTTGCATCAACCGGAAAGAAGAAGAAAGGGGAAAAGGGGAGCAAAGCAACCGTGAGTACTCATCCAAAGTACTCGCAAGCAAGGATCTACACTACATATGCAACATTATCAAAGGAAGGAGTATATGTGGACTGGGCTGCTTGAAATGCCGTAATAGAGAGAAGGCCTAGTCCTATCGAAGACTAGCATCTTCTGGAAACCACCATCTTGCAGCAAATAGGAGGGAATAGAGTAGCGCAAAGTAAGGTAGAAGTAGTGTTATCAACCTCGACCGGAGATCCTTTCTCGACTCCCTGCGAGAAAGAAATCCCAGAGCCATACTATCTAGTTATCATCACAATCCATTACTCATCACCATCCAATTCTCATAACAAGTATCCAGTTCTAGTTGTATCGATCGGGATACAACTCCAAGTGTCTCATATCAGTAGGACAAGCTATCGATAGATGTTTTCTTCCCTATGAGGGGTGCACCAACTTGCCCACCACGCCGCTTAACTCCCCGCCGGACACACTTTCTGGGACATGCCCGCCTCAGCCAAACAATACACCGCAACCCGACCTAGGCTTAATAGAGAGGCCAGCACACCGGACTAAACCTATGCCCCCAGGGGTCATGGGCCATCTCCCCGGGAACTCCTGCATGTTGCGAGGGCGGCCGGTGAGCAGACCTAGCTACCTCCCTAAAAAGGCAGGAGCTTACCAGTCCAACCCGGCGCGCGCCGCCACCGCTAACGCCTATTAAGCTTCTGATGTATACGATGCGTAACGCCCATACTATGCCCACGTGATGGTTAGTGCTATCGTGCCGAGGCCCTTGGATCAAATATCCAAATCATAGTGGATTAGGAACGCGGTAACAAGCAGAGACTCACGAAAGATGTGACCCCGTTGCCTCTGCCTCGAGGACTTGCGGCAAGGGCTAGGAATGCCCGCCACGCCTCGTAATTACCTCGCAGGCACCCTCCGTGTCAACCCGACTCCACATCACTGCAATTAAGCTCGCTGGCACCCCTCGTGGTCGAATTGTCTTTCCAAGTAACATTGGTAAAGTCCAAGTATCCGTGTGTCCAAACATCAAGGAAAACCCGAGGAATCACCCCGATGAATTCCACTAGATGTAATCATCAAGGTGAACGTAAGAGGAATCACCCCGAGGTTCACACTTGAGGGTTGCACGACAGTCGTATCGGAAGTGGTTAAGGCGGAATCACCCTCGATGACCACGCACCGAATAGCTACACTACAGAGGTTAACATCAAGTGTTGTAGAGGTCTCACCTCAAGACTCAATAGTAACACCGCAGAATCGAGCAACGAAGGGGCGTGATGTGACGTGAGGTGTCGGGTCCTGGTCTTGATCCCGTTGATCAGGTCTTCTAATAATTCAACAAGGCAATCGAGTCAAGTGGGGGGTCAATGATGGGTCTCTAACCAACCTATACTAAGCAGCTTTAGGATAAGGTGGTAGGTAACAATAGCGGTGTTAATAAATGTGCTATGCAGCAGAATAGGAGCAAACAATAACAGTAGCAAAATCTAATGCAAGCATGAGAGAATGGAATGGGCGATATCAGGATGATCAAAGGGGGCTTGCCCGGTTGCTCGGCAAGGAGGGGGGTCGTCCGACGTAGTCGATCACAGGCGACATCGGTCTTGGGGTCTACCAAGAGAAGAGGGGAAGAAACAGTAAATATAAAGCAGACATAGCATCACAAAGCAGAACTTGGCAATATGTTGTGCCGGAGTGACCTAACGATGGCTACACGATAAAGGTGAAGGGGGAATCAACCGGGAATGTTTTCCCGGTTCCGGACCTGTGTCAGGTAGATGACCGGAGGGGGAATGTCCCATGTTCAGCATTCTAGGGGCATGTGACATATGAACGGACGGTGTATTCGGATTCGTTGGATTTTTCTGAGCAACTTTCATATAGAAAACATTTTCATCCGAGTTACAGATTATTTTATATGAATTTTCTAAGTTTTAAACATATTCTGGAATTATTTATACTAACAGAAAAGGATTATGATGTCAGCATGACGTGGGAGTGACATCAGCAGTCAACAGTCCGGTTGACTCGTCAAAACTGACACGGGGGACCCACTCGCCGACTACATTTAACAGAGCTTATTTTAAACTAAACCGAGGTTAATTAATGATGGGCCCCACATGTCAGTGGCTAATTAGCTAAACTAATTACTTTTAATTATAAAAACCATTTTATTTATTATTTAAGCGGTGGGGCCGGTTCGTCAGTGGCACTATACCGCCATGTCAGCGTGTTGATTGGGTCAACCCAGTCAACGGGGCCCCTAAGGCCCACTGGCAGTGAGCCAGGGGTCGCGCCCGCCTAGCCACGTCGGCGGCGGCCGGCGTCTCGCCGCCGGCGACGCTAGAACGCGGCGTGAGCCGCCGGGCCTCGTCAAAACGCTGCTTAGGCGGCCGCTTTCGCGGCGGTTGGCACCGTTCAAACGCGCACACGACGCCGTGTCGGGTGGTGGTGGTGGCTCGCCCGGGACGGCGGAATAGCCATCGGCGGCGCAGCACGGGCGGTGGAGGCGTTCGAGTCACGCCGGAATGGGCTAGGGGCACGGGATGGCGAGAGGAAGGAGCTGGCCGGGCTCGGGGAACACCAGGAGCACGATGGAGGGCTCGGACGGGGGCCACGGCAGCGGTGGCCACGACGGTGATGGAGCAGGGCGACGGTGAGCTACGGCGGTTGCGGCGAGCGAGCTAGAGAGGGAGGCGGCCTACATGAGAGAAGGGAGAGGGGGAGGAGCTCACCGGGTGGGCGCACGAAGGCCCGGCGAGTAACAAGAGCGCAGTGGCGGTGGCCGGAGTAGAAAGCGGCGGCGACGGTGGTCCAGGAGGAAGACGGATCCGGCGCTGGGGTGGCTCCCGCCTTGAGGTTGTTGGCGCAGACGGCAAAGCAGACGGCTGCGGGGCTCGTGGGACACATCAAGCGGCGAGGAGGGCTCCGGTGGCTGGGCGGGCAGAAGAACGCTGGGCGGCGACAAAGCAAGGCCGGGCGAGGTGGATCTGGAGAAGGGGCGAGGCCAGAGGGAGAGAGGGAGAGGGGCGCCTGTGGGAAGTGAGTGGGTGTGGGGAGCCCGAGGGGTCGAGGGGATGTCGCCCTTATCCCTTCCCCGACGGGGACGGCGACAGGGTTCGGTGGCGACCAGCGAGCGCGGTCGCTGGGTCGGGTGAACAGAGAGGAGGGAGGCGACCGGGGGAGGTGGGCTGCTGGGTTGGGCCGCCCAGATGACAAAGGCCCATGGGGTCGGGGGGTCCCTTTTCTTTTACCTCTGCTCTTTTCTTTTTACAGAAAAAGCATGGTAATAATTGTGCTGCCAAAAGGATTTTGTAAAATGTGGGACTTGGCCACATAATTACATTGCAATAGTTAGCACCGCCACAAAAAGGTTGTGAGGCTTTTGAAATAGTTCGAAATTTTTATAAAGTAAAAATGCATTTAAACTATTGTTTTAGCCACTGCTTTAATTGCTTTAGGCCATTTAAACACCTTGCAAAAATGTTGGTTCACCACCAATATTAACAAATGACTATTTGCCACAAGATGAACATTTTAGATCTCTGTCGACAAATAAGAGTTTTTGACTTTAGATTGGATTTGAATTTGAATCGGGGATTTGGATCAAGTGAAGATTAGCATAAAGTAACAATGATGACAAGGCATCATTGGAAGGGGATCTATGTAGCATGATTCTCGGGTGTTACAAAGAGTGTAGTGGCAGGTCCAGGGAGTACGAGGGCAACAACATGCAAGTCAAGCATACAAATGGTACAAAAGCCCAAGGATTAATTGTTCAACAAATTTTAGACAAAACCCAGATTGAACATGACAAGAATATCTAACCCAACCACTCTTTTTGCAGTCACAAACAAATGGATCGGTCTGATCCATAAAATCAACATCCTGTGCAAAAAAATTATTTTAGGATGTCTACAACTTGTTCTAAATAGAAGCCGAGCACGTTTAGAAGCCTATTTGTCCACCTGAAACTTGTTTTTTTGCTGTTCAACATGTTCGTCCGTGAGAAATCTCTTGCTGTAAAAATTAAGCCTCATGGACAATAGTAACCTCACATTCAACAGGAAGAATGTGACAAAGCTTCTGTTTGCCTGGTTGGATGCATATCGTCCCATCATTATTGTCCTCAAACAAATGTCATGAGAACTGAGAAAATCCTTGTTCTTATTACGCCAACGATTGGTTATATGTTTTTGTCCATGTGGTTCTGCCTAAGTAGACATGAAGATTGAAAACAGTTAAGGTCTGAAAAAAGAGTATGTCGAAAGAACGACAAATTGAACAGTTAATTCTAGTACAATATATACGGGCTTTCAATGTGCATGAAATCATCACCTCTATGTATAAATTCTCCAGAGATCGAAAGCATCGCAGCAAGCCAATAATTATGTCCAGATCAAAACTATACATTCTGATATATATGATCCTGACAGAATCCAGCAGCATTGATAGGCTATCAATGGACGAACTCTTCATTGAGCATATAACATAATATTAGTACCCAAAGTGTACTCCAATATGATATAAAACTTATGAGCATAAATGAAAAATGCAGCATATGATTACAAATGTGTAGATGATAATATACGGTACCTGAAAAGGTGAGGAGCCAAACACCAACTCCTTGTGATTATTAAACGGGTCACGAATTACACCCAAGGTCTCCAGTTTGGGCGCAGAGACAACAGTTATTTCTGACGGTGTATAACAATTATGAAGGAGCAACCTTTCAAGTGAAGGGGCATCTTCGATGATGAGCTATTGTCCTTCAAAACAAATTCAAATGCTTTTAAGGTGAGGCGACTTTATTTGGAGATAACTGATACCGATTTCTATTCCCAAAACAATCAGCAAGCGCTCCAGGCGAGGCAACTAGAGTGGATGATGCTGTGCAATGAGGCTTCCGACAGATAAACCACCACAAGCGAATGTTTTTTTAGCAGTGGGAGTCGAAGCATTTATACCAGATCGTCTGGTAGATGGCACCGGGCGAAGGTGGCGGTGTGGAGAGAGGAGGAAAACCGCGAGATGGACAACGGTGGTGTGGGCACGAATTCTTGGTATGTTCGTGGTATGAAACTTTCGTGGTAATGGTAGAACTCAAACTGCTGGAGTTTTCCGAATTCAGGGGATGTCAGCCAAGCGTCCACCTTGCCGGTATGGATAGCAGGTAGCTTGTCGGGATGCAGAGGCATTGAACGGGGCCCTGCTGGTGAGAAGAGACGATGGCTCTGATGAGATCAAATTCAGGAAGGATGAGATGTCCGACGGCGGTCGAGATTGAGGGCGCTGGTGCGCCATAGAGGGCGCCACCGAGTTGAGAGGACTTGTGTGTGGCAGCAATCCTTGGTGGGGAGAAGTGAGATGATCTCCTCAAGTATGACGTCCGGGAGATCGCTGATGCGGTCCACGGAGATTCTACCGTTCCTCGAGATCCGGTGGGGGGGCTCGCCGCTTCTCCCCATGCTACCGGGTGCGGGATCTACAACTGGCATCGCCACTGGCGGGAGCCTCATCTTCTTGGCGCTGGGGCCAGCCGACTCCATTTTCCCTGTGGGCGTCGCGCCGAGCTCACGGGTTTGAGCAGAGTAGCTGAGACGAGCCTAGTGGCGGTCGAGTGGGGAAGAAGGAGGCTGGGGATTTACAGAGGGAGTGGAAGAAGAGGAGCAGGCGTTTCAGACGAAAGTGAGGAAGAAGGTGAGCGGGTTTTTCTGGACGTGTGAGGAAGTTTGGGGAGCGGGGGTAATTGGGTGGGGAGACGGAAGCTGGAGAGCGAGTTGTTCGTGTTTATAAGGCACGCTGCACTAACTACTCGCTTTTTCCCAAGAACCGCTCTCTTCTTTATGCGTTCTTTGCATGGTAGCCATGCATGCAGGATGCATGTGCCCAACGCCTTTGCATGCTACCGGTTTGTTACTAGGCCTATTTAATAGGGTGGTTATGGAGTAAATTAAGGAGATTTATTTTCCCTGTGTGCATCCACCAAATTAGATGATGCGGTATTGGATGCAGACACTCACATTAAACTAACATTCAGAAGAACAAAAGTTCAGCATGTCTATGCATCTCAATGATTCACCATACTATAACCAATATACAAAAATGTGAGAAGGTGTGGAAATAAAGAAAATCGGTCGATGCTTCTCTGAGCAAAGGGCCTCCTCAAGACGCATTAATTTCTGGGCATGCTTGTTTCTTCTCAATGTTGCGAGCACTTTGAGCATGTTGGCAACTCCACAGCTATCTAGCTGCCTCATCTTGCAATTCATGCTGACACATTTGCAGCAAACACATGAGGCAATAGAGATGACTCAACATGGGTCCATATTGTGCAGTTCCCCTGATATCCTATTCATTGTCCTGAATCTGAAAAGATGGGAAAAAACAGTAGCTATACTTAAACGGTGTTGCAAAACAGTAGCACATATCAATAGCTCGGCATGACAAAACACGATCATCTGGACGAAGGGGATACTGACCTGCCTGAGGAAGATTACATATAATTTCATAAGTCCTTGGTTGATTTCCACCTTAGGCTGCACTGCTTGTTTGCTCCTCCAGACATGACAGGATCGTTTTGCATTGCATTCAGCAAGTCAACATACGAATAAGCTAATTTCATCTTGCGGTGGTCATTGTACCTAGTTACGAATGTAGGAACACCTGGACCACCATGAGGTTAGCTGACAGCAGGTAGATGCAGCCATATAAATTTTGTGCGGTGCTACCAAAATTGAGGTTTGTATCCCTTCCCGTTATGAGAATTCTTCTTCAAGTTGGTAGAATGTGACGGCTTGTTCTTTGCATCAAACTTCCCTTTCCCCTGAGATTTGTTCTTGTTGTTTTCGGGCTGGTTGGGTTGGAAGTTCTTCTCGTGTACCATGTGGGCACTAGAAGCTCCCTCGGCGACCCGAGCACGTGTGTCTTTTGCTCTCGCCTTCTCCTCAAAATCAAGAGTGCTAATGAGATCCAAAACAGAAAACTCATGTCTCCTGTTTTTCAGAGAAGTAGCAAAATCGTTCCACGAAGGTGGAAGCTTGGCAATGATGGTCCCAACAACAAATTTGTCCGGCAACACACACTTAAAGTACTCAAGTTCCTTAGAGAGTGACTGTATCTCATGAGTCTGCTGAACAATAGAGCGCTCATCAGTCATCTTGTAGTCATAGAATTGCTCCATGACGTACAACTCGTTGCCAGCGCCCGAGGGCCCAAACGTGGCCTCGAGCGCAGCCCACATGTCTTTGCCGCTTTCAAACAACATATACGAATCCATAATGGAATCGTCAAGAACACTCAGCAGGGCGGCTTTGAAGAGGGTATCCATGTTCTGAAAAGCTTCCTGCTATGTAGGATTAAGATCGCCCTCAGGCTTACCCTTAGTGGCGTCATAGCAGCACATGATCTGAAACCAATATACTGCTCTTGTGCGCCACCTTTTATATTGCGCCTTAAAAGTAGGCGGCTTCAAAAGCGCAAAGAAAACAACTCGGAGTAAATTGCCCGTGATCAGGTTTTTGGATTGGATTGTTGAATATATGAGCAATTTAGTATGAGATTTAATCTGAATCAGCGATAAATAGATCATGACGACAATTGCAAACATCAAAGTAATGATGCGGACTAAACCAGGAGGATGTAATCACATACTGTACAGCCGGAGCAGAATCGATGTGGTTGATGTTGTCACTCATGTCGTTGATGAAGAGGTTACCGAGGTCGGGGAAGAAGGCTGTCGTTGAGGAATTCGTCGCTGGCAGCGGTCACAGGAGTGTGCTCCCCAAAAACCTGATCGCCCCTCTCTTGTACAGGATCACGAAAGGCGGGGTTCGGAGGACTGTTGTCCCTTCTCGCGGTGCACGCCGGAAGGAGGGCTGGAGAAGAATTGCGTGGCGGCGCTAAGATCTGGAACGGTGCGAAACCATATGATACGGTGGCGGCTAGGGTAGAGTATGTCGTCGGAGTATAATAGTAGGCCTTTGGCCCCCAAACCCCACGTCCAAGTCAATAATAGCTCAAAAAAAGTCAATAATAGCCCCACCAAGGTTTGTCTAAAAAATAGAGTAACTAAGGCGTCCGTTAGTCCCTTTAGTATAAATACAATATCATTAATAATGGCCCCACCTTTTGTCTCATAAAGTAGAGTATGTTGTAGTACAACCGGCTACACGTTTACAATCCGCTTCTCTTCTCTCTCCTTCATCTAAGCACAACTATATTTAAATCCTTATAGCCTGCTTATGTCATCTAATTATAGTAGTACTTGCTCTAAAAGTTACTATCCACTGTGTAGTCTGAAATGCCGGGCGTGCAGCGGGCGGTGCCCTCAGTCGGCGCGTCGCTTCAACGACGGAAGCAGTGAGAGGTCGCGTCGCCCTGACTTGCCATCAATGTGGAGCGGCGGGCTCAGCTGGCGCCGGGCGGGACGCGCGCGCGGGAGGGGGAGGGGTTTTTGTTGGGCCAAGAAGGTGAGAAGCCAACTTGGGATCGGTCCGGACGGGGAAATATCATGTGCTCCCATACTCTGCATATGAGCATATGACACTGGTGTATGTTACTACTCCCTCCTTTCCGGTTTATAGAGATGTTTAGAGTAACATAGTAATATGTTACAGTACAAGTTACTCCCCACTATGACCAGCCTTGGCCTCTCCCAGTGCTCCACCATGTATAGCTGCTAAGCCTGCCACGTAGGCATAAAATATGATGTGGCACCAATAAACTAAGCACCTATGCATTGAACACATGAGTTACTAAGCCATTTAATGCACTTAGCACCTCATGTAAATACCATTAGTAGTATAGCCAGCTGTTGGCTATAAGCCTAAACCCATCTTATAGTCAACATGTACTACAAAGTGCCTAGGAGCACGTGCTAGAGCTGGCTCTTCACGAAGAGCCCGCTTACCTTCTCTCTCCTCTTCTCTTTGCTCCAACTAAGTAGAAATATACTGTACTGTTTATTCCTTATAGCCCACTGACTCAGCTCTATTGTAATTTCTCTAAGCACATCTAAGCACTTGCTAGCACCCCCTTGACCGTGGACCTTGACGGTGTACGTCACCTTGTGTCTCTTAATTTTCCTCGTCATCATCTGAGTCCTAGAAGATCTCAACCACATCATCATTAGCATGCAGCCGCCTTGATAGACAATGTGCGCAGAAGGAGTAGAGGCGACTGGGGACGCACCACCACCACGTCATGGGCACTCCTCATGTGCTCGTGTGCGTGCAGCGTGCATGTTTTTCCATCGGTGCTAGCTCTAAGGCCGAGGCTGCGGTCGTCTTCGTCTCCGACTAGTAGTTGAGCAACGACAGCAAAGAGGTGCTGCAAGAGATGCGTATGCGCCATTGTGTGCGAGCTTCGCCATAGCACGACGAACCGGACGTCGCCGCGGATGGCGCACGCCTCCATGCAGCCGAGTGTGTGCGCATGCATGTGTTATTCACGTGCTTTCTGCGGCCGAGCGTATGTGCATGCACGTCTTGTGTACGTGCGTTGTGTGCTCCATGTTGTGCGCGTATGTGCATGAATTGGATCGGATAGAGTTAGTGTGTTCGCTTGTGTACATATTTTAGAGTGTAGATTCACTCATTTTGTTTCGTATGTAGTCCCTTATTGAAATATCTAAAAAGACTTATATTTGGGAACGGAGGGAGTATAAAACATCTTCAACTTAGCATCCTGATGTACCGTTTCTAGTGGTTAGCGAAAAGTTCATGTTCTTTTAGTTGTTTATAGGTGGGAAGGCGGCCAAAAACAGGGGAAAACGCGCAAGGTTCCTTGCAGATGCTCCACCGCGAGGTTCCTTGCTCCTCCTCGCTCGTCGGGAATCTATGCTCTTCAACTCTTTTCTTTTACGTGAGCTTTGTTCATCCTTTTCCCAACACGCGAGACATCTAGCATCAAGGTGCACGTGTCATGCAAGAAAATGGAGATAATCAGATAAGCAGTGCGTAAGTGAGTCGTGCAGGGGGGGAGCGGGGGGAAACCTTTTCCGTAAGTGAGTCATGCACTTTGATGGCACCTACGCAATATTTTTTCTCCTCGATGGCACGTGAATAGTACATGTACTCAATGAAGGAGCACGGGATGGTACCAATGACATGGTCAGCCCTTTTTTGGAGAGAGTACGTACTACTAGTAAATAACTTTGAAGTGTCCCGTCAACTCACAGAACGACGAGAAGCTTGATTACGCCTTCTCCCTCGCCAACGCGTGTGCGGTGGCTCACAGCACGAGGAGAAACTTTTGCTTACAAGCGGTGGACGTGCAGCAGTTCATTTGGTGTCAGATTGCGGAAGCACTCTTGTAGAACCATGGACTTAGGAAGAGGCGAAGAGCCAAGCGCAAGGTCACCTACTAACCTTAGGCTAGGCGTAGTGGGAGTAACATAAGTAGAGGTACCTCCTTTTTTTATTCTAAAAACAACCACGCGAATATCAAGGTGCTGGTTACGTAGAACAAATTTCGTGCAGTCCGTGCTCAGCACTCCTCTATCTCTCTTCTCACCAGCCACCGGGCCTTGGAGCCCATCATCTGCTTGCTCACATGCGACCCCACATGTCGGTGAAAACGCAAGAGGACCCGCGAACCTGCACATCTTTCACCTCGACGTCTTTGGTGATGAAAAACAAATCCAAGAAAGATCTTCGGTGACCGCTTTTGGAGTTACTCAAGAGTAGTAAGATTCTATTTACTGCTTTAACCCAAGATGCACATCTCGTGGCTTCAACTTATCAACTACCACTCTATTTTCTTTCATGACACGACACGGATCTTGGATGTCCCATGTGTCGGCAAAAGGAGGAAGAACCGACCAAATCTTCGGTTGTGCTCTCGGATTAGACTAGTTGTGCTAACTTAAATTTTTATTGTGTACTCCCTCCGTTCCAAAATACTTGACTTCCCTTTGTCCAAAAATGGATGTGCCTATATACTAAAACATGTCTAGATACATATATATTTTGACAAATACTACCTCCGTCCGGGTTTATTGGTCCCCATTATATTTCGTGCCAAATTTTGACCATAGATTAAACTAACAAAACATTTACGCATGTCACCAAACATTATATTTTTTTAAACTATGTTCAAATACGAATCCAATGAGATAATTTTTCTTGACATGCATTAACATTTTGTTAGTTAAATCTTTAGTCAAAATTTGACACAAACTACAAAGGGGACCTATAAACCAGGACAGAGGTAGTAGAACAGAGGGAGTAGAATGGATGCAAGTTTTTGTATTGGTAAGAAGAGTACATCCATATATTGATAGAGCGTTGGAGTTGGCCTTACAAGTGGGACCGCAGTTGAGGAAACCGACTATAGTCAAACCCCCACCTCGCCCGCCGCGCGATGGCTGAGTTAGAGAAACGATGAGGTTGAAGAGATTGCTCTAGCACGGACTCCAAGAAATATGGTGTCAGATGGAAGTCGTCTTTGGTGGCGTGTGTCGTACTCACGGGCGTGAATGCTTGTTCTGGCCCATGCCACCCTACTACTCCTACTACTACTTACTATATAGTACTACTAGTATCGAGGATTCGAGGTGCTGGTTACGTAGTACAATATGGCTACAGTAAAAACACCCGCACAACGCGCGAAGCATGTGAAGCTAGTACAAATAGTGCACTACTATTGTTGATGATTGGCCTCATCCGATATCCTATTGCAATGCATGTCCAATTATGTATTCGGAAAATATTTTTTTGCCTCGTCGCACCACTCACTCACAGAAGCAACTCAAAAGCCATTCATAAATTTAGTAAGTTTATCACAGGCATATCATTTTATTACATACAACAGGTCATCAACCCACAACGACAACGAGGATACATTATAAATACTAAAGTTTTCACCACACAACAAATAACAAGCAATGAAATGAACTTCAACTCAACCATTCCTCGGCGTTGGAACGCTTGCTTTGAATCACAAGTGATTCTGCGGACGGGCATCTATTGTCGATCTCGAGACCAACGCAGATCGATCATCCATGCTGAAGCGGCCTACTATATCAGTACCAGGGTAGGGAACCACGCTAATGTCCTAGGTATAGACACAATTGCTTCTCATAAATGGTGCTAGTAACGTTGTGTCAACAGCAGTTGGATCGCCTTTCACCATCATCGAATAGTTTTATCCAAGGAAGAGCGAGTTTTCTCCAAGACTATCAGGCCCAGTTCTTTTGGGCAATTCTCCCAGAATTGACCCCCTCCCCACCTTCTCCCAGAATTGCCACTCCATTTTTTCTTACAATTCCTACCTAATTAGACCCTAACTAGCCAGGAATTGTAAGAAAAATAGAGTGGCAATTCTGGGAGAAGCTGGGGAGGGGGTCAATTCTGGGAGAATTGCCCAAAAGAACTGGCCCTCAATTCTGTACCAGGGAGAAGGTATTGGCGCTAGCACACTAGTATCCATCCCGAATACCATGCAACGGGTGTTGGAATAGGTCCGGAGAGTGCGACCATGGGACACTACACCTGCTTCCTTAGCAGAAAAAACATCAGTGGGCTGTATACACACGAGAAGAGGTGATCCATCGGAGTTAGTTGCCAGGCGCCAACGAGTATATGGGCGCTGCTCGTCCTCATGCTCGTGATCATCACCATCGTCTTCTCCCCCTTGGTTATAAAAATTTTCAAGTATAGGTGGTGGAATTTTCATAGGACCTTGGAAACACAAGAAGAAGGTTAATTAGTAAACGGAAACTTGCTAACCCGCATTCATGTGGATGAAACAATTATAATTACGGTGGAAGACAAATGTACCGAAATCATAACGATTCCATGCAAAAATAGTGCCACGAGTGGTGGCAGCAAACACAAGGCCCTCGTATTCAATTGCATCACAGTACTCATCCGGTGTACGAAACTGATTTTTGAGCAATGTCCATCGAGTCAAACCAGCAACGACGGCAACAAGCTTGTCGAAGATAGCAACAACTTCATAGTTGTTGTAATTCCAAGAGCGGGTGGGAACTCGAGAAATTGCTATCTTCCATAGAAGACAGTCACCATGATTGTATTTGAATGTGCGTACAATACCGGTGTGCTCAACCTCTGGGCAGTCTGCTGAGATTTTTGGAAGTGGAACCCGGTCACGAGTGTACACATTCACAAGTTCCCACTCGTAGTTGGACCCAATGTAAACAACCCAATCTCCATTTGCGCCTGCCCAGGCCTTGCCCTCAAGCGATGGCATCTTAACATCATACGTATCATTATCAAGCGGCATCAACTTGCACAGGGCGAGGCCTCTGTCGTGTGGCGCCCGGTCATCGTGGTCACTGACGAAGAAGATAGGGGAGATCAAACCGTTCCTTGACTCTTGGGTTCCTTGTAATGATGTTATTAGTTGAGTCAAGAATGGGCTTGAATGAACCTGCCATGCTAGCCGAGGTGATGACGTCGCACCGATCAATGAGTTCCTCCACCATGTCATCTTTCAGACCGGGGCAAGAATAACGGGGTCGCTTCCGTCCTGTTCCCTCCATGGAGAAGACGATCGAACGATGGCAGAAGAAAGCGTGAAGGGCTGAAGGAAAATGGAGGAGGGAGAGAAAGAGCGTGCGACAACAGTTCCAAATCGAGAGGGAAAGGCGAAGCGTCGGTGGACGGTTGCCAGTTTTCCACGGTTCACGAAGGGGCGCCCCGGCCTACACGTCGGTCCGGAAATACTCCTACTACTCGCTGTCATCTCACTGATATGTTGGAACAGGACCACATGTCAACAAAACATGGTGTGTAATTTCTCGTGCAAAATGCGATCTGGCCGCATTAGTTTTTTTTTTAAGTTTGCCGCATTAGTTATCAACCTTTATTTTTTTTAACATGCAATCTGAATGGATAGCTCCTTTGGTCATCACACGTGAGCGGATATAGTGATGGTTGATTCGCCCAAGCAACTTTACTGTGGGAATATGGGAGTACCAGTGGATTCAAGGAACAGAGAAATGACGGTTGCTTCGTCCGAGCAACTTACTGTGGCGAAGGTGGGGCTCTGTGATTTGACTGCTCACTAGTCATTACTCTGCGGTATAACGACCGGGGTGAATCTTTCCACGAAGTTGTGTTGTGCACTCAATATTGCTGCATGGCAGGTGGAGCCGGATGAAGGATGTCCAACATGTCGTGAAACGAAGTTGAATTGTTTACGGCATTGCTATCAATCCTTGAGGATTTGTTTATATGTACGCATAATTTTGATGAAAATGTCTTGTGATGCTATGAAGGTTTCAACTCTGGTTCCCGCAGGAAAAAAAGGTTTCAACTTAGGATTCATGTGTCTTGCCTCGAGATTATCTCGTTACAACATTCCATCAAATACAAATGAAACTACCATGGCTAATGCATCTCAATGGTTCGCAGATCAGCGCCAATATTCACATCACAACTGAAGACAAAGTTGTAGAAGGTGTACAAATAAAGAAAAAATATAATTGATCGATGATGTTCGTAGGCATGGCTCCATTTCCTTGGCACAGTGTTCATTGCTTGGCAGCTAGTTTCACCCAGCTCTGTAGCCAAAAAAGAGGTGTATGAAGGACACCACAATCCGATCATTTTGTGCAGCTCCACTAAAATCGGGCGGACCATCCATGTTTGCAAAGATATCCAGTCAGTGTGATTACAATAATAGTGGAACTAGATGATGAAACATAACACACATAAATAGAAGCCGATCACCTCTACGATCTCTCTTTAGGACTAACTTCTTGTCGGAGAAGATTAGGCACGGAGTTGGATGAGGAGGATAGCAAAACCAATCTCCCTTTCCGCAGTCCACGAAATGTAAAAGCGTTGCCCGTGTGACATTTTGGCGGAACTGCACAAAACACTCTTCAGAAAAGTGATTTATGCAGTTCACCAAAAGGTCGCAATAGCAACAAGGTGAAAATGGATAGGCCTGTTTGCAAAAGGAGATCGAAAGGAAACAGCTACTGCCCAATAACCCGAGTTGAAGACACATACGCTGACAAAAAAGAAGCATGTTCCATGTAAAATGGGAAAGATAGCACATGGTGGTTTATCAAAAATGGTTTGAGGACGAGATTGCAAGATGGAAAGTACGCCGGCCGAGATATGATTTAAGCAAACAACTAAAGAAGATCCACATGCAGCAACATGGGAAGATGGGCAGTGGAGCAAGACCGGAGGAAAGCTGTACCTGTGGGTCGTCGGGATGTTACTAGGAGGCGCCCGGCGGGATCTGCCCATCCGCGGCAGCGAGCAAGTGGCGAAAGGCCCTACCGCGCGGAGCTTGGTCGAGAGAACGGCGGGTACCGCAGATCGGAGACGAGCTGCCTCAACGCCCGTCGAACGGAGGCGATGCACATCCTCCCTTTCCGCCGGCGGGACGGGATGTGGTCGGATCAGCGACCAACGCCGAGAGAGAGGCCACGGCGGCCTTGTGTGAGATTGTGTGACGAGACTCACGAGAGACAAACCCATTTTTCCATTTTCCCCACGGCAATCGTTTTATATTCTAGGCGTGGTACCCGACCCTCCTTTGAGTAAACAACCGCTACACGCATCAAATTATCACGTGGGCTGCCTTTTCGTACGGAAACGAACTCCACCGTGTACCCGCACGGGTGTGGCCGGGAACGAGACGTGAGTACGTGCGTCCTGCGTGCACTTCTTCTTCAGGTGCAGGTACGTACGTGGGTGGGTGTGAGAGAGATGGTTTGTGTGAAACAGAGGCAACGTGTTGTTGATATCTCAACCAGAAAAACGTAACATATGCAATGTGTGTAAAACGGAGTCATGGACGTGAGATATCGATAGAATTGAAAACACGGATGAAGTGTGTGGCTGCGTGATCGATAAAGAGTGTCATCAAATATGTGTTTGCCCACGTCAAAGATACAGAGTGGCTGGCCTAGTGGAATTTGAGAGGGCAGAGGTGCAGTTCTTCTCCGTGGCATGGATACCTACCTACAACGTTCGACTATCGGTGTGTGTGTGTGGGGGGGGGGGGTAGAGACCGGTCGACTATTATATGTCTGGGGAAGGAGAGAGACCTAGCTATGTATTGAGGGAGATCGATCGACATCCATGGATATGTGTAGCAGAGGAATAAGGTTGGGAAAAAGACAAAGGTAGAGTGTCGGAGGGTTGGTGGTGGAGTGGCGTCTCACAAATGGTGGGAGAGGCCTGCTAGAAAAACGGAGGGTATGAGTGCAATATCAATAAGAGAGGGCGGGGATGTGCATCTGTCTATGCACGTGTGTGTGAGAGACGGGTCGGGAGGTATTCAAGGATGATGAGGGGAGAAGATATGGTTGTGGTAAGCATGCGTAACTACATAGGAAGATCAAGAGACTAAGGCATAGCCTAGTGGTGGGAAGGGGCTGATGCCTTCCCACCCACCCAGGTTCAAGGCATGGTACTTGCAATTTGGGGTTGTTGCACCAATTATACTGTAGGGGGTTCCCTTACAGTCTTTCTGTCAAAAAAAACATAGGAAGATCAACCGTCGTGTGTCCGAGAAAAGGAGAGACATAACTAGCGAGGTAAGTGTATCGGTGCTTGGTGAAAACGAATTATAGTCGACCTGGCTATATGTAGGGAGATCAGTTCATATACTGCCTTTGCATGTGTTAGAAGCAAATAATGTCCGGAGAGGCAGACGGGGGAGAGAGTGTGGCTAGGAGGTGGTGCGAGAGGCCTACCATGTCGAGGGGGAGGAGTGCGAGCATGTGACTAATGAAAGAGGGGCGGAGTGTGCACTGTGTGGAATCGTATTGGACATATGGGGGCATGGGCGGTGAGAAGAGAAGAGGGAAGTATATATGTGTTTGTTGTAGGCACACTTGGCTAGAGAGGTATGTCTACCGGTGTGTGCAGGAAAGAAGGAGCCGGGGCCTACACACACCGCCGGTGGATGACCTAAAGAGAAATAATGAGCGTCTTGTGATGGAGGGGACGCTAAGGGTGTGTGAGGGGGCGTGTGCATGCACGATAGAAAGTTAGCGCTAGCTAGTTACAAATAGAAGAGGATCATGAATGTGTAAAAGACGAACAAAGATCATAATTCATTATAAAAAGGTGGATACGGATACTTGAAGAAGATATCATAATGTACAACATTTATTATAATTTGGGCTAATGTGTGGCTTTTGCAACTCAGGTCTAAATACTTGTCATAATGTAGGGGGCGGGGCACTATACTGTGTGTGATAAACACGGTGTACGTATGTAACATGGTTTAGATTATGAATATATAGTTAGTACATCAAATGTACTATTATTTGGAATCAACATCAAGTGTATTCAAAAAATAGAATTCGAGTTCATGTAGTACACATAGTTCATATCTATCTCTATAGTAATCATGTGGTGTGTTATTAAGGTAATACACGAATGATGGTTGAAGTTGGCAACAATCATGATTGTAGATTCTTATTGAAATAGATAAACGAATTCAAATTTAGTTCGAATTGCAGCGGTAGTATAGACATTTGGAATGCACTAAAATGTTGGTATGAGTAGGTTACATGCATTATACAGCAAAGCGAAAAAAATTAATCGGACATAACATGGATGCATACTCCCTCCTTCCATCTATATAGGGCGTAATGAGATTTTGAAGACCGCCTTTGACTATTGACAAGATTAATAGTACATGACATGCACAATGTGAAAATTATATCATTGAAAGAACCTTTCACATACGAAGTTAACGGTGTGCTACGTAAGTTGCATGTCATATATCATTGCTCTAATATTTGGTCAAAGTTAGCATCGAAAAACGCATTAGGCCCTATATAGATGGAAGGAGGAGTAGCTTTGAATAGCATTTGTATAGTAAAAGCAGGGCAAGACTCTCTCTTTGTGTGGTGTGAATAGTTTTATTTTTTTCGTTTTCTTTTTGGTTGAGGGAAGTGCGAATTGATTTGGTACGTACAAGTACAATATTACTACACGTTAGGCTTGTCCCTAAAATTCAACACGCGTCTTGTTATATCCCGAAAATTCAGATATCGTGCTCCCAAAACTGGCGCCTTCACAACCCGCGCCTTGCTATCCCGGAATTACAACACGCGCGAAAACTCCCTCCAGCTGCCAAATCCTGACACGTGAAATCCCCCTTCTAACCCTGAGCCGAAAGGGCCGCTAGTTCAAATCGGTGGGGGGTACTTTTGTAACACACCCTGCATTTTGGACAAGCGCGTCCCTAAGTCATGCTTCACCCCCCTCCCATCGCCCCCTTTTCGCCATTCGAAATCCCAGGCCGCCATAACCTCTCCGCTCCAGCCGCGAAACCCCACCCTCCTCCGTCCGCCACGTCACCGCTGCCCAGCCGAAGCCTCTTCCCTGATGATGTCGTCCACCACAACAGCTCGACGTCCCTCGTCCACCTTCTCGGATGAGGATCCGTCGTCCATCTCGCTGTACCGCCGGTTCAGCCGCCCCGTCCTCCACCTCCAAGGAGCTGCTCCGACGATCGCCTCGTCTATCGCGGCTGCTCCATACCCACAGCACCGCCTTAACCTGCTCCACCGGAACCGCAGCATCCTCACCGACTCCTCGGACGAAGCCGAGGCCTACTCGGTGCCACCAAAGAGGTTGTACACTCATCGCATCACACCTTCTCCTTAACTCGACCTCCTGGCGCCGACGGTGCTCCATCCTGCACCCCCATGGAGCGGCTACCTCGAAGCCAGCGCCGAGGGCGACATCTCCACAGCGGCTCTCCCTAGTGCGAGGCCCCTTCGGCGGCGGCGTCCATACCAGCCGGATCTGCTGCTGCTGCTCCGGTTCTCGCTTCGCTTCGCTTCATTGCTGTTCTTTGCCCGGCTCTCGCTCGATCGCTCGCTCACCCAGCTGCTGCTGCTGCTCTCCCCCTCGCTCGTGCTGCTGCTCTGTTCCAATTAAGCCACACTTCAGTCGACTGAATCGACTTTTGGGTCGATCGATTTTCGGGGGTTGGGGGCTCGCGGAGTTAAGGAAGAACCACCGCAGCGGGACGGGGCTCGCCGGAGGTACCCCACTATCTATCTTAGGGTTCAGGGTGGGGCGGGGGCCTAGAGGGCTGGCAGGCGGCGGTGGCGAAGTTGTTTGGTCGGCGAGGCGTGGCCAGGGCAGTGGTTCGGCCGGTGGTGGCAAGCGGCTCGAGGTGTGCAGGTTGAAGATGACCTGTAGGCCCTCCCTAAACTACATGTCAAGTGTCTCTCTGCTACCTTTGCGTTCAGTTTCGACAGTAGCTTTCAGATTCCACAATTAATTTCAGTTTCGACAGTTAAGTTCAGAGTCAACAGTTTTTACCTCATCTGTTGTAGTCAAGTGGTTTTGGTGATGTTAATTTTACATCCATTTTTCATCATCTATTGGAGATGCTATTAGAATCCCACTTGAGATTGACGATGTACATCTTGTCTTTGCTTGACCTTGGCGTCTTCTGGCTCACGGAGCTGCTCCAACGACGAGCGATCCATCACAACAGAGCAAAGGCTCGGACGCCGCTCTCTGATTCCTCGATCTTCCTCCACACCTCCGATACCACCTCTGCCTCAACTGCTTCAACGACCAACCCAATGATGCTGAGGTTAAACACGGCTACACGGCAAAGAGGTTGTACACTTGTTGCGTCACTTATTACTATACATTCACGTCGATCCATTAGGGCTATTTTGGTTCAACGGAAAAAACTAGCAATAGGGAATTTTCCAATGGCACTCTACTATTCAATTATTCATGCATTTTGTTGAAAGGAATGAAGCAAAACATCCACCTGGACCTACTTTTCAAAATCCTATGCATGAAAACAAGACCAAGTGCATTAGTGCCAGAATAACATTCTAACTGTACATGCTTTCATATGGTTTCTCTTTATTTTGGCCATGTTTCTTTGCATTCCTCTACTCTTCCAATCCCTGTAAACCAAACACCCAAGTTGATAGAAACCCTGTGTTTACAAATGCTCTGTTTACCATGTGCATTTTCCTATCCTATTCCGGTGTTTTTCCTATCCCTGCGTTTTAAGAATCATGCAAGCCAAATGAGCCCTTACATAATTACTTGATTCTGAGTGCGTGTCGAAGGGAACTTTGTGTGGTTTGTCCTGCTCTGCCATGACGTCGTTCACCTCACCGAGCTGCTCCATCGTGAAGCATCCACCAAACCAGACATCACGACTCCTGACCGTCTTTCGCCGCCTCGAGATCTCCTTCCTTCCACGCACGCACGCACCAACGGCATCACCATCATCGACTTCCAGATGAACCCGAGGAGTACGGGTCCACAAGAGAGGTCGCACTCTTTTGTTTCCGCTTATGTTATGCATTGCTTAAACTTACACCGCTACTTTATCGTCCTGTTCAGCTCTTGGACTCCCAACTCAGGTCCAAATTCATGTTCAAACTTGAGTTCTAAATTAGTTGTGGGGCACATATCGAGGCGGCAATGAATAGTATGTTTGTCTAATATCTGGTTCACCTAGGGTATGCCTATGTTGTTCATCTTGGGTGGGAAACAAATAGTAAAGCAATCATCATCTGTCTTTTTATTAATTTAAAGCAATCATCAACTGCTATCATTATTTTTGGATCCATCCACTGGTTTTTACCATCACTCTAAATTTACGCATGCTTTCCTTACATAATCTCACCATATTTTTTATTATGCATGTCGGATATTGTACCTGATCATCTTTGAACATGTAGAGAAAAAGAGAAGAGTTTTCTTGGCGGCAATACAATGTCATGCAGACATCGCTCCATGGTGGGTTCAATGGCAAACCCTCCCCACCCCTCTCCGCATTGTAATCCAGAGGAAGATATCTGTTACGAGGCGGATTCGCACGCCGTGACCACTCCTATTTACCCCCAAGGTATTTGCTCTACCTTGGTATGATGATGTTAGTCATATCATGCATATGTTGCCTTGCAGTGCCTACTTTTGACATCATATATGTCATCTGCTTAGATTTAGACATGTTACGTAATGCCACTGTTTAGTTTCTATATCATATATGGGAATTATGCAGTCTCATGTCTTTAGCCAGCCATAATATCATGAAATGTGCAATGCCATCCTGTTTAACCAAGCATCATATATTTGAATGATATCTTGCCCATCCTTTTCTTCATTACATTTCCATTTGTCGACAATGTTTGTACATTAAACTACTCTTCCTATGAATCAGCCATTTGGGGTGGGAGATGGAAAAATCTGGAGTGAAAACAAGGCCTTCAGCGAGCGGTGCTACACGTCAAGCAGATCTCTTGTTGGGTCCCGATAGCTCCTCAGAGATGGATTCAGAGACAAATGACCAGTTCTATTCCCCTACTGAGGTGTATGCTCTAACTTGGCACGGTTATACTGCTCATATCATGCATACGGTGTCTTGCATTGCACAGTTTAGACATCATATACACAATATTCAACACCATGTTCTTAGTTCAGACATCATTTCGAATGCCCTCTGTTTAGCATATAAATCACATATGTGAATTAAATGATGCGATCCTGATTACTTAGATAACATGTAGGTGAATTATGTCATGCGATCTTGTTTTGTTATTCATCATATCTTTGAATTATGTTATGCTATGTTATCCAGTTTAGATAGACATCATATATGTGAAATTATGTCATGCTATCCGTTTTAGTTAAACAATATACATGTCAACTATTTCATGCCCTCTTTTTCCACACTATCTATTGCATCTATCTCTCATACAATGTACGTACATTCAACTATGTTTCCTGTTTATCAGCCATTTGAATTGGAGCGGGTGATGCCGGTATCTAGCGGAATAAAAACACGGTCTTCAAATAAAAGCGAGTGCTACCTATTGGTGGAGATAGCACCCGGTTGTACATGCACAAGAACCAGCCCTACCACACATAACCCAAACTCTCGCAGATTGTACCCCTACTGCGATGGACGGAGAACCAGCTTCACCCAATCTAACCCTGAGCCCACCGATAGTAACCCAAATTCATGTTGACACAGCACCATCTCCACCACAGAGCTCCCAAACAAGAAGCGATTAGTAAGGCAGCTCCGGTGCCCAAAGGGCGGTACTATCACTGGCGAACCCCAGCTCCACCGGTTAGTACGCCTATTCCGTGGAGGAAGCACAACCAGCCGGTCGTAGTTTAGCATCTATCGCATTTGATGTTGTTAAATTGTATGTGCGTATCTTCCCATCTTGGAAATATTATCTTGAAGATGAAGGAAAATGCCACCGCGGTGTGTGTCCAGGAGTTATGTGTAAGTAATGTTATTCATGGCAATTACTTTGCTTTGTCCCATACATCCTACCTCCATGATGGTTATAATATAGCAAATTTTCCCATTTTTCTCTATAGAGAAGGACCGATTTGGAAACTCGGGATGAGGTAACCTGTGCTAATACCTCTGCTATCTTCAAGAATGCTTGGTGGCGATGTCGGAATTACACAGAAGAAAACGTACTTCACCGGCAAAGAAACTCATCAAATTCCCTTACGTTCTCCTGAGACACATTCTTGGGCGATATTTGAGGGAACGCCTTGTTTTGTACTGGTCCCGAACCAAGAATGTGGTAAGGTATATGAGCTCATTTTATAAGTATTATATTCTTGTGTCTTACTGTACTCTGTTCATGTAGAACAAGTGCCTAAACCTGAAGAACAACTGTTCTAATTTAAGATTCCATTGCTATCATAGTTCAAAAAAGCGCTAGGCGTGCGTTTTGCCACCGCCTTGCACTTTACTGACCAAAGTGCATGCTTATGCGCAGTTATGCACAGATTAAGCGTAGTTATGCAATGCGTTTTATAACGCCTAGAGCCTAGGCGCGCTTAAGCGCTCGCTTAGGCGCGCCTTTTTTAACTATGATTGCTTTGCTCTTGTATCATTGTATTTACTCATACAAACTTATTTTTAAATTGAAGGATCCAATCAAAACTCCAATGGCACAGCAGGTATGTTCACGCATGTTTCTTTAACAGGTTTGCTCTTATCAATAGCTTCTTTGATTTCAATTTCAATTGTGTATACAGTTGACTTTCATATCATGCACATTACTAGCATCACAAAGAGCCAATAGTGTTGTTGTACATGTAGACCCGTGGTACCCATCTGAAATCTTGTTGTGCCGTGTAGTTTCACACGCTTTGTATTCTTTCACTGCTGCTTTGTCTTGAACTGATATGATTTGAACCGTGTCTCTATTTTGATTTGGCAAGACAATGCATTGACCATAGGACATAGATATATGTTTGTTTGATGCTTTTATTATGTACTAGTACTTGGCAATAGAAGACTTGGTAGTTTAATCCTGTCCACCTTACTAATGAACTGGTTCACCAAAATGAGTTTCATATACTAGTACATGCTAAACTTGTTATTTATGCGCTTGTTTCTTCTTTTTAGAATCTTGTGAGAATATTGGGGAAGAGTGCCTTATTAAGCAATGGTAAAGGAAGTAATGCAGATAAGGTTTAGGATAGTGACACATCCTTGTTGGTCTCCAACAAAGGCGATAAAACAGCTAAGGAAGACTATCTTGAAGGCAATGAGACAACCCCAAAGTCTGTCTTGGTTTAGTGTTCGAGTTCTTGGCCACTACCGCATGCACAAGCTATTCAAACTCCTTTATGCGAATCAGTTCGGTTTCTTGAGTCTCAACTACAAGCTGAAAGACATCGACCGGTGTGCTTTGCGACAAGAAGCGGAAGGATGCGGAAGTCCACGGAGCATTCGGATGCATACTTTACGGTGCAACAGCAAGCGTTGGAGGATTTTAGCGCCAAACAGGACAAAGCTAATCAACTTGCTAAGCTTATTGCCAGCATGGTGGATACCCAGGATAACGTTTCTTGAGCTCTTCTGAAGTTCTTTCAGTTATGCTCTTGTTTTGCTGCCACGGTTATTTTCACTAGTGGCCAATTTTGACAGCCAAGTGTATGTAATATGCTGCTTTGTTCCCTATATTTACCTTTGTTGGCGAACTTTGATGCCCGATGGATGTAATATGTGTAATAAGCGGTAATAGGCTAGCCTTAATTGCTTGCTTATTTATTTCCTTATTGTCTTGTTTAGTTGTTTGCTTGTAGTCACTGCAGTTCTTTTTACGTGTTTTTCTAGTGGCCACAATAGCCTATTTTTGGTAACTAGGCCAAAATAATCATGGCAACACATGGACTGTTGTAACCATGGGCCTCCTGCAGGTCGTATGATCCATGGGCCTTCGTTCGGCCGTAGGAGCATTGGCCTTCTATACGGTCCATAGGATCCATCGGCCTTCTATACGGGCCTTAGGGATCAATGGGCCTTCTACGGGCCGTAGGGTCCATGGGCCTTCTACGGGCCATACTATCCATGGGCCTCATACGGGCCGTAGGATCCATGGGCCTTCTATGAGGCGTATCATCATTTCGCCAATCATGGGCCGTACTATTTGTGGACCATAACGGGCCATTAATAGGCCGTATTTGATAACTCTATGAAAACAGCCCAACGGGTTTTTTTTTACATGAAAACGGTCCAACGTATTAACGGTCCGCAAACGGGCCGACTGTAACGACGGGCTGAATTTGGCCCTAAGCGAGAAAATGACGATGTGGGCCGTATGTAACGGAATGTCGCAAATGAGCCCAAGAATCAATGGGCCACGAGAAGGCGAAAGATAACTTGGGTTGGAAACGGCCCAATGGATTAACGGGCCATTATTGTGTTTAAAGTGTTTAAGTGTTCATTACGGGCCAGTTTCACCACTGTCCATTAATGGGCAAATAGTTACAAAGGTCCTCATATGGGTCGAAGAAGTCATGGGCCACACGGGTAGGAAGTTAAAACGCTATTTGAATCATATTGGATGGCCCAAATGACGCTACTGGGCCTAATTCGGATAGGGCGTAACGGGCTCTGGGTTAGCGGGCTGTAAATGGGCTATATGCGAACATGCCGTTAACAGGCTTTCCGTGGGCCGGCCCGCCACCTTTTGACCAAGTCAAACGGGTCGAACTTTTCAAAGGAATGGGCCTTTGTTGGGCCGTGCCACGTGTCGCCGTATCATAGGCGCCTTCGGTCCAATGAGCGGATGACATCTGTCCCAACGGTGAGCCGACACGTGTTTCCTCCAGCCAATGATGATTTTACACGTGGAAAATCCCCATTGGTCGGGGTTGTTAACGGGTTATCGGATCCAAAACCCGACCGGATAGCTTAACGGCGTTCCGATACGGTGGATGCCACGTGTCGGTCACCCTTGACGAAAGCAGTTCTCTGACGCGCGATTTATCGTCATGGAAGTGGACACTTCCGTGATGATAATTTTGGTAATGTCATGGAACACTTCTCTGACGACCGCAGGTATGACTATCTTGATTCTGTCATTAATTTGTCATGGATGTACATGCATGACAAAAAACGCGACCTACTGTGACAAATACGTATCATCACGGAAGTGTATTTTTTTTGTAGTGTATATTGCCATGCAACTTACCACCGTTTCGTTTACTATGACACGCTCCATCATTGTCATATTGCTTCGCATGATCATGTAGTTGACATTGTATTTGTGGCAAAGCCACCGTTCAGAATTCTTTCATACATGTCACTCTTGATTCATTGCATATCCCGATACACCATGGGAGTATTAGCATAGAGTCATATTTTGTTCTAAGTATAGAGTTGTAATTGTTGAGTTGTAAGTAAATAAAAGTGTGATGATCATCATTTTTAGATCATTGTCCCAATTGAGGAAAGGATGATGGAGACTATGATTCCCCCACAAGTCGGGATGAGACTCCGGACGAAAAAATAAGAGGCCAAAAAAAAGGAAGAAAAGGCCCAAATAAAAAAATGAATGAGAGAAAAAGAGAGAAGGGACAATGTTACTATCCATTTACCACACTTGTGATTCAAAGTAGCACCATGATCTTCATGATAGAGAGTCTCCTATGATATCACTTTCATCTACTAGTGGGAATTTTTCATTATAGAACTTGGCTTGTATATTCCAATGATGAGCTTCCTCAAAATGCCCTAGGTCTTCGTGAGCAAGCGAGTTGGATGCACACCCACTTAGTTTCTTTTGTTGAGCTTTCATATACTTATAGCTCTAGTGCATCCGTTGGATGGCAATCCCTACTCACTCACATTGATATCTATTGATGGGCATCTCCATAGCCCGTTGATATGCCTAGTTGATGTGAGACTATCTTCTCCTTTTTGTCTTCTCCACAACCACCATTCTATATCACATATAGTGCTATGTCCATGGCTCGCGCTCATGTATTGCGTGAAGATTGAAAAAGTTTGAGAACGTCAAAAGTATGAAACAATTGCTTGGCTTGTCATCGGGGTTGTCCATGATTTAAATATTTTGTGTGGTGAAGGTAGAGCATAGCCAGACTATATGATTTTGTAGGGATAACTTTCTTTGGCCATGTTATTTTGAGAAGACATAATTGCTTAGTTAGTATGCTTGAAGTATTATTATTTTTATGTCAATATTAAACTTTTTGTCTTGAATCTTTCGGTTATGAATATTCATACCACAATTAAGAAGAATTACATTGAAATTATGCCAAGTAGCATTCCACATCAAAAATTCTGTTTTATCATTTACCTACTCGAGGACGAAAGCAGTGAATTAAGCTTAGGAATGCTTGATACGTCTCCAACGTATCTATAATTTTTATTGTTCCATGCCATATTATATTCTGTTTTGGACATTATTGGGCTTTATTATACACTTTTATATTATTTTTGGGACTGACCTATTAGCAGGAGGCCCGGCCGAAATTGCTGTTTTTTGCCTATTTGAGTTCCGCAGAAAAAGAATATCAAACGGAGTCCAAAGCGGAATGAAACCTTCGGAATGTGATTTTCGGAACGAACGTGATCCAGAGGACTTGGACCCTCCGTCAAGAAAGCAACCAGGAGGGCACGAGGTAGGGGGCGCGCCTACCCCCCCGGCACGCCCTCCACCCTCGTGGGCCCCTGTTGCTCCACCGACGTACTCCTTCCTCCTATATATACCTACGTACCCCAAACTACCGGACACGGAGCCAAACACCTAATTCCACCGCCGCAACCTTACATGCCGTGAGATCCCATCTTGGGGCTGTTAGGAGCTCATTTGGAGGGGCATCGATCATGGAGGGCTTCTACATCAACACCATAGCCTCTCCGATGATGTGTGAGTAGTTTACCTTAGACCTTCGGGGTCCATAGTTATTAGCTAGATGGCTTCTTCTCTCTTTTTGGATCTCAATACAATGTTCTCCCCCTCTCTCGTGGAGATTCAATGTAATCTTCTTTTGCGGTGTGTTTGTTGAGACCGATGAATTGTGGGTTTATGATCAAGTTTATCTATGAACAATATTTAAATCTTCTCTCAATTCTTTTATGTATGATTGGTTATCTTTGCAAGTCTCTTCGAATTATCAGTTTGGTTTGGCCTACTAGATTGATCTTTCTTGCAATGAGAGAAGTGCTTAGCTTTGGGTTCAATCTTGCGGTGTCCTTTCATAGTGAAAGTAGGGGCAGCAAGGCACGTATTGTATTTTTGCCATCGAGGATAACAAGATGGGGTTTATATCATATTTCATGAGTTTATCCCTCTACATCATGTCATCTTGCTTAAGGCGTTACTCCGTTCTTATGACCTTAATACTCTAGATGCATGCTGGATAGCGGTCGATGTGTGGAGTAATAGTAGTAGATGCAGGCATGAGTCGGTCTACTTTTCTCGGACGTGATGCCTATATACATGATCATACCTAGATATTCTCATAACTATGCTCAATTCTGTCAATTGCTCAATAGTAATTTGTTCACCCACCGTAATATTTATGCTCATGAGAGAAGCCACTAGTGAAACCTATGGCCCCAGGTCTATTTTCCATCATATTAATTTCTCGACAACAAGCTATTTCTGACGCGGTTTTTATTTTACTTTCTTTACTTTGCATCTTTATCATAAAAATACCAAAAATATTATCTTATCATATCTATCAAATCTCACTCTCGCAAATGACCGTGTAGGGATTTACAACCCCTTATCACGTTGGTTGCGAGGATTTATTTGTTTGTGTAGGTGCGAGGGACTTGTGCGTGGCCTCCTACTGGATTGATACCTTGGTTCTCAAAAACTGAGGGAAATGCTTACGCTACTTTGTTGCATCACCTTTTCCTCTTCAAGGGAAAACCAACGCAGTGCTCAAGAGGTAGTGTAAGTGCATCTAGTGCCACCCCTAGTTGGTTTTGGAGTATTGACGACAAATGTGGTTGAGGGACTAATGCGTTTGTGAGAATTGCAGGATAACGCAGGTAGTGTCCCTCATTGATTCGGTTTACCTACGGGAGTCGACCCCTAAAAATGTATGAAGACATTGAAGACAATGGTGGTATGTGAAGATATTCACATTGAAGACTATGACATGAGAAGACATTGAGTGAAGACTATGGAGTGCGAAGACTGTGTGTCGTCTCGTTGTTTCCTTTTCTTCTTTGTTGAGTCATAGGAACCGCCGCACTGTTAAGTGGGGTCCAAGTGATCATAGTCAGAATGACTGAAGTGATGCTCAACCCAAATCCTATGTCTTCGAGCGAAGATAATGAGAGCAAAACTTATCCAGAGCTGGATGAGTCGACTTTGCTTGTAGCCCAAGTAAAGTTGTCGTGTGTGTTTGAAATCTGACCGTTGGAACACGTGTACATTCCTTAGTGACCGAGGTCATTTCGGACATATCAGGTCGGGTTGACTAGTGGCTATAAATAGCCCACCCCCTACACCATAAATTGGTGGCTGCTCAGAGTTAGTGCACGGCTTTTGTCGTTTGAGAGCAACCCACCTCGAAGCCTTTGAGAGAGAGAAATCATTGCGAGGACAAAGCCCAAACACCCAGAGCCAAAGAGTGTTAGGCATCACTGAAGTCTTTCTGTCTGTGTAACCTTAAGACTTATTACACTTGAGGACTGTGAATCCTCCAGCCGGTTAGGCGTCGCGTTCTGAGCATCCAAGAGTCATTGTGGATTGCCGGTGAACGAAGTCTGTGAAGGTTCGGGAGTCTACCTTGAAGACTTACGGAGTGATTGGGCGAGGACTGTGTCCTTAGCTCAAGGGGAATAAGGTGAAGACGCGGTCTTACGAGTTGAATCTCAGCCTCCCTAACCCGGATATGTACAGTTGTCACAAAGAATCGAACTGGTCCAACAAATCTTGTGTCTTCAACAAGTGACCGGTTCTATCTTCTCCCTCACCTTACTTAGAGTTTGTCTTCGTGAAGTCATTGCCTATTTGCCATACCTGTTTGACTTCATTGCTTGACTACTTTTGTTGATTGGCTTCTCACTATCTTCCATCTTGATCCTACTACCAAGCTGCTATTAGTCTTGTACTTTCACGTTATTGCATACTAGACTATGGTTTGCTTGTTGTAGTTTATCTTCCGCTGCATATCAATTAGGTCATTTCTATTGTTTGTCTTCGAAACATCCGTGTTTTGAAGACTTTTTAACCACCTGGAGTTTTAGCTATGTCGACTGCAGGGATAATCAAAGTATCCGCTGCTTGCCCCGTGTTCGATGGAACTGACTATCCCTACTGGAAGAATAAGATGCGCATGCATCTTGAAGCTATTGATGTCGACCTACGGTATGTCGTCAAGAACGGCGTTCCCAAGATCGGTGAAGGTGTCACCCCGCTGATGTCAAGAAGTTCATCCAAGCTGGACTCTCTTGCAAAGAACATCATCTGTGGTCATCGACCAAAGGACAGTATGGTCGTGTGAGTGCTCGAAAGCGTCGAAGCTAGTGCGGGACTGGCTATCCAAGGTCAACGAAGGCGTCTCAACCCGGAGAGATCAAAGGATCGGTGTTCTTCGTAACCTCTTCAACCGCTTCAAGAGAAAGCGACAATGAAAATGTCCAGCTCACGTTTGATCGCCTCATCGACATCACAAATGAGCTTCATGCTCTCGGCGCCACCGAGATCACCAAGCATGAAATCATCAAGACACTACACGAGATCACTTGATGACTCTTTTGACACCCTTGCCCTCATGATACAAGAACGTCCCGACTTCAAGACACTCGATCCGTCTGATATACTTGAGAGGCTCAACACACATGAGTTCCAGCTTTTCCGAGAAAAGAGATATCTATGGTCCCAACTATGGCTGAACTTCGCGCTTTGAAGGCAAAAGTTGTTTCCTCATCTCAAGAAGAATCATTGCGGTTACGATGATCCACGAAGACATTGGAAAGGAACTTGCTATGCTTGTGAAGAAGTTCCAAGTTCACTAGGAAGAAAGGCTTGAGAGAAAGTCTTCACGATCCAGCTCAAGAAATGATGAAGCTTCCACTCATGACTACAAGAAGAGAACCTGTCACAAGTGCAAGAAAAGCTGGACACTATATCTCCGAGTGTCCACGATTGGGACAATGAGAAGAAGAAGAAGAAGAAGAGCAAGGAATATGATTACGATGACAACAAGAAGAAGAAATCTTCAAAGTCTTCTTCCAAGTCCTCATCAAAGTCTTCATCTCATAAGAAGAGCTCATCTAGCAAGGCTCGTGCTTTTGTTGGCAAGGAAATGGACTCGGAGGAGGAGTGCATACGAGGAGGTGGAGGTGGAGTCCAAGAGGAGTCCGACCCTGGCGTTGCAAGTCTGGCTTTAGCCACAACCTATGTTGCCAAGTCCATCTTCAACACTGAAGACAATGACTTCTACACCAACGCTGAAGTTGATGACAAGAACGACCCTGCTCCCGCCTACTGCTTCATGGCACGCGGTGCCAAGGTAAAATCACGTGATGCTTACTTTCAAACATCAAGTGATATGACTCTGATTGTGAATCCAAACCCAGCTACAAAACACTTGCTAAAATTGCAACTGAACAACAGAGAGCTATGGAACATACTCAAAAACTGTTAGACAAAAGCGATGACCTGTTGGACGCGGAAATGACACGTTCGCAGTCCTTAGAGAAAGACATTAAAAAACTTCATGCTAAGTACCAAGAACTTGAAAGTCGTCATGAAACGCTCTCAACTACTCATGAAAAGCTCTCCTATGATTATCTTCAAAGGAAGCAAGAGCTTGAGAAATTGAGAGCGGCTCATGAAGATCTTCAAAAAGAGAATGAGTCACTTCGCGCTCAACAGATCAGATCCGCTCAGGATGGATATGAACCACCATGTCTAAAATGTCTTGGCGTGATATCGCTACCTCATTGCTGAATGTTCAACCGCTGCTACTCGTTCCATTGTCTTCAACTACTAATGTGGTAACTAACCCCTCTGCGGAGGATACCACTTTGCTATTGCCGATGAAAATGCTAGGTTGAAGACATTGCTTGAAACAGGGATGTATAAAAGTCTGAAAGGGCATCAGACACTTTGCGATGTCCTCAAAAAGCAGATTCTGAACCGAAACCCTAGGAAAGAGGGTGTTGGGTTCGAGAGGAAAATGAATGTTGATGGTTCCTACTGGATCCCAAAACTACATGGGTTGCTGCAAAGGGACCTTCAGTGGATCCATCCACCTTATCTGGCTTTACTTGTGCTAACCCTATTCTCATTGATGAATCCTTTGATGCAAACTATAAGTTGTTCAAGAATCAGAATGGTGAAGTGTTTGCTGTATATTGGTACTAAGCTGCAGGAATGGACCACCTATGAAGAAGATCTGGGTTCCCAAAAGCTGTCTTGAGAATCTTCCAGTGAATGTCATCATGACACCACCTGGGAAGAAGACAAACCCCAGACCAAAGGCGTCATATGGTCCAAAGGCTTCATACAGACAGAGGACTCATCTGAGTCATCCTAACGCCAATGTTTTGCAGGGAAATCGTACTCAAAATTATGAATATGAGTGTGTGTCTTCAAACCGCAATGTTCATAGAACTAAGAACTTTTCTGCTTATTCATACGAGTATCATTCGTCTCCTGCAAGGCTATTTGCTAGGGCACCAAAGCCGAAATTCTCAGATGCTGCACTTAGACTCATTGCTTCTAAGCCACCCCACGAAGATGTGGGTGGTTAAGAAGAATTAACTCTCTTTTGCAGGAAAGGGTCTCCACCGAAAATCAAAGGCGTCGATGCTATTCTTTGGGGACCTAAAACATCTTGTAGGGCACAAGATCAAATGCCCAAATGGTCTCACTATGTATTTTGTTCTGAATCGTTTGCCATTCATCCTATCGGTCCTAATCTTGATTTAAGCTTCAATAATCCACTTGCCCGTCAAATGTTTATGCTTCACAATGCTCTTGGTGAAGCCTATCCCCTAAGCATCTTTGTAGGGTATGACACCTCATGCTTGAATGGATTATGGACGGTGGATGCACTAATCATATATTTGGTCATCGAAGTCTTCTCATGGACTCAACCTTACGTCCATCGGACAAGAGTCACATCACATTTCTTGACCTTTGGTAAAAGCAAGGTATTGGGTCTAGGTAGAGTTGCAATCTCAAAGGATCAACACATGGATAAAGTGATGCTTGTTGAATCCCTTGGTTTCAACTTGATGTACATCTCAATGCTTTGTGACTTGAACATGATTGTGATATTCGGAAAATATCGTTGCCTTGTACTAATGGAATCTGACAAGTCTCTAGTCTTTGAAGGGTATAGGAAATATGATCTATACATGGTAGATTTCTCAGCAGGTCCACAACTTGCCGTATGTCTTCTTGCAAAAGCTTCAGAATGCTGGCTCTGGCATCGGAGGCTGGGGCATGCTGTCATGAGGAACTTACACACACTCGCCAAGAAGAAGCATGTCATAGGCATCGAAGGTGTCAAGTTCAAGAAGGATCATTTGTGTGGTGCTGCGAAGTTGGAAAGATGACTACTGACAAAGCACCCCTCGAAGACAATCATGACGACATCTCAACCCTTCGAGCTGTTACACATGGATTTGTTTGGCCCTACTCATTACTCTACCCTCACAACAAGCTGCTTGTCTCTATGGCTTCGTCATTGTTGATGACTACTCAAGATACACATGGGTGCACATAATTCTCTACAAGACTGAAGTGCAAGATGTCTTCAGACGCTTTCCAATCGAGCAATGAACAATTATGGCGTCAAGATCAAGCATATCTTAAGTGATAACGGCACTGAATTCAAGAACACCGGACTTGATCTTTATCTGGATACCATGGGAATCACTCATGAGTTCTCTCGCTCCATACACACCTCAAAGAAATGGCATCATGGAGCGCAAGAACAGAACCCTCATTGAGATGGCTCGAACAATGCTCGACAAGTACAAGACACCAAGAAAGTTACGGCTCAAGCTATTCATACAGCTTGTCACGTCATCAACCGTGTTTATATCCATAAGCTTACGAACAAAACATCCTATGAGCTCCTTATCGGCAAGAAGCCAAATGTCGACTACTTGAGTATTTGGGGCTAAGTGCTGGATCAAGGATCCCCATCACAAGTCAAAATTTGAACCTAAAGCTCACGAAGGCTTCATGCTCGGTTACGGAAAGGACTCGCACTCAAACAAAGTCTTCAACCTTTATCTCTACAAAATCGTCAAAACTGTAGACGTGCGTTTTGATGAAACCAATGGTTCACAAAGAGAGTTCCTGCCAAGTACACTAGACGAAGCTCCGCCTAGCGAATCTATCAAGCTGATGGGAACTGGTGAAATTATGCCTTCTGAAGCACAGCCTGAAGAAGAACTTATCATTTCTGCACCTAACCAACTAGAAGACAATGCTCAGCCTGAAGACAATCCTTCCAATGATGACAATGATCAGCAAGAGCAAAGTCTTCGTCCAGTTCATCCTCGAGTTGCAAATGAAGTACAAATTGAGAAGATAATCGATAGCATCAATGCATCTGGTCCGCTTACTCGCTCAAGAGCAACATGACTAGCAAATTTACGTGGGCACTTTTCTTTTGTGTCAATATCGTAACCCAAGAAAGTTCTTTGAAGCCTTTATGGAACCGTAATGGATACAAGCTATGCAAGAAGAACTTCAACAGTTCAAGCTGAATAATGTTTGGGAACTTGTCAAGCATACGACCCTCGCAAACATAACATTATTGGCACCAAATGGATATATCGAAACAAGCAAGATGAGCATGGTCAAGTCGTCAGAAACAAAGCACGGCTTGTGGCTCAATGATATACTCAAGTTGAAGGAATTGACTTCGATGAAACATTTGCTCCTGTAGTTAGGCTTGAAGCCATTCGCATACTACTAGCCTATGCTAACCACCACAACATCTTGCTCTATCAAATGGATGTAAAGAGTGCATTTCTCAACGGCAAGATTGAAGAAGAAGTATATGTTGCTCAACCACCTGGCTTTGAAGATCCAAAACATCCTGATATGGTGTACAAGCTAAATAAAGCAGTGTATGGCCTCAAACAAGCTCCTCGCTACCGGTATGATCTGATCAAAGACTTCACGAAGAGCAAAGGCTTCAAACACGGATCCCTTGATCCCACACTCTTCACGAAGACATATGATGGTGAACTGTTTGTATGCCAAATATATGTGGATGACATTATCTTCGGCTGCACCAACGGAAGTATAGTGATGAATTTGGATACATGATGCAAGAACAATATCGAGATGTCCATGATGGGAGAGCTCAAGTTCTTCCTCGGTCTTCAAATTCAATCGACAAAGGAATGGCATCTTTATATCTTAAGAAAAATACCTCCAAGATTGTGCGAAGAAGTTTGGAATGCAAGAGTGCAAAGGATACACGACGCCAATGCCGCCTAAACATCATCCGGGTCCCGACGACAATGGTAAAGAGTTCGATCAAAAGGTATACCGCTCCATGATTGGTTCCTTACTTTACCTATGTGCATCTAGGCCAGATATTATGCTTAGTGTTTGCATGTGTGCTCGATTCAAGGGGCACCAAAGGAATCGCATCACTTAGTTGTGAAGCAAATTCTTCGATATTTGGCTCACACCCCAACACTCGGATTATGGTATCCAAAGGGCTCAAAATTTGATTTGGTTGGATTTTCGGATGCTGATTATGCTTTGGTGACAAGGTGGATCGCAAGTCTACATCAGGCACATGTCACTTTACGGGACGATCACTTGTCTGTTGGTCTTCAAAGAAGCGTAACTGTATCACTCTCAAGCTGCTGAATCTGAATACATTCTTCCGGATCTTCTTGTGCTCGACTTCTATGGATGAAGCAAACTCTCAAGGACTATGGCATCAATCTGAAACAAGTACCTCTCTTCTGCGACAACGAAAGCGCCATCAAGATTGCCAACAATCCAGTCCAGCATTCGAAGACAAAGCACATTGAAATTCGTCATCATTTTCTCAGGGATCATGTCATGAAGAAAGATATTGACATCATTCACGTCAACACCGAAGAGCAATCGCGAGATATCTTCACAAAGCCCTTGGATGAGAAAAGGTTTTGCAAGTTACGGTGTGAGCTAAATATCTTGGAATCCTCAAATGTCCTGTGATCAAGCACACATCCTAACACTTAAGCATGTTGATGACTTAGATGTGCAACACACGAAGTAACGTATATCTTCAATCAATGAAGACTTACATTCTGAGTGTGAATACATTAACATGGAATTTGACTTCGGAGCACCACGATAATTGTGCGCCGTGTCTGGGTCAAATACTTCCTATACGGTGGGTAACTACACCACCAAATTTCTTTGTTTGAAGTGTTTCACTCATGGCGTTATTTCTGCAATATCTTCGCATTTGATTTGTCTTCAACTTCAACCTATCTTCATGATTTTACATCAACACCATAGCCTCTCCGATGATGTGTGAGTAGTTTACCTCAGACCTTTGGGTCCATAGTTATTAGCTAGATGGCTTCTTCTCTCTTTTTGGATCTCAATACAATGTTCTCCCCCTCTCATGGAGATCTATTCGGTGTAATCTTCTTTTTGCGGTGTGTTTGTTGAGACTGATGAACTGTGGGTTTATGATCAAGATTATCTATGAACAATATTTGAATCTTCTCTGAATTCTTTTATGTATGATTGGTTATCTTTGCAAGTCTCTTCGAATTATCAGTTTGGTTTGGCCTACTAGATTGATCTTTCTTGCAATGGGAGAAGTGCTTAGCTTTGGGTTCAATCTTGCGGTGTCCTTTCCCGATGTGATGAGGGGCAGCAAGGCACGCATTGTATTGTTGTCATCGAGGATAACAAGATGGGGCTTATATCATATTGCATGAGTTTATCCCTCTACATCATGTCATCTTGCTTATGCGTTACTCTGTTCTTATGAACTTAATACTCTAGATGCATCTTTGGATAGCGGTCGATGTGTGGAGTAATAGTAGTATATGCAGGCAGGAGTCGGTCTACTTGTCTCGGATGTGATGCGTATATACATGATCATACCTAGATATTCTCATAACTATGCTCAATTCTGTCAATTGCTCAACAGTAATTTGTTCACCCACCGTAATATTTATGCTCATGAGAGAAGCCACTAGTGAAACCTATGGCCCCCGGGTCTATTTTCCATCATATTAATTTCCTGACAACAAGCTATTTCTGACGTCGTTTTTATTCTACTTTCTTTACTTTGCATCTTTATCATAAAAATACCAAAAATATTATCTTATCATATCTATCAGATCTCACTCTCGTAAGTGACCGTGTAGGGATTGACAACCCCTTATCGCGTTGGTTGCGAGGATTTATTTGTTTGTATAGGTGTGAGGGACTCGTGCGTGGCCTCCTACTGGATTGATACCTTGGTTCTCAAAAACCGAGGGAAATACTTACGCTACTTTGCTGCATCACCCTTTCCTCTTCAAGGGAAAACCAACGCAGTGCTCAAGAGGTAGCAAGTACCAATAAACCTGGCAAACACTTCACCATTTTGATTCTTAAATAGCTTATAATTTGCATCAAAGGATTCATTAGTGATAATAAGGTTAGCACAAGTGAAGCCATATAAGGTATATGGATCCACTGAAGGTCCCTTTGCAGCAACCCATGTGGTTTTGTGGTACTGCTCAGGCTTCCAGTATGAACCAACGTTCATTTTCCTCTTGAACCCAACACCCTCTTTTCTAGGGTTTCGGTTCAGAATCTATTTCTTGAGGACATCACATAGTGTCTAATGCCCTTTGAGGCTTTTGTACATCCCTGTTTCAAGCAATGTCTTCAACCTAGCATTCTCATCAGCAATAGTAGTGGTATCCTCAAAAGAGGGGTTAGAAACCACATCAGCAGTTGAAGATATTGCAACAGTGGCAGCAGTAGAACATTCAGCAACAGAGACATCATTATCACGCTCAAGACATTTTAAACATGGTGGCACAAAGTCGACCTGAGCGGAACTGATCTGTTGAGCGCGAAGTGAATCGTTCTCCTTTTGAAGATCTTCATGAGACGCTCTCAGGTTCTCTAGATCTTCCTTCCTTTGAAGATAATCATAGGAAAGCTTCTCATGAGTAGCTGAGAGTGTTTCATGACAACTTTCAAGTTCCTCGTACTTAACGTGAATATTTTTAATGTCTTCAATTAAGGACTGAGTTCGATTCATTTCCGCATCCAACGGGTCATCGCTTTGTCTAGCAACTTTTGAATATGTTCCATAGCAGTTTGTTGTTCAGTTGCAATTTTAGCCAGTGTCTTGTAGCTAGGTTTGGATTCACAATCAGAGTCATCTTCACTGGATGTTTGAAAGTAAGCATCGCGTGAGTTTACCTTGGCACCGCGTACCATGAAGCAGTAGGTTGGAATAGATTCATCCTCATCATCGACTACAGCGTCGGTGACGTGACCATTGTCTTCGGTGTTGAAGATGGACTTGGCGACGAATGTCGAAGCTAGAGCCAGGCTTGCCACGATTGAATCAGACTCCTCCTCAGACTCCACCTCTGCCTCCTCAGAAGCAGACTCCTCCTCAGAATCCATCTCCTTGCCAACGAATGCACGAGCCTTTTTAGATGAGCTCTTCCTGTGAGACGAAGACCTTGATGAAGACTTTGAAGAAGACTTTGAGTATTTCTTCTTCTTCTTATCGTCGGAATCATATTCCTTGCTCTTCTTCTTCTTCTTCTTCTTCTTATTCTTCTTCTTCTTCTTCTTATTCTTATTCTTCTTCTTATTATTATTCTTCTTCTTCTTCTTCTTAGATTCCTTGTCCCATTGAGAGCACTCGGAGATGTAGTGGCCTGGCTTCTTGCATTTGTGGCATGTTCTCTTCTTGTGGTCACGAGTGGAAGCCTCATCATTTTTTGAGCTGGATCTTGAAGACTTTTCGAAGCGATTCTTCTTGGAGAACTTCTAGAACTTCTTCACGAGCATAGCAAGCTCCTTTCAAATGTATTCAGGATCCTCAGAACTGCAGTCAGATTCTTCTTCAGATGAGGAAACAACCTTTGCCTTCAAAGCACGGGTGAGGCCATAGATGTCACTCTTCTCAGATAGCTAGAACTCGTGTGTGTTGAGTCTCTCAAGTATGTCAGACAGATCGAGATCTTTGAAGTCAGGGCGCTTTTGTATCATCAGGGCTACGGCGTCAAATGAGCTGTCAAGTGATCTCAGAAGCTTCTTCTTGATTTTGTGCTTGGTGATTGATGTCGCTTGAAGCTACGTCGGTATTTCCCCAAAGAGGAAGGGATGATGCAGCACAACGGTTGTAGATATTTCCCTCAGATATGAAACCAAGGTTATCTAACCAGTAGGAGAACCAAGCAACACAACGTAAACAGCCCATGCACACAGATAACAAATCCTTGCAACCTGACGTGTTAAAGGGGTTGTCTTGTCAATTCCTTCCGGGGTACAATATCTCAAGATAGGCAAACAGACGTGAGATAAAATTGTACTAGACTGATAGATCGAACGCCAAATAAAATAAATGGAAATAAAACGCAGCAAGGTATTTTTGTATTTTTGGTTTAGTAGATCTGAAAATAAATGCAAGGAAAAAGTAGATCGCAAAGGCAAATATATGAGAAAGAGACCCGGGGGTCGTAGGTTTGACTAGTGGCTTTTTTCGAGAAAAATAGCAAATGGTGGGTAAACAAATTACTGTTGGGCAATTGACAGAACTTCAAATAATCATGACGATATCCAGGCAATGATCATTATATAGGCATCACGTCCAAGATTAGTAGACCGACTCCTGCCTACATCTACTACTATTACTCCACACATCGACCGCCATCCAGCATGCATCTAGTGTATTAAATTCATGGAAAAATGGAGTAATGCAATAAGAATGATGACATGATGTAGACAAGATCTATCTATGTAGAGATAGACCCCATCATTTTATCCTTAGTAGCAACGATACATACGTGTCGTTTCCCCTTCTGTCATTGGGATCAAGCACCGTAAGATCAAACCCACTACAAAGCACCTCTTCCCATTGCAAGATAAATAGATCAAGTTGGCCAAACAAAACCCAAATATCGGAGAAGAAATACAAAGCTATAAGGGATCATGCATAAAAGAGATCAAAGAAACTCAAATACTTTCATGGATATAAAAAGATAGATCTGATCATAAACTCAAAGTACATCGATCCCAACAAACACACCGCAAAAGAGTTACATCATATGGATCTCCAAGAGACCATTGTACTGAGAATTCAGCGAGAGAGAGAGAGGAAGCCATCTAGCTACTAACTACGGACCCGAAGGTCTACAAAGAACTACTCATGCATCATCGGAGAGGCACCAATGGAGGTGGTGAACCCCATCTGAGATGGTGTCTAGATTGGATCTGGTGGTTCTGGACTCTGTGGCGGCTGGATGAATATTTCGTCGACTCCCTTGGGGTTTCTGGAATATTGGGGTATTTATAGAGAAAAGAGGCGGTCCGGGGGGCACCCGAGGTGGGCACAACCCACCAGGGCGCGCCTGGGCCTCCTGGCGCACCCGGGTGGGCTGTGCCCCTGGGCACCCCAAGGCGTAGCTGTGGCCCATTACATTCCTTCCGGTCCAAAAAATCTCCGTGAAGTTTCGTTGCATTTGGACTCGTCGATATTGATTTCTGCGATGTAAAAAACATGCGAAAATAAAAGAATCGCACTTCGCACTATGTAAATAGGTTAGTACCAAAAAATGATATAAAATGACTATAAAATGATTATAAAACATCCAAGATTGATAATGTAACAGCATGGAACAATCAAAAATTATAGATATGTTGGATACGTATTAGTGATCTCAGTGGCGCCAAGAGCGTGCCGCTCATTAGTGATATCGGTGAGGTGATCAAATGTGAGCTGGACATTCTCATTGTCGTTTCCCCTGAAGCGGTTGAAGAGGCTGCGAAGAACATCAATCCTTGAATCTCTCTGAGTTGAGACGCCTCCATTGACCTTGGACAGCCAGTCCCAGACCAGCTTTGCAGTTTCCAGTGCACTCACACGGCCATACTGCCCTTTGGTCAGATGACCACGGATGATGTTCTTGGCGGTCGAGTCCAGTTGAGCGAACCTCTTGACATCAGCAGCGGTGACACCTTCACTGACCTTGAGAACGCCTGTCTTGATGACATACCAGAGGTCGACGTCAATGGCTTCAAGATGCATGCGCGTATTATTATTCCAGTAGGGGTAATCAGTGCCATCGAAGACTGGGTACGCATCGGAGACCTAGATTATCCCTGCAGTCGACATAGCTAAAACTCCAGGTGGTTAAACTGAATCACAAAGAACAAGGGATCACCTTGCTTTGATACCAATTGAAAGTGCTAGTTATCGACTAGAGGGGGGTGAATAGGCGATTTTTATGAAAGTCTTCAAAACACAAGGTCTTTGAAGACAAATAGATGAAATGAACCTATTGATAGACAGCGGAAGATAGACTACACTAGACAAACCATAGTCAAGTAAGCAATGCAGTGAAAGTACGAAGACTATCAGCAGCTAGGTAGTATGGATCAGAATGGAAGATAGTATGAAGCCAAACAGGTAAGAGTCTTCCCACAGTGAAGTCAAACAGATCAGACAGGCAAGCAATGACTTCACGAAGACAAACAGTAAAGTAAAGGGAAGTGGGGGATAGAACCAGTTGCTTGGTGAAGACAAGGATTTGGTAGACCAGTTCCAGTTGTTGTGACAACTGTACGTCTGGTTAGGGAGGCTGAGATTGAACTCAGAAGACCGCGTCTTCACCTTATTCCCCTTGAGCTAAGGACACCCAGTCCTCACCCAATCACTCTGGTAAGTCTTCAAGGTAGACTTCCAAACCTTCACAGACTTCGTTCACCGGCAATCCACAATGACTCTTGGATGCTCAGAACGCGACGCCTAACCGGTTGGAGGATACACAATCCTCAAGTAAACAAGTCTTCAGATCACGCGGACAAAAAGACTTCAGTGATGCCGAACACTCTTTGGCTCTGGGTATTTTGGGCTTTGTCCTCGCAAGGATCTCTCTCTCAAAGGCTTCGGAGGTGGGTTGCTCTCAAACGACAAAAGCCGTGCACTAACTCTGAGCAACCACCAATTTATGGTGTAGGGGGGTGGGCTATTTATAGCCAGGAGGCAACCCGACCTGATATGTCCGAAATAACCCTGGGTCACTAAGGAACCGACACGTGTCCAACGGACGGATTTCAAACGCACGCGGCAGCTTGACTTGGGCTAAGGGTAAAGCTGACTCATCCAGCTCTAGACAAGATTTACTCTCATTATCTTCACTCGAAGACATAGGGTTTTGGTTGAGCATCACATCAGTCATTCTAACTTTGTTCACTTTGACCCCACTTAATAGTACGGTGGTTCCTATGCCTCAATATAAAATAAAAGGAAACTACGAAACAACTCTGTCTTCGCACTCCATAGTCTTCAAGTGAATGTATTCACATGTCATAATCTTCATTGTGAATGTCTTCACAAACCACCATTGTCTTCAATGTTTTCACACATTTTTAGGGGTCATTTCTGGTAGGTAAACCGAATCAATAAGGGACTACTACCTGTGTTATCCTGCAATTCTCACAAACACATTAGTCCCTCAACCAAGTTTCTCGTCAATACTCCAAAACCAACTAGGGGTGGCACTAGATGCACTTACACTTTTACACGTGAAAATCATGTTACCGTTGCGTTTGACGAATGTGGTTTTCTGTTAAGGACGCTCGCACCCGTATGGTACTCCACCGTTGTGACAGCCCCGACGAGCTCTACTCGGTCCACTCCACCGCCTCCACCACCTCCGCCGCCCCTGTCGCTCTTGCCACCGGAGTGGATCTTTAGCACGCTCACTTGGGTCATCCCAACCCCGCCACCCTTCATCATATACTTCGGAGTTTTTCTTTCACGTGTAATAAGATCGAGGATCACTCATGTCATGCATGTCGCCTCGGCAAACATGTTTGTCTTCCGTTTAGGGCGTCTTCTCATGTTGCATCGTACATGTTTGAGTTAATTCATCGTGATGTTTGGACCTCTCTAGTTGCAAGTAATACGGGCTATCTTTATTATCTTGTTATACTTGATGATTTTCGCACTATGTGTGGACCTTCCCGTTGCGTCGTAAGTCGGATGTCATATCCACTCTCGCCGCTTTCTACTCCTATGTTTTCACGTAGTTTGGTCGTCTCATTCTCGCGTTTCAGACAGATAATGGGAAGGAGTTCGACAACTTAGTTGTTCGCATTCTCCTCACCACACATGGCACGACTTTTCGTCTCAGATGCCCGTACACTTCAGAACAGAACGGTCGCGCTGAGTGTGTCCTTCACACTCTTGATGACTGCGTCCGGACCCATCTCTTTCATGCCAATGTGCCTCCGTGCTTTTGGCATGACGCTCTCGCCACCGCATTACTCCTCATTAACATCATCCCCTGTCGTACTCGCGGGAACTTTGCACCTCATCACCTCCTCTTTGGTGCACCGCCTTCTTATGATGAGCTTCGCATCTTCGGCCGTCTCTGCTACCCTAGCATCACCGCCATTGCGCCTCATAAGCTTGCACCCCACTCCGTCGCTTGCATCTTTCTCGGCTACCCACCTAACACTAAAGTCCACCGCTACTACGACCCTGTCTCACATCGTGTCTTCACCTCCCGACACATTTACTTTCATGAGAAGGTGTTTCCGTTTCAGCAATAGGTACTGTCGGCGGCTCTTCGGCGACCCCGTCAGGTGGACGGCCCCGCTCGGCTCTCATACCACCTCCGGGCTTTGGCGGTCCTCGCGCCGTGGGACGAGCTGCGCCTCGCGCCCCCACGCCGCCGGCTTTGCCACCGACGCCCTCTGCGGGCGCCTCGCCCGCCTCCACCACCTCGGGTGCCTCGGGCGACGCGCCCTCCCCGGCTGCCTCGGGGGCCTCGGGCGCTGCCCCTTGGCCGGCCACATCGTCGGCCGCCTCGCCGGTTGTCTCGCCGGCCGCCTCCTCAGGCCTCATCCCGGAGTTGCCGTCTCGCCCCCTCACTCGGGCTCGAGCCGGCGTTCACTGCCCGAGTCTACGGTACTCCAGCGACGAGTATCTCCTCGCCGCCTCCACCACCGAGCCATCACCGATTCCTGCGTCCACCAGAGCAGCCCTTCGTGATCCTCACTGGCTTGCTACGATGCAGGAAGAGTTCGACGCCCTTCAGCAGAACCGTACCTGGACACTGGTTCCTCAGCCTTCTCGCGCCAATGTCATCAGCGGCAAGTGGTTTTTTCGCCATAAGACCCGCTCGGATGGTACACTTGAGCGCTACAAGGCTCGTTGGGTGGTCTGTGGTTTTCGGCAGCATGCTGGCGTCGACTTCACTGAGACGTTTGCACCGGTTGTCAAACCGGGCACGATCCGCACTGTTCTCCAGCTGGCAGTTTCCCGAGGCTGGTCAGTTCATCAGATGGATGTCTACAACGCCTTCCTTCATGGCCATCTTGATGAGCATGTTTACTGTGAGCAACCCACCGGTTTCGTCAACGCATCTCTTCCTGGGCACGTGTGTTTGCTATCTCAAGTCTCTCTACGGGCTCAAGCAAGCACCTCGCGCCTGGTACCAGCGTATCGTCGGGTTCCTTTAGACAATGGGCTTCAATGTTACTCGCTCGGATGCCTCATTGTTTCTGTATCAGCGCGACGACACGACATCATATTTGCTCCTCTACGTCGACGACATCATCCTGACGGCCTCCTCCGCATCCCTTCTTCAGCAGATTACTCTCCGGCAGCGTGATGAGTTTGCCATCAAGGACCTAGGCGCTCTACATTATTTCCTTGGCATTGTGGTTGTTCGGCGACCCGACAGCTTCTTCCTTCATCGGCAGAAGTACGCGCATGAGCTACTTGAGCATGCCGACATGCTCAATTGTCACCCTGCCGCTACTCCTGTTGACACGAAGGCCAAGGTTTCTGCTCTCGAGGGCTCGCCCGCGTCGGATGCTCCATTCTACCGGTCCATTGTTGGTGCTCTTCAGTACCTGATCTCACCCGGCCGGATCTACAGTATGATGTTCAGCAGGTGTGTCTCCATATGCACGCCCCTCGTGACTCCCGTTGGACCCTCGTGAAGCGGATTCTTCGCTACATCCATGGCACGATGGCTCTTGGGCTCACTCTCACGACGTCCTCTTCTCTGGAGACGGTGGCCTATTCCGACGCGGATTGGGCCGACTGCCCTGACCCCGTTGCTCCACCTCTGGCTACTGCGTCTACCTCGGTCCTTCACTCGTCTCGTGGTCGTCCAAGCGACAAGCCACCGTTTCGCGCTCTAGCGCAAACGCTGAGTACTGAGCAGTGGCTAATGCCGTCGCCGAGTGCACCTGGCTACGACATCTACTTCAGGAGTTGCATCATGATGTCTCCCAGGCTACGGTTGTCTACTGTGACAACGTCTCTGCGGTGTACCTTTCCGCCAACCCCGTTCATCATAGCCGGACTAAGCACATTGAGCTGGAAATTCACTTTGTGCGTGAGCAGGTAGCCCTTTGTGAGGGAGTCCTGGACTAAGGGGTCCTCGGGCGTCCGGCCTGTTATCCATTGGGTCGGACTGATGGGCTGTGAAGACATGAAGGCCGAAGACTGTAACCGTGTCCGGATTGGACTCTACTTGGCGTGGAAGGCAAGCTAGGCGACCAATTATGAAGATTCCTTCTTATGTAACCGACTCTATGTAAACCCTAGATCCCCCAGTGTCTATATAAACCGGAGGGCATAGTCCGGATAGGATACACATTACCATAGTCATACAGGCTAGACTTCTAGGGTTTAGCCATTACGATCTCGTGGTAGATCAACTCTTGTAACACTCATATTCATCAAGATCAATCAAGCAGGAAGTAGGGTATTACCTCCATAGAGAGGACCCGAACCTGGGTAAACATCGTGTCCCCCGTCTCCTATTACCATCGATCCTAGACGCACAGTTCGGGACACCCTACCCGAGATCCGCCGGTTTTGACACCGACATTGGTGCTTTCATTGAGAGTTCCACTATGCCGTCGGCGAAAGGTTTGATACGTCTCCAACGTATCTATAATTTTTGATTGCTCCATGCTGTATTATCTACTGTTTTGGACATTAATGGGCTTTATTATCCACTTTTATATTATTTTTGGGACTAGCCTATTAACCGGAGGCCCAAATTAATTGCGCTTTTTGCCTATTTCAGAGTTTCGCACAAAAGGAATATCAAACGGAGTCCAAACGGAATGAAACCTTCGGGAACATGATTTTCTCACCGAACATGATCCAGGAGACTTGGACCCTATGTCAAGAAACGAAGGAGGAAGCCACGAGGTAGGGGGGCGACCCCACCCTCCCAGGGCGCGCCCTCCACCCTCGTGGGCCCCTTGTTGCTCCACCGACGTACTCCTTCCTCCTATATATACCTACGTACCCCCAAACGATCAGATACGGAGCCAAAAACCTAATTCCACCGCCCAACCTTATACATCCACGAGATCCCATCTTGGGGCCTGTTCGAGCTCCGCCGAAGGGGAACCCATCACGGAGGGCTTCTACATCAACACCATAGCCTCTCCGATGAAGTGTGAGTAGTTTACTTGAGACCTTGGGTCCATAGTTAGTAGCTAGATGGCTTCTTCTCTCTTTTTGGATCTCAGTACAAAGTTCTTCCCCTCTCTCGTGGAGATCTATTCGATGTAATCTTATTTTTGCGGTGTGTTTGTTGAGACCGATGAATTGTGGGTTTATGATCAAGATTATCCATGAACAATATTTGAATCTTCTCTGAATTCTTTTATGTATGATTGGTTATCTTTGCAAGTCTCTTCAAATTATCAGTTTGGTTTGGCCTACTAGATGGATCTTTCTTGCAATGGGAGAAGTGCTTAGCTTTGGATTCAATCTTGCGGTGTCCTTTCCTCAAAGGATGAGAGAGGCAGCAAGGCACGTATTGTATTGTTGCCATTGAGGATAACAAGATGGGGTTTTTATCATATTGCATGAATTTATCCCTCTACATCATGTCATCTTGCTTAAGGCGTTATTCTGTTTTCTTGAACTTAATACTCTAGATGCATGCTGGATAGCGTTCGATGAGTGGAGTAATAGTAGTAGATGCAGGCAGGAGTCGGTCCACTTGTCTCGGACGTGATGCCTATATACATGATCATACCTAGATATTCTCATAACTATGCTCAATTTTGTCAATTTCTCAACAGTAATTCGTCCACCCACCATAAAATACTTATGCTCTTGAGAGAACCCACTAGTGAAACCTATGGCCCCCGGGTCTATCTTCATCATATTAATCCTCCAACACTTAGTTATTTCCTTTGCTTTTTATTTTACTTTGCATCTTTATCACAAAAATACCAAAAATATTATCCTATCATATCTATCAGATCTCACTCTCGTAAGTGACCGTGAAGGGATTGACAACCCCTTATCGCGTTGGTTGCGAGGAGTTATCTGTATTGTGCAGGTGCGAGGGACTGGCGCGTAGCCTCCTACTGGATTGATACCTTGGTTCTCAAAAACCGAGGGAAATACTTATGCTATTGTGCTGCATCACCCTTTCCTCTTCAAGGAAATCCAACGCAGTGCTCAAGAGGTAGCAGAGAAGATTTCTGGCGCCGTTGCCGGGGAGTCTACGCAAAAGTCAACATACCAAGTACCCATCACAATCCCTTATCTCCCGCATTACATTATTTGCCATTTGCCTCTCGTTTTCCTCTCCCCCACTTCACCCTTGCCGTTTTATTCGCCCTCTCTTTTTTCGTTCGCCTCTTTTTCGCTTGCTTTTTGTTTGCTTGTCTGTTGGATTGCTTGCTTATCACGATGGCTCTAGGCACTATCTAGATTTGGTGATCTTCACCTTAAAAGATTAGAAGAGATCGAAAGCAACGCCGGGAGTTTTATGGTTCTGCAATTTGAGCATAATAATTTCTTCAGAAACGAGCTTAAGGAACAAAAAAGTTTTATGAGTTATATGAATAAAGAGCTCGATGATATGTCTAAAGAATTTGACGGTTTAAGATCCCAAATTGCTCGTCTTGAGAAGTTGACTACTGAAATATCGGATAAGCAGGCTACCTTAGTTAATAAGATGGCCGCTAAACCAGATTTCTATGAAAATAAAGATGAAGATCTAAAAGTTATTGATGTGTCCCCAATTAAATCTTTGTTTTGCAATATGAATCTTGAAAATGATGGGACTGAATATGATCCACCTTTACCTAGAAGGCGTTCCAAAAATTCGGAGTTTTTAGATCTTGATGCTAAAATTGATAAAAGTGGGATTGAAGATATCAAAACCCTAGATGTTGCTAAACCCGCTATTTTGGATTTAAAGGAATTTAATTATGAAAGTTGCTCTTTGATTGATTGTATTTCCTTGTTGCAAATCCATGATAAATTCTCCTCATGCTTATAGTCAAAATAAAGCGTTTACTAAACATATCGTTGATGCCTTGATGCAATCTTATGAAGAAAAGCTTGAGTTGGAAGTTTCTATCCCTAGAAAACTTTATGATGAGTGGGAACCAACTATTAAACTTAAGATTAAGGATAATGAGTTTAATGCTTTATGTGATTTGGGTGCTAGTGTTTCCACTATTCCCAAAACTTTGTGCGATTTGCTAGATTTCCGCGATTTTGATGATTGCTCTCTCAACTTGCACCTTGTGGATTCCACTATTAAGAAACCTATGGGAAGAATTAATGATGTTCTTATTGTTGCAAATAGGAATTATGTGCCCATAGATTTTATCGTTCTTGATATAGATTGCAATCCTTCATGTCCTTTTATTCTTGGTAGGCCTTTCCTTAGAATGATTGGTGCAATTATTGATATGAAAGAAGGGAATATTATATTCCAATTTCCATTAAGGAAAGGAATGGAACACTTCCCTAGGAATAAAATAAAATTACCATATGAATCTATCATGAGAGCCACTTATGGGTTGCCTACCAAAGATGGCAATACCTAGATCTATCCGTGCTTTTATGCCTAGCTAGGGGCGTTAAACGATAGCGCTTGTTGGGAGACAACCCAATTTTTACTTTAGTTTTTTGCTTTTTTTGCTTCTGTCTAGGAATAAATATTTGTTCTAGCCTCTGGTTAGATGTGTTCTTATGTTTTAATTAGTGTTTGTGCCAAGTTAAACCTATAGGATCTTCTTGGATGATAGTTATTTGATCTTGCTGTAATTTCCAGAAACTTTCTGTTCACGAAAACAATTGTTAAAAATCACCAGAACGTGATAAAATAGTGATTATAATTGCTGCTGATCAATAAACAAATTTTCTAGGTCTTCCTATTTTGGCTGATTTTTTGAAGTTCCAGAAGTTTGCGTTAGTTACAGATTACTACAGACTGTTCTGTTTTTGACAGATTCTGTTTTTCGTGTGTTGTTTGCTTATTTGGATGAATCTATGGCTAGTAAAATAGTTTATAATCCATAGATAAGTTGGAATACAGTAGGTTTAACACCAATATAAATATAGAATGAGTTCATTACAGTACCTTGAAGTGGTCTTTTGTTTTCTTTCGCTAACGGAGCTCACGAGATTTCTGTTGAGTTTTGTGTTGTGAAGTTTTCAAGTTTTGGGTGAAAGATTTTTGATGGATTATGGAACAAGGAGTGGCAAGAGCCTAAGCTTGGGGATGCCCATGGCACCCCCAAGATAATCTAAGGACACCAAAAGCGAAAGCTTGGGGATGCCGGAAGGCATCCCTCTTTAAATCTACTTCCATCGGTAACTTTACTTGGAGCTATATTTTTTTTCACCACATGATATGTGTTTTGCTTGGAGCATCTTGTATGATTTGAGTCTTTGCTTTTTAGTTACTACAATCGTCCTTTCTGTACACACCTTTTGAGAGAGCCGTACATGATTTGGAAATTATTAGAATACTCTTTGTGCTTCACTTATATCTTTTGAGCTACATAGTTTTGCTCTAGTGCTTCACTTATATCTTTTAGAGCACGGTGGTGGATTTGTTTTATAGAAACTATTGATCTCTCATGCTTCACTTAGATTATTTTGAGAGTCTTAAATAGCATGGTAATTTGCTTAAATAATCCTAATATGCTTGGTATTCAAGATTTGTAAAATTTCATATGAGTGTGTTGAATACTATGAGAAGTTTGATACTTGATAATTGTTTTGAGATATGAAGATGGTGATATTAGAGTCATGCTAATTGAGTAGTTGTGAATTTGAGAAATACTTGTGTTAAAGTTTGTGATTCCCGTAGCATGCACGTATGGTGAACCGTTATGTGATGAAGTTGGAGCATGATTTATTTATTGATTGTCTTCCTTATGAGTGGCGGTCGGGGACGAGCGATGGTCTTTTCCTATCAATCTATCCCCTAGGAGCATGCGCGTAATACTTTGCTTTGATAACTTGTAGATTTTTGCAATAAGTATATGAGTTCTTTATGACTAATGTTGAGTCCATGGATTATACGCACTTCTCCTCCTTCCACCATTGCTAGCCTCTCTAATACCGCGCACTTTTCGCCGGTATCATACACCCACCATATACCTTCCTCAAAACAGCCACCATACCTACCTATCATGGCATTTCCATAGCCATTCCGAGATATATTGCCATGCAACTTTCCGCCGTTCCGTTTGTTATGACACGCTCCATCATTGTCATATTGCTTAGCATGATCATGTAGTTGACATCGTATTTGTGGCAAAGCCACCATTCATAATTCTTTCATACATGTCACTCTTGAATCATTGCATATCCCGGTACACCGCCGGAGGCATTCATATAGAGTCATATCTTGTTCTAAGTATTGAGTTGTAATTGTTGAGTTGTAAGAAAATAAAAGTGTGATGATCATCATTTTTAGAGCATTGTCCCAAGTGAGGAAAAGGATGATGGATACTATGATTCCCCCACAAGTCGGGATGAGACTCCGGACGAAAAAGAAAAGAAAAGAAAAGAGGCCATAAAAAAGAAGAGAAAAGGCCCAAATAAAAAATGATAGAAAAGAGAGAAGGGACAATGTTACTATCCTTTTACCATACTTGTGCTTCAAAGTAGCACCATGATCTTCATGATAGACGCGGGACGACCACTTCCTGGTATGACGTGTGTATGGTAGACACACCCAACGACGCTCTCGACGACGACATGGAGGGTCCAGTTGAGGATAGGCCTCCTGGGACACAGTCCGAACACCGGCGCCCCCGGCGCCGCTCTAGGTCACGTCGCTCAAGAGAAAACAATACTAGCATCGGAGAAGATAACACTCCGGACAATGGAGACCCTGCTGGAGCAATACCCGAACAGGAGGAACAGGAAAACGGGCAAGCCAGCCCCGATGAATAGGCCCTGTCCAGCGACAGTACGGATGACGATAACTACCTTCCTCTCTCCGAAGATGAGGTAAGCCTCGGCGACGAAGACTTCATCGTACCCGAAGATCCCCTCGAACAGGAATGCTTCAAGCGCAGGCTAATAGCTACGACAAGGAGCCTGAAAAAGAAGCAGCAGTAGCTTCAAGCTGACCAAGACTTAGTCAACGACAGATGGACCGAAGTCCTGGTCGCCGAAGAATACGGCCTTAGTGGCCTAGCCAAAAGCTACCCAAAGCACAGATTGCTATACCAGCCCGATGAAGGGGCGTTGGAGCCCGTACCATCGTCACACAATGCGGCAGGTCACCGACAACTCTGTCCAAATAAAAAGGCAACTCAAACCGAATACCAGACCGCCCCACCTCACCGTAAAGGCAAGAACAACACAGGTCACGATTACCCAGACGACCCGTAGAGGGACTTGGACAATAGAGCAGGACCCGCAAGACCGATCTACGGATCGCGAAAGCAGGCCCCGACACGCGATGATGGCTACCTATTCGTACGTGACAAACCTCACCATGCCCAAGTCGAAAATCGCAAACGGAGTCCACCAGAGGTGCTTCACAGTGTGGCCCAACATAGAGGAGCCGCACACCCTCTCTGCTTTGCTGACAAGGTAATGGAGCATGAATTTCTAGACGGGTTCAAACCCATTAACATCGCATCATACGATGGAACAACAGATCCCGCGGTATGGATTGAGGATTTCCTCCTCCATATTCACATGGCTCGCGGAGACGACCTTCATGCCATTAAATACCTACCTCTCAAGCTAAAAGGACCAGCTCGGCCTTTGGTTAAATAGCCTGCCTGAAAATTCCATAGGCAGCCGGGAGGAATTGGAAGAGGCTTTCCTCGATAACTTCCGAGGAACATATGTCCGGCCACAAGATGCCGATGACTTAAGTCATATTGTCCAGTAGCCCGGTGAATCAGCCAGGGAGCTCTGGACTAGGTTCTTAGTCAAAAAGAATCAAATTGTCGACTGTCCGGACGCGGAAGCCCTTGCGGCCTTCAGACATAGCGTCCGGGATGAATGGCTAGCACGCCACCTCGGCCAGGAAGGACCCAAATCCATGACAGCACTTACCGCTCTAATGACTCGCTTTTGCGTGGGAGAAGACAACTGGCTCGCTCGTAAAAGGAACAAAGCCAGTGACCCGGGCACTTCCTAAATCCGAGACGGCAACGACAAGCCACGACGAACCGAACACAACAGTCGCAATAACAATGAGATATCACGCGACACAGCGGTCAACGCCGGATTCAACAATCCGAAACCCGGTCAACGGAAGAAGCCAATGTAGGCAAATCAAGACGGGCCATCCACCCTCGACAGGATATTGGACCGACCTTGCCTGATTCACGGCCACCCTGATAAGACAGCTACTCATACCAACACAAATTGTTGGGTCTTCAAGCAGGCAGGCAAGCTCAACGCCGAACACAAGGGGAGGAGGCCGCCAGCCGATAAAGACGACGGAGCGGCTCACCAGCCAAATACCAGGGGACAGAAAAAGTTTCCCTCCGAAGTTCGACCACTCTCGGAACAGGAATGGCAGTTCGGCTTCCGCCGCCCACCTCTTATACCGGCAAGATTTACACCGCGCGCACATCACCACGCACTCAAGATACCATGGGCGCCGACAGAAGCACAACACGGACAACCCTGCAATCATTCCCGTAATGTTTTTTATCTGTTTTCTGTCTTTCATTCTTTATTAACTCTTAAAAAACAGGTGACGAAAAGGACAACATCTACAACGGACTCTATCGGAGTTCGGATCCGTACACTTACCTAAGGGGCTCAAGGAAATATGCCCTAGAGGCAATAATAAAGTTATTATTTATTTCCTTATTTCATGATAAATGTTTATTATTCATGCTAGAATTGTATTAACCGGAAACTTGATACATGTGTGAATACATAGACAAACAAAGTGTCACTAATATGCATCTACTTGACTAGCTCGTTGAATCAAAGATGGTTAAGTTTCCTAACCATAGACATGAGTTGTCCTTTGATTAACAGGATCACACCATTAGGAGAATGATGTGATTGACTTGACCCATTCCGTTAGCTTAGCACTTGATCGTTTATTATGTTGCTATTGCTTTCTTCATGACTTATACACGTTCCTATGACTATGAGATTATGCAACTCCCGTTTACCGGAGGAACACTTTGTGTGCTACCAAATGTCATAACGTAACTGGGTGATTATAAAGGAGCTCTACAGGTGTCTCCGAAGGTACATGTTGAGTTGGCGTATTTGGAGATTAGGATTGTCACTCCGATTGTCGGAGAGGTATCTCTGGGCCCTCTCGGTAATGCACATCACTATAAGACTTGCAAGCAATGTGACTAATGAGTTAGTTGCGGGATGATGCATTACATAACGATTAAAGAGACTTGCCGGTAACGAGATTGAACTAGGTATTAAGATACCGACGATCGAATCTCGGGCAAGTAACATACCGATGACAAAGGGAATAACGTATGTTGTTATGCGGTCTGACCGATAAAGATCTTCATAGAATATGTGGGAGCCAATATGAGCATCCAGGTTCCGCTATTGGTTATTGACCGGAGACGTGTCTCGGTCATGTCTACATAGTTCTCGAACCCGTAGGGTCCGCACGCTTAACGTTACGATGACAGTTATATTATGAGTTTATGAGTTTTGATGTACCGAAGGAGTTCGGAGTCCCAGATGAGATCGGGGACATGACGAGGAGTCTCGAAATGGTCGATAGGTAAAGATCGATATATTGGACGACTATATTCGGACTTCGGAAAGGTTCCGAGTGATTCGGATATTTTTCGGAGTGCGGGAGATTTACGGGAATTCGCCGGGGAGTATATGGGCCTTATTGGGCCATACGGGAATAGAGGAGAGAGGCCAAAAGGAAGGAGGCCTGCGCCCCCCCCTCTGGTCCGAATTGGACAAGGGGTGCAGCCCCCTTTTCCTTCTCCCTCTCCTCCTCTTTCCTTCTCTCCTACTCCAACAAGGAAAGGAGGAGTCCTACTCCCGGTGGGAGTAGGACTCCCCCTTGGCGCGCCCTCCTCCTTGGCCGGCCGCCTCCCCCCTTGCTCCTTTATATACGGGGGCAGGGGGCACCCCATAGACACAACAATTGATCTCTTTATCTCTTAGCCGTGTGCAGTGCCCCCCTCCACCATAGTTCTCCTCGATAATATTGTAGTGGTGCTTAGGCGAAGCCCTGCGACGGTAGAACATCAAGATCGTCACCACGCCGTCGTCTTGATGAACTCTTCCCGACACTCTGCTGGATCGGAGTCCGGGAACGCCATCGAGCTGAACGTGTGCAAGAACTTCAGAGGTGCCGTAGTTTCGTGCTTGATCGGTCGGGCCGTGAAGACGACGACTACACCAACCGCGTTGTGCTAACGCTTCGCTTTCGGTCTCACGAGTGCGTGGACAACACTCTCCCCTCTCGTTGCTATGCATCACCATGATCTTGCGTGTGCTTATGAATTTTTTTGAAATTACTACGTTCCCCAACAGTGGCATCCGAGCCTGGTTTTATGCGTTGATGTTATATGCACGAGTAGAACACAAGTGAGTTGTGGGCGATATAAGTCATACTGCTTACCAGCATGTCATACTTTGGTTCGACGGTATTGTTGGATGAAGCGGCCCGGACCGACATTACGCATACGCTTACGCAAGACTGGTTCTACCGACGTGCTTTGCACACAGGTGGCTGGCGGGTGTCGATTCTCCAACTTTAGTTGAACCGAGTGTCATACGCCCGGTCCTTGCGAAGGTTAAAACATCACCAACTTGACAAACTATCGTTGTGGTTTTGATGCGTAGGTAAGAACGGTTCTTGCTAAGCCCGTAGCAGCCACGTAAAACTTGCAACAACAAAGTAGAGGACGTCTAACTTGATTTTGCAGGGCATGTTGTGATGTGATATGGTCAAGACGTGATGCTATATTTTATTGTATGAGATGATCATGTTTTGTAACCGATTTATCGGCAACTGGCAGGAGCCATATGGTTGTTGCTTTATTGTATGCAATGCAATCACCCTGTAATGCTTTACTTTATCACTAAGCGGTAGCGAAGGTCGTAGAAGCATGAGATTGGCGAGACGACAACGATGCTACGATGGAGATCAAGGTGTCGTGCCAGTGACGATGGTGATCATGACGGTGCTTCGGAGATGGAGATCACAAGCACAAGATGATGATGGCCATATCATATCACTTATATTGATTGCATGTGATGTTTATCTTTTATGCATCTTATCTTGCATTGATTGACGCTTAGCATTACAAGATGATCTCTCACTAAATTTCAAGATAAAAGTGTTCTCCACGAGTATGCACCGCTGCCAAAGTTCGTCGTGCCCGGACACCACGTGATGATCGGGTGTGATAAGCTTCACGTCCATCTACAACGGGTGCAAGCCAGTTTTGCACACGCAGAATACTCGGGTTAAACTTGACGAGCCTAGCATATGCAGATATGGCCTCGGAACACTGAGACCGAAAGGTTGAGCGTGAATCATATAGTAGATATGATCAACATAGTGATGTTCACCATTGAAAGCTACTCCATTTCACGTGATGATTGGTTATGGTTTAGTTGATTTGGATCACGTGATCACTTAGATGACTAGAGAGATGTCTATCTAAGTGGGAGTTCTTAAGTAATATGATTAATTGAACTTACATTTATCATGAACTTAGTCCTGGTAGTATTTTGCAAATTATGTTGTAGATCAATAGCTCACGGTGTTGCTTTCATATGTTTATTTTGATATGTTCCTAGAGAAAACTGTGTTGAAAAATATCAGTAGCAATGATGCGGATTGGATCTGTGATCTGAGGATTGTCCTCATTGCTACACAAAAGAATTATGTCCTTGATGCACCGCTAGGTGATGGACCTATTGCAGGAGCAGATGCAGACGTTATGAACGTTTGGCTAGCTCAGAATGATGACTACTTGATAGTTTATTGCACCATGCTTAACGGCTTAGAATCGGGACTTCAAAGACGTTTTGAACGTCATGGATCATATGACATGTTCCAGGAATTGAAGTTAATATTTCAAGCAAATACCCGAGTTATGAAATCTCCAACAAGTTCTATAGCTAAAAGATGGCAGAGAATCTCTTAACTAGTGAGCATGTGCTCAGATTGTCTGGGTACTACAATCGCTTGAATCAAGCGGGAGTTAATCTTCCAGATAAGATAGTGATTGGCAGAGTTCTCTAGTCACCATCACCAAGTTAGTAGAACTTCGTGATGAACTATAGTATGCAAAGGATGACGAAAACGATTCCCGAGCTCTTTGCGATGTTGAAATCAACGAAGGTAGAAATCAAGAAAAGAGCATCAAGTGTTGATGATTGACAAGACCACTACTTTCAAGAAAAGGGCAAAGGGAAAGAAAGGGAACTTCAAATAGAATGACAAGCAAGTTGTCACTCCCGCGAAGAAGCTCAAAGCTGGACCAAAGCCTGAAACTTAGTGCTTACACTGCAAAGGAAATGGTCACTAGAAGCGGAAATGCCCTGAATATTTGGTGAATAAGAAGGATGGCAAAGTGAACAAGGGTATATTTGATATACAGGTTATTGATGTGTGCCTTACTAGTGTTTATAGTAGCCCCTGAGTATTTGATACTTTTTCGGTTGCTAAGATTAGTAACTCGAAATAGGAGTTATATAATAAACAGAGACTAGTTGAGGGGAAATGATGATGAGTGTTGGAAATAGTTCCAAGATTGATATGATCATCATCACACACTCCCTATACTTTCGGGATTAGTGTTAAACCTAAATAAATGTTATTTGGCGCTTATGCTGAGCATGAATATGATTTGATCATGTTTATTGCAATACGGTTATTCATTTAAAGTCGAGAATAACTGTTGTTCTGCTTTACATGAATAAAACCTTCAATGGTCATACACCCAATGAAAATAGTTTGTTGGATCTCGATCGTAGTGATACACATATTCATAATATTGATGCCAAAAGATGAAAAGTTAATAATGATAGTGCAACTTATTTGTGGCACTGCCGTTTGGGTCATATCGGTGTAAAGCGCATGAAGAAACTCCATGAAAGATGGATTTTCGGAATCTCTTGGTTATGAATCATTTGATGCTTGCGAACCGTGCCTTTTGGGCAAGATGACTAAAACTTCGTTCTCCAGAACAATGGAACGAGCTACTGACTTGTTGGAAATAATACATACTGATGTATGCAGACCAATGAGTATTAAGGCTTGTGGCGGGTATCGTTATTTTCTCACCTTCACAGATGATTTGAGCAGATATGGGTATATCTACTTGATAAAACATAAGTCTGGAACATTTGAAAAGTTCAAAGAATTTCAGAGTGAAGTGGAGAATCATCGTGACAAGAAAATAAAGTTTCTACGAGCTGATCGCGGAGACAAATATTTGAGTTACGAGTTTGGTCTTCAATTAAAACAATGTGGAATAGTTTCACAAATTTGTGCCACCTAGAACACCATGGCATAATGGTGTGTCCGAACATCATAACCGTACTTTATTGGATATAGTGCAATCTATGATGTCTCTTACCGATTTACCACAATCGTTTTGGGGTTATGCATTAGAGACAGCTACATTCATGTTAAATAGGGCACCATCTAAATCCGTTGAGACGACACCGTATGAACTATGGTTTAGCAATAAACTTAAGTTGTTGTTTCTTAAAGTTTGGAGTTGCGATGCTTATGTGAAAAAGTTTCGTCCTGATAAGCTCGAACCCAAATCAGAGAAATGCGTCTTCATAGGATACCCAAAGGAGACTGTTGGGTACACCTTCTATCACAGATCCGAAGGCAAATTCGTTGCTAAGAATGGATCCTTTCTAGAGAAGGAGTTTCTCTCGACAGAAGTGAGTGGGAAGAAAGTGGAACTTGATAAGGTAATTGTTCCTTCTCCCGAATTGGAAAATAGTTCATCACAGAAATCAGTTCCAGTGATGTCTACAGCAACAAGAGAGGAAGTTAATGATGATGATCATAAAACTTTGGATCAAGTTACTACAGAACTTCGTAGATCAACCAGAGCACGATCCGCACCAGAGTAGTACGGTAATCCTGTTCTGGAGTCATGTTACTTGACCATGACGAACCTACGAACTATGAAGAAGCGATGGTGAGCCCAGATTCCACAAAATGGCTTGAGGCCATGAAATCTGAGATGGGATCCATATATGAGAACAAAATGTGGACTTTGGTTGACTTGCCCGATGGTCGGCAAGCCATAGAAAATAAATGGATCTTCAAGAGGAAGACGGACGCTGATAGTAGGGTTACTATCTACAAAGCTAGAATTGTCGCAAAAGGTTTTCGACAAGTTCAAGGTGTTGACTACGATGAGAGTTTCTCACTCGTATCTATGCTTAAGTCTATCCGAATCATGTTAGAAATTGCCGCATTTTATGAAATCGGCAAATGGATAAACAAAACTGCATTCCTTAATGGATTTATTAAAGAAGAGTTGTATATGATGCAACCAGAAGGTTTTGTCAATCCAAAAGGTGCTAACAAAATATGCAAGCTCCAACGATCCATCTATGGACTGGTGCAAGCATCTCGAGTTGGAATATACACTTTGATAAGTTGATCAAAGCATATAGTTTTATCTGAGACTTGCGGTGAAGCCTGTATTTACAAGAAAGTGAGTGGGAGCACTACAACATTTCTGATAAGTATATGTGAATGACATATTGTTGATCAAAAATAATGTAGAATTATTCTGCAAAGCATAAAGGAGTGTTTGAAAGGAGTTTTTTTCAAAGAAAGACCTCAGTAAAGCAACTTAAATATTGAGCATCAAGATCTATTGAGATAGATCAAGACGCTTGATAAGATTTTCAATGAGTACATACCTTGACAAGATTTTGAAGTACTTCAAAATGGAACAGTCAAAGAAAGAGTTCTTGCCTGTGTTGCAAAGGTTTGAAATTGAGTAAGACTCAAATCCCGACCACGGTAGAAAATAGAAAGAGAATGAAAGTCATTCCCTATGCCTCAGTCATAGGTTCTATAGAAGTATGCCATGCTATGGACCAAACCTATTGTATACTACGCCTGGTTTGGCAAGGGAGTGCAATAGTGATCTAGGAGTAGATCACTGGACATTGGTCAAAATTATCCTTAGTGGAATAAGGATATGTTTCTCGATTATGGAGGTGACAAGAGGTTTGTCGTAAAGGGTTACGTCGATGCAAGATTTGACACTGATCCAGATGACTCTAAATCTCAATCTGGATACATATTGAAAGTGGGAGCAATTAGCTAGAGTAGCTCCGTACAGAGCATTGTAGACATAGAATATTTGCAAAATACATACGGCTCTGAATGTAACAAACCCGTTGACTAAGCTTCTCTCACGAGCAAAACATGATCACACCTTAGTACTCTTTGGGTGTTAATCACATAGCGATGTGAACTAGATTATTGACTCTAGTAAACACTTTGGGTGTTGGTCACATGACGATGTGAACTATGGGTATTAATCATATATAGATATGAATATTGGTGTTAAATCACATGGCGATGTGAACTAGATTATTGACTCTAGTGCAAGTGGGATACTGAAGGAAATATGCCCTAGAGGCAATAATAAAGTTATTATTTATTTCCTTATTTCATGATAAATGTTTATTGTTCATGCTAGAATTGTATTAACCGGAAACTTGATACATGTGTGAATACATAGACAAACAGAGTGTCACTAGTATGCCTCTACTTGACTAGCTCGTTGAATCAAAGTTGGTTAAGTTTTCTAACCATAGATATGAGTTGTCATTTGATTAACGGGATCACATAATTAGGAGAATGATGTGATTGACTTGACCCATTCCGTTACTTAGCACTTGATCGTTTAGTATGTTGCTATTGCTTTCTTCATGACTTATACATGTTCCTATGACTATGAGATTATGCAACTCCCGTTTACCGGAGGAACACTTTACGTGCTACCAAACATCACAACAATCGGGTGATTATAAAGGAGCTCTACAGGTGTCTCCGAAGGTACATGTTGAGTTGGCGTATTTCGAGATTAGGGTTTGTCACTCCGATTGTCGGAGAGGTATCTCTGGGCCCTCTCGGTAATACACATCACTATAAGTCTTGCAAGCAATGTGACTAATGAGTTAGTTGCGGGATGATGCATTACATAACGAGTAAAGAGACTTGCCGGTAACGAGATTGAACTAGGTATTGAGATACCGATGATCGAATCTCGGGCAAGTAACATACCGATGACAAAGGGAAGAACATATGTTGTTATGCGGTCTGACTGATAAAGATCTTCGTAGAATATGTGGGAGCCAATATGAGCATCCAGGTTACGCTATTGGTTATTGACCGGAGACGTGTCTCGGTCATGTCTACATAGTTCTCGAACCCGTAGGGTCCGCACGCTTAACGTTACGGCGATGCTTATATTATGAGTTTATGAGTTTTGATGTACCGAAGGAGTTCGGAGTCCCGGATGAGATTGGGGACATGACGAGGAGTCTCGAAATGGTCGATACGTAAAGATCGATATATTGGACGACTATATTCGGACTTCAGAAAGGTTCCGAGTGATTCGGGTATTTTTTGGAGTACCGGAGAGTTACGGGAATTCGTCGGGGAGTATATGGGCCTTATTGGGCCATACGGGAATAGAGGAGAGAGGCCAAAAGGAAGGAGGCCTGTGCCCCCCCCCCCTGGTCCGAATTGGACAAGGGGTGCATCCCCCTTTTCCTTCTCCCTCTCCTCCTCTTTCCTTCTCTCCTACTCCAACAAGGAAAGGAGGAGTCCTACTCCCGGTGAGTAGGACTCCCCCCTTGGCGCGCCCTCCTCCTTGGCCGGCCGCCTCCCCCCTTGCTCCTTTATATACGGGGGCAGGGGGCACCCCATAGACACAACAATTTATCTCTTGATCTCTTAGCCGTGTGCGGTGCCCCCCCCCCACCATAGTTCTCCTCGATAATATTGTAGCGGTGCTTAGGCGAAGCCCTGCGACGATAGAACATCAAGATCGTCACCACGCCGTCGTGCTGACGGAACTCTTCCCCGACACTCTGCTGGATCGGAGTCCGGGGAACGTCATCGAGCTGAACGTGTGCAAGAACTCGGAGCTGCCGTAGTTTCGGTGCTTGATCGGTCGGGCCGTGAAGACGTACGACTACATCAACCGTGTTGTGCTAACGCTTCCGCTTTCGGTCTACGAGGGTATGTGGAAAACACTCTCCCCTCTCGTTGCTATGCATCACCAAGATCTTGCGTGTGCGTAGGAATTTTTTTGAAATTACTATGTTCCCCAACAGGGGCTACTTCCGTTAAGGATCCCCCCCCAAGGACGGGCGGCGTAGACGTGCGACAGGAGGTCCAAAATCACTTTTTTGTAGACCGCACTCTTTATTTTGAGCCTGTACTATGCCTTTTTTCCTCCATTCCCGAGCCCGAGCATGTCAAATAGCCGGGTTTGTGGTCTCTTATATATGAATTTATCATTGGCATATTGCTCCGCTCCTAGTAAACTTTATCCGAACTAATCTTCCATACTCTTTCAACAATGAGTACGGCCTTAACGACTACTTTACAGATGCACCTTGGCATAACCTGCCAGGGTATCGGTATGGGAACAAATGTGTTGCCAGCAAAAGCCTGAACAACTCTACAGTGTACTTCAGCATCGCAAGTTTGGCCTTATATGCATCAGCTCCGAATCATTGTCTTGGGTCAATACTTGGGTTGCCTGGCTCCTGTGCTTGCTACCCTACGTTCCGCTCTATCCGCTAGGGTAGTAAAGGGGGAACTACTGCGATTGTGCCCTGGTCTAAACCGGATGAGCACCTCAGTAGAGAAAGCCGAAAACTGACTGTCATGATGCGGCGAGAGCTGGTCAACCATTTGACGACTTCTTGGAGTCCTTAGTGTTTCCCCGTGTCACACGAAGGATCTTTTTCAGATCAGATATGTAAGGCACCATACGCCGCATACATACTAGGGGCTATGTCGTAGTCTCACCATAAAATTCCTATGGCTAAGTGAAAGTGTTAACGCCTTATAGTCTGATTGCTTGGTTCGCCGCATTATCACCTCCTTCATGGACCAAGACGTTGGACAAAGAGTGATTAAATTCTTTTACGAACACCCTCGTACTTCATACGAGGGGGCTGAAGCCGACGACTGGAAAACTTTCAGATTATATCAAAAGCGGCCGACAGAGGAATTCACGCTGTCAAGCAAAACATAAATATATTAACTATAAATTTTCTTTTACAATTATCATACACCTCACTCGAACATTATGTCTTTCGAGCATTGACCCTCTATCAAGCGGGCGCCCTCTAGGACGTCTTCAAAATAATGCTCCGGTTCCGGACGGTGCTTGCCTTTGGGTGGACCCTTCGTCGCAACATCGATGGCTTTCATCTTCCCCTAGAACGTATTGACTCGGGCAAAAGCCATCCGTGCACCCTCAATGCACGTTGAGCGCTTCACAGTGACGATACGCGGCACCGCGTCAACAAGCCTTTTGCACCAAACCAAAATAGCTATTCGAAACAGGCTCGGTTGGCCACAACCGAATTATGACATCCTTCATGGCGGCGCCGGATATCCTATGAAGTTTGGCCCACTGGGACATCTGTTCATTGAGCAACAGGGGGCGCTTTGATGCGCCAAACTACGACCAAAAAAGCTTCACCGTTGCATGCCCATCTCGCGCTTGCTAATACTATGCCGCATCGGAAGAACTCTTCGGCAAGTCCAAGAACTCGTTCCGAGAACTCTACACTTGGTTAAGCTGGGCATAGTTCGGGTCACCGAACTTAGTTTGCAGCAGAAAGGGCTTTCCAGCCGCAATCTCCCTCGCCTGCCGAACCTCCTCACGGGCTGCTCTGGATTCCGACCACGCTTCTTGATACGTCTCCAACGTATCTATAATTTTGATTGTCCCATGCTATTATATTATGTGTTTTGGATGTTTATGGGCTTTATTTTACACTTTCTATTATTTTTGGGACTAACCTATTGACCCAGAGCCCAGTGCTAGTTCCTGTTTTTTCCCTTGTTTCAGGGTTTCGAAGAAAAGGAATATCAAATTGAGTCGAAACAGAATGAAACCTTCTAGAGAAGTTATTTTTGGAAGGAAAGCAACCCGGGAGACTTGGAGTCCACGTCTAGAAAGCAACGAGGGAGGCACGAGGCAGGGGGCGTGCCTACCCCCCTAGGGCGCGCCCTCCATCCTTGTGGGCCCCTCATGGCTCCCCTGACGTACATTTTCCTCCTATATATACCCATATACCCTAAAACGATCGAGGAACAGAATAGATCGGGATTTCTGCCACCGCAACCCTCTGTAGCCACCAAAAACCAATCGGGACCTGTTCAAGACTCACGCCGGAGGGATCCATCACCGGTGGCCATCTTCATCATCCCGGCGATCTTCATGACGAGGAGGGAGTAGTTCACCCTCGGGGCTAAGGGTATGTACCAGTAGCTATGTGTTTGATCTATCTCTCTCTCGTGTTCTTGATTTGGCACGATCTTGATGTATCACGAGCTTTGCTATTATAGTTGGATCTTATGTTGCTTCTCCCCCTCTACTCTCTTGTAATGGATTGAGTTTTCCCTTTGAAGTAATCTTATCGGATTGAGTCTTTAATGATTTGAGAACACTTGGTGTATGTCTTGCCGCATGCGTGTCTGTGGTGACAATGGGATATCACGTGATTCACTTGATGTATGTTTTGGTGATCAACTTATGGGTTCCGCCCATGAACCTATGCATAGGGGTTGGCACACGTTTTCTTCTTGATTCTCTGGTAGAAACTTTGGGGCACTCTTTGAGGTTCTATGTGTTGGTTGAATAGATGAATCTGAGATTGTGTGATGCATATCATATAATCGTACCCACGGATACTTGAGGTGACATTGGAGTATCTAGGTGACATTAGGGTGTTGGTTGATTTGTGTCTTAATGTGTTATTCTAGTACGAACTCTAGGGCTGTTTGTGACACTTATAGGAATAGCCCAACGGATTGATTGGAAAGAATAACTTTGAGGTGGTTTAGTACCCTACCATAATCTCTTCGTTTGTTCTCCACTATTAGTGACTTTGGAGTGACTCTTTGTTGCATGTTGAGGGATAGTTATATGATCCAATTATGTTATTATTGTTGAGAGAACTTGCACTAGTGAAAGTATGAACCCTAGGCCTTGTTTCAACGCATTGCAATACCGTTTACGCTCACTTTTATCATTAGTTACCTTGCTGTTTTTATATTTTCAGATTACAAAAAGCTATATCTACCATCCATATTGCACTTGTATCACCATCTCTTCGCCGAACTAGTGCACCTATACAATTTACCATTGTATTGGGTGTGTTGGGGACACAAGAGACTCTTTGTTATTTGGTTGTAGGGTTGCTTGAGAGAGACCATCTTCATCCTATGCCTCCCACGGATTGATAAATCTTAGGTCATCCACTTGAGGGAAATTTGCTCTTGTCCTACAAACCTCTCGCACTTGGAGGCCCAACAATGTCTACAAGAAGAAGGTTGCGTAGTAGACATCAAGCTCTTTTCTGGCGCCGTTGCCGGGGAGGTGAGTGCTTGAAGGTATATCTTTAGATCTTGCAATCGAATCTTTTGGTTTCTTGTTTTATCACTAGTTTATTTTATAAAGAGAAAAATATGTTTTTAGTCCCTCAAGTTCCCAAAAAGTACAGACTTGGTCCCTAAAGATTTTTTGGTATACATTTGGTCCCTCAAGTCTCAAAACCGGGTAAGTTTGCTCCTAAACCAGATTTTGACCCCGTTGACCGGGTTTGACCAGGTCAAACCCGCCAGATGAACAAAGAACTCGATTATTTTTTAAAATCCTACTTTTGCGGTCCAATATGCTTACATGCGCAAGGTCCAACCAAATTTTGTGGTCTTTTGACACTCAAGGAGATCGTGACAAAAAAACAAAAATATTTGTCTGATGAATAGTAAATTCAAATTAAAAAAATTCTGAAAATTTTTGGGGTCGAATATGCTTACATGCGCAAGGTGTGACCAAATTTTTTTCATGAAATGACATCGGACGTGCCCTAGCAAAAAAAAACAAATTTTGCCTTTTTTGTGAGAAAAAATTTGTTTTTTTGTCACGAGCACCTCTGAGTCTTGAAGGACCACCAAATTTTGGTCGAACCTTGACCATGTAAGCATATTAGACCCCGAAAAATTCAGATTTTTTTGGGATTTTTTTGATTTTTTTTGAATTTACTGTTCATCGGACGTAGATTTTTTTTTGCCACGATCACCTCGAGTGTCGAAAGATCATGAAATTTTGATCCCACCTTGCGCATGTACGCATATTTTACCCCAAAAATTTTCAGATTTTTTTTGAACTATTTTACCCCAAAAAATTCGAGTTACTGTTCATCTGGGCGGGTTTGACTGGTCAAACCCAGTCAACGGGTCAAAATCTGGTTTAGGACCAAACTTACCCAGTTTTGAGACTTGAGGGACCAAATGTATACCAAAAAATCTTTAGGAACCAAGTCTATACTTTTTGGGAACTTGAGGGACTAAAAACATACTTTTCTCTTTTATAAAAGAAAACTACAAAAAAATGGAATTGAGTTTGTCTCATACGCTTCGTCTTTTTAATATCTTCCGTGAAAATGATGGAAAGGAAAATTGTGCCAAAGTGTTAGAAGAAGAAGTCTATAAAATGTTTGGCACTAAATCTTTGAATGATGAGCATGATTGCAATGTTCTTAGTATGAACTCCTTGAATATCCATAGTACTAATGATGATTGCACTAGTTATGATGAAAATGTCTCCTATAAACATGTCAATTTTTGTGGAGTGCATTGGGTTTGCAAGTACACACCAAATAGGGAAGATAGATATTGCAAGAGGCACAAGTACTTAGAAACTAAATTGTTGCAAGAAAGGTTGGATGTTTGTGCTGAAAGATTCAATATTTATCGTCATCCTTGTGAATTTGCAATGAACATGGTCATTTAAAGCTCCAATGCTATTTGTTTCATGATCAAGTCGTGTCCAAAAATTGTGATAACTTGATTACCCTTGAGCATCATAAATATCTTAGTCTTCTTTTGGATTATGAAGAAATGAAACGTATAACTGAGGGTATTCCAAAATTTAATCTCGAAAAATTTCTTGATTTTGATCTAGAGGAAATTTATATGTATTGTGCGGTGAATTTCATTGAAAATCCTTATATTGCCAATTACATAAAGAAAAGAAAACAAATAGAAGATGAAGAGAATACTAATGAAAGGGAAGAGACTTCCCAATATCCTCCTATTATTTCTTATGATGAATCAGGTAACGAGGAGGAGCCTTCTATTCAACCAATCTCATTAATAAGGAGCTCCAAAAAGAGGACTGAACCCACACATGATGTGGTGAAGAAGAAGAAAAGAAAAAGGAAGAGAGATAAAAAGATATCTCTCCCAAATAAAGTTGCTCCTATTATTGTTGTGCCTCATGAAAATGAATCAAAAATAATTGTGGAAGATGATGCACTTGATGATGATCTCGTTATGCCTATTGCTTATTGTGATGATTATGATTGGGAAGATAATGATACTTCTTATGATCTTGAAAATCTTTTTGGCACTTGCTTGGAAGAATATGATAATTGCTATACTATTGGTGCTATCCATACTATTAATGATGAGAGTGATTATGCTTATGATATGTTTGATGAAGATGATGTTTTTGAGAATATATTTGCTGCAATTAATGTTTGTCCTAAGCTTGGGGATGCTACGTTGAATGAAGATGATATTTTTAGCCTCCCAAGTTTTGATATGCAAATTTATAATGATGATAGCATGCCTCCTACTTATGATGATTATATTGATGAAAGTGGGTTTGGAAGAGTGTCAACTTTAGGAAGTAGTGATCCCACTATTTTGGAGGATTTCGAATCTTATAATATTTATGAAATTGGATTTGGAGAGTTCATGACTTTATTTAGTGATATATCCACTATTTCGGAAGAGGTTTCAATCGATTATGATGAGAACAAAGTTGCTACTTATGATGATTATTGTGATGAAACTTATGCTATAAAAAGTAGTGATGATTACATTTATAAAACTTGTCATGATTATGATTCCACTTTTTCTGAACATTACTCTTTTAATGTGGAAACAATTTATAGTATTCAAGTCCCTTATGATACTCCCACTATTACGAATGAGAAGAATTTTGCTTATGTGGAGAGTAGTAAATTTTCTATGCAAGTAGATCATGAAAAGAATGCTTTAGGTGCTGGTTATATTGTTGAATTTATTCATGATTCTACTGAAATTTTTTATGAGAGAGTAACATATGCTTGTAGGAATTGCAATAATATCAAGTTTCCTCTCTATGTGCTTAAAGTTTTAAAGTTATGCTTGTTTTGCCTTCCTATGCTAGTTGATTATTGTTCCCATAAGTTGTTTGTTCAAAAAATCCCTATGCATAGGAAGTGGGTTAGACTTAAATGTGCTAGTCATATTATTCATGATGCTCTCTTTATGTTCCAATTCTTATCTTTTAGGTGAGCATCATTGAAATCATCATGCCTAGCTAGGGGCGTTAAACGATAGCGCTTGTTGGGAGGAAACCCAATTTTATTTTAGTTTCTTGGTTTTTGGTTCTGTTTAGGAATAAATAATACATCTAGCTTCTGTTTAGATGTGGTTTTGTGTTTTAATTAGTGTTTGTGCCAAGTAGAACCTTTGGGAAGACTTGGGTGAAGTCTTTATGACCATGCTGTAAAAAACAGAAACTTTAGCGCTCACGAGATTAGCTTCAACTTTTTACTGGAGAGTGATATTTAGTTGATTCTTTTTGAATATGATTACTAGACAAATTTATCAGGTCCACCAATTTATTTTAGAATTTTTGGAGTTCCAGAAGTATACGTTTGATACAGATTACTACAGACTGTTCTGTTTTTGACAGATTCTGTTTTCATTGTGTTGCTTGCTTATTTTGATGACTCTATGGCTAGTAAAATAGTTTATAAACTATAGAGAAGTTGGAATACAGTAGGTTTAACACCAATATAAATAAAGAATGAGTTCAATACAGTACCATGAAGTGGTGTTTTGTTTTCTTTCGCTAACGGAGCTTACGAGTTTTCTTTTAAGTTTTGTGTTATGAAGTTTTCAAGTTTTGGGTAAAGATTCGATGGACTATGGAATAAGGAGTGGCAAGAGCCTAAGCTTGGGGATGCCCAAGGCACCCCAAGGTAATATTCAAGGATAACCAAGAGCCTGAGCTTGGCGATGCCCCGGAAGGCATCCCCTCTTTCGTCTTCGTTCATCGATAACTTTACTTGGAGCTATATTTTTATTCACCACATGATATGTGTTTTGCTTGGAGCGTCATTTTATTTTCTTTAGCTTTTCTTGATGTTTGAATAAAATACCAAGATCTGAAATTATTAAATGGGAGAGTCTTCACATAGTTGCATAATTATTCGACTACTCATTGATCTTCACTCATACCTTTTGGAGTAGTTTGTTGTTTGCTCTAGTGCTTCACTTATATCTTTTAGAGCACGATGGTAGTTTTATTTTGAAGAAATAGATGAACTCTCATGCTTCACTTATATTATTTTGAGAGTCTTAAACAGCATGGTAATGTGCTTAATCCTAATATGCTTGGTATTCAAGATTAGTAAAAATTCTTATGAGTGTGTTGAATACTATGAGAAGTCTGATACTTGATAATTGTTTTGAGATATGGAGGTAGTGATATTAAAGTTGTGCTAGTTGAGTAGTTGTGAATTTGAGAAATACTTTTGTTGAAGTTTGCAAGTCCCTTAGCATGCACGTATGGTAAACGTTATGTAACAAATTTGAAACATGAGGTGTTCTTTGATTGTCCTCCTTATGAGTGGCCGTCGGGGATGAGCGATGGTCTTTTCTTACCAATCTATCCCCCTAGGAGCATGCGCGTAGTGCTTGGTTTTTGATGACTTGTAGATTTTTGCAATAAGTATGTGAGTTCTTTATGACTAATGTTGAGTCCATGGATTATACGCACTCTCGCCCTTCCATCATTGCTAGCCTCTTGATGCCGTGCATTGCCTTTTCTCACATTGAGAGTTGGTGCAAAATTCACGGTGCATCCAAACCCCGTGATATGATACGCTCTTTCACACATAAACCTCCTTATACCTTTCTCAAAACAGCCACCATACCTACCTATTATGGCATTTCCATAGCCATTCCGAGATATATTGCCATGCAACTTTCCACCGTTCCGTTTATTATGACACGCTCCATCATTGTCATATTGCTTAGCATGATCATGTCATTGACATTGTATTTGTGGCAAAGCCACCGTTCATAATTCTTTCATACATGTCACTCATGAGTCATTGCATATCCTGCACATCACGGAGGCATTCATATAGAGTCATAATTTGTTCTAAGTATCGAGTTGTAATTGTTGAGTTGTAAGAAAATAAAAGTGTGATGATCATCATTTTTAGAGCATTGTCCCAGTGAGGAAAGGATGATGGAGACTATGATTCCCCCACAAGTCGGGATGAGACTCCGGACGAAAAAAAAGAGAAAAAAAATAGGCCATAAAAAAAGAGAAAAAAGGCCCAAACAAAAAAACAAAAAAACAAAAATGAGAGAAAAAGAGAGAAGGGGCAATGCTACTATCCTTTTACCACACTTGTGCTTCAAAGGAGCACCATGATATTCATGATAGAGAGTCTCCTATGATATCACTTTCATATACTAGTGGGAATTTTTCATTATAGAACTTGGCTTGTATATTCCAATGATGGCCTTCCTCAAAATACCCTAGGTCTTCGTGAGCAAGCGAGTTGGATGCACACCCACTTAGTTTCTTTTGTTGAGCTTTCATACACTTATAGCTCTAGTGCATCCGTTGTATGGCAATCCCTACTCACTCACATTGATATCTATTGATGGGCATCTCCATAGCCCGTTGATACGCCTAGTTGATGTGAGACTATCTTCTCCTTTTTGTCTTCTCCACAACCACCATTCTATTCCACCTATAGTGCTATGTCCATGGCTCACGCTCATGTATTGCGTGAAGATTGAAAAAGTTTGAGAATGTCAAAAGTATGAAACAATTGCTTGGCTTGTAATCGGGGTTGTGCATGATTTAAATACTTTGTGTGCTGAAGATAGAGCATAGCCAGACTATATGATTTTTTAGGGATGAACTTTCTTTGGCCATGTTATTTTGAGAGGACATAATTGCTTAGTTAGTATGCTTGAAGTATTATTATTTTGATGTCAATATGAACTTTTATCTTGAATCTTTCGAATCTGAATATTCATACCACAATTAAGAAGAATTACATTGAAATTATGCCAAGTAGCATTCCACATCAAAAAATCTATTTTTATCATTTACCTACTCGAGGACGAGCAGGAATTAAGCTTGGGGATCTTGATCGTCTCCAACGTATTTATAATTTTTTATTGTTCCATGCTATTATATTATGTGTTTTGGATGTTTATGGGCTTTATTTTACACTTTTTTATTATTTTTGGGACTAACCTATTGACCCAGAGCCCAGTGCCAGTTCCTGTTTTTTCCCTTGTTTCAGTGTTTCAAAGAAAAGGAATATCAAACGGAGTCGAAACGAAATGAGAAACCTTCTAGAGAAGTTATTTTTGGAAGGAAAGCAACCCGAGAGACTTGGAGTCCACGTCAAGAAAGCAACGAGGGAGGCACGAGGCAGGGGACGCGCCCTCCACCCTCGTGGGCCCCTCGTGGCTCCCCTGACGTACTTCTTCCTCCTATATATACCCATATACCCTAAAACGATCAGGAACATAATAGATCGGGAGTTCCGCTGCCGCAAGCCTCTGTAGCCACCAAAAACCAATCGGGACCCTGTTCCGGCACCCTGCCGGAGGGGGGATCCATCACCGGTGGCCATCTTCATCATCCCGGTGATCTCCATGACGAGAAGGGAGTAGTTCATTCGTGTTCTTGATTTGGCACGATCTTGATGTATCGCGAGCTTTGCTATTATAGTTGGATCTTATGTTGCTTCTCCCCCTCTACTCCCTTGTAATGGATTGAGTTTTCCCTTTGAAGTAATCTTATCGGATTGAGTCTTTAATTACTCACAAGACCTTACAAGTAATACCACAGTAATACTAAAGCCGCCGTCTAAGCAACAAACTGTCGCTATACCTATCCAGTTGATAAAGGGGCGCAGATAGCCTGGGCCTAATACCAAACAGACATCGCAGCCAAACGTAACATCTAAGACCCGAGGACCCATCCAGGACGCCTGTCGGGTATGAGTCTCGCCGGTCCGGCGTGCTCTTAGAGGCCGCCGCCGCCAACTGCCACCGCTCCATCTTCAGAACTGTACTGATGTATCAACCTTGCTCGGTCTAGCTATCGTCGACGCCACCATGGCGCCAAGTGGCACCTCCTCCTCCGCAAGAACAACAGGTATCGCCGCGTCGCCATCGATACACCTCAAAGACCATGCTGCCAAGTACCACCAGCCGGCACAACTTGAAGTCTTTGGAAGATCTGTCGTGTGTAGCACCTGCCGACCAGGCATGACAAAGCGTAGCACCTACCGGTCAGGCATGACTTAACATTTCCACCGAAGCTCCGTGCAAGACGAAGCCACTCCACCTCCTGCCTCTGACTTCCAGCGCTGCTCCACAAACGATGCTCCCAAGAGAAAACGACAACTGCGGTTGCCATCGTCCGATCCGGAACACCAGATCCTAGGGTTTCCCCAGAGCAAAGACGAGTGGGTCGACAAGAGTTACACGACGATGCCTCCATCAAGGTAACGGCGAGAACGCCGCCATCGCCGCCAACGGCTCGGTTTTCCACCATCAACCATGTCTCCCAACTCGCGGCCGGACTAGATGATGGATCTCGAGATCCGATCACCAAGCCTCTGGCCGCCATCTTTGGACGAAGAAGATGACCACCACCATTGGCCGAGACGACGCGAGATGAAGTAGGCGCCGCCAAAGATGCGCCCGGCCAAGACCACCGCCGGCCCATCCCGGACCACGCCTCATGTCCGAGGGCAACGGCAAGCGCTGCCACGATGAGGACGCAAACCGGAAGCCCAGATCCGGCCTACCCGCGCGCCGCCACGTGGCCACCACCAAGCACCGTTCAGGGGCAGCCCCGCCGCCGTGAGGGACGCCCATTTACGGCGCTGAAGGCCAGCGCCACCATCGGTGAACACCGCCGCGCCATCGCCGCCGCGATATCTCGCGAGAACGACGAGGACGCCCGCCGCCACCTTCCTCAGGGACCACGCTGGCTTGGCCGGTTTCCCCTCCGTGGCGGCGAGAGGAGGCGGGCGGCTGGCAGCGCGGTTAGGGTTTCCTCCGTGCGCCAGAGGCAACGCGCAGGGGACTCTCTGCATGCGGGGGACTCTCTGTACATCATATATACGTGCTTGGTGCACCAATCAATGCAAGTGTGTTGTAGAGCCTATTCTTCGTCTTCTACAACGAGGACCGGAAGGATCTCGTGTTTATGATCAGGTGTGGCACTGTATCTAGAGATTCAGGAAAACCTGATCGAATAATCGTTTTATTGTACTGCTACTTGGGGAAGATGAAACACGGGAGAGCACACTTGCATTCGGAACGACCCTGGGATGAACAGCGCAGCCCCTCCCGCCCTCGCCCATCCCCAGAGAGGCACCGCCCGAAGCGAACACTCGCCTCAACATCCGATCGCCCTGTCAGTCAGTCCCGGGCGCACGCCGCCGCACATGCGGCGCAGGCGCAGCGGGTGTGCAGGTGCAGCGCAACGCGTGACGGCCATTACTCCGAAATGGAACCACCCCTTCCTTCCTCCTCCCTCCCTCGTGCGGCAGGCCCAGAGCGGCAGGCACCGGAGAGGAGAGGAGAGGAGAAGCGGAGAGGCGCGGTGGGAGGAAGGCATTGATTGATCCGGCCTGCCCGTTTCAAATCGGGCAACCCCGGTCGCTGCCACCGCTCTGCCGCGTCGGGCCCCACCTCGCAAGTGCTACGGGCTACTACTACTACTGCTAGCCAGTAGCGAGCGCGCCCATCTTATCCTGGGCCCCCGGGCGGACGTGGACGCGTCAGTGTGTGTGCGCGCGGATGCGTCTCTGTCCGAGCAAGCCGATCGAGGGCCTCGTTCTGTCCCGTTGCCCCGCGGATGGCTTTTCCGTACGCCCGGCCACGGCTCGGGGGACGCGCCACCCCGGCCACCGTCACGCTTGTGGTGATACACGTACGTACTCCTAGTACGTGATGGATCGTTGAGGACGCCGTGCGCGCAATCAATGTGGCCGTCCGTGCGTGGCGGTACTATTCCCCACCCGTCGCTGGCAAACTCAATTCATCACATCACCCTGCAGCAGCCTTTTCCTCCATCAAACTCGACACTATTTGCAATTGATCGCTCCTACTCCTACTACCAAGCGTTTGAACTCGATAATCATCGCTCCAACATACTTCTGGAGTGGCATTTGTTTCCTTGGCACTACGGGCGGCCGTTGCGCGGGCTCACTGTCATGGCCACCCAGCCCAGCCCCCATACCGGGCGGGCGGGCGGGCGGACCCATGGCACATCACCGATTCACCGGCACGGACAAGCGCAGAGGCTCATCACAAGTCACGAACCGGCCCGCACAGTCGCCTCCTCCGTCCTCCCTTGATCTCCTTTCTCTCTCATTAAACCCCACTCCACCCCACCCCTGCGGCTGCACTCGCACTCTCTCTCTAAACCCCACGCGCCCTGCTCCCTCCCTTTGCTATTATTGCCCGCGCAGCGCGAGCTATATGGAGAGACTCCTCGCCTCCGCCTTCATTTCATTTCCACCACCTGCTCTACTCTGCTCTGCTCCTCCCCAGCCCACGCCCACGCCCCCGTCCCCGCCTCCATCTCCTCGCGTCGCACGCACGCACGCGCGCACCTGCGCTGCTCAGATTCCTTATTACATCACCGCCGGCCAGTGCGCAACCACCGCTCCGCCGCGCCTCCTGCTGCTAGCTGCCGCCCCGCCGCCGGCGCCTAATGCGGGCCGGTGGCTAAGCCTAAGCCCTCCGGGTCCGGGCGTGTGAGAGACAGAGAGACATGGGGGAGGGCGCGGTGGTGGTGCTGGAGGCGCCCAAGCCCAGGTCGCCGCCGAGGTACCCGGACATGTGCGGCCGCCGGCGCCTGCAGCTGGAGGTGCAGATCCTTGACCGCGAGCTCACGTTCCTCAAGGTCAGTCACGGCCGCGTTTCTCTGAATCTCTCTCTCTCTCTCTCTCTCTCTGACCACCTCCTCGGCCGCCGCGCTACTCACTGCTTCATTGCTCCGCCCTCTTCCTTTGACTTTGCCGATCCCATTTTTAAAACAAGATCCGATTTGCCTCTCGCTCGCTCATCTACTACTAGTAGACCCACACCCACTGGTAGTAGCAGTTGTTGGTGGTGAAGGGCGACGAACGCCACGTCCTTGTTTATTTTCTACCCTCCGTAGGTACGGTTAGGCCGTTCAATTCTTTATTAATCCACTGCTGCTCCTGCATCTATGCTAGCTAGTAGGGTTATTTATCTCGGCTGCGTTCTGGGGATTCGAGCCTAATGAGAGCCGCGAATGGGGAGGGGAGGGGAGAGGAGAGGGGGAGGCAGCGTTGCTGCAATCTGCTGCGTGCCCCGGCGTGCGCAGACAATCCGGGGCGGGACAAGCGTTTGCCCTCTTTGGGTGTGCCATGGATGTACCTTTGTCGTGTTTGGTCCGGTTCCTTGCGGGAAAAGAAGGCATGGGCAGTGACCAGTGATGATGATGAGTGGTGGCCCTGTCAGTCGCATGCATGTATGGAAGCGCTGTCGTGTCGCCGTTCTTGCTTGCTTGCTACGAGTAGCCTGGGCACGGGCACGGCATGGCCCGTGGCCACGCATTATTCCGCCGTGCGAAGCTGGAGTTGATGGGCTGCCATCCAGCACTGGGGCTTTTTATGTGATATATAGATTTTGTGTTTTTCCACGGGGGAGAATAATACCCCCCCTTTTTTTTTGTGAACACATGCTGCTCTGCTTTCAAGGAGCAGATTTCCGAAGGTGCTCAGGTGACGGGGTTCTTCTTTATGCCTTTGTGCTTGCGGTGGCTTTAGAATCATGGTAACTTTGTTTAAAGCAGGAGCTAGTCTTGTCTAGTCCAGACTATTGTTGCTGCTTTTAAGCATCCATCTGCTAGCACTGCCAAAGACAACCTTAATTTAGTCAGTCGATTTTGCATTTTATCGGTTATTCTTTCTTCTTGAATTATCTATAAAACATCTGAGGTCCTACATAATATTTACATTACCAATTCTCTGGTAATTTACCACATTCATGCATATCAAAGGCGTTAGGAACCCCCAGTGGGTGACTTTTGACATAAACAGTACCAATTCTCTGGTAATTATCTTAAATGGAGTAAGATCTACTGCCTACAGTGGGTGACTTTTGACATCAACACTGTTTCGCAGGACGAGCTACATTTACTTGAAGGGGCTCAACCAGTCTCACGTTCTGGTTGCTTGAAAGAGTATGTATACACCATCATCCTCGCTGCATTGCAAACTAGTATTCCACTTGAAAGTTGTACCAACTAATTAAGTTTAGGATTCTATGTTTTCTTTACTCTAGTATGCATGCAGTTGCCTGTTTCTATCAAGTTCTTGCCATATGTATGGATTAGTCTGTATGTTGTACCTTCATACGGTTTCTATGTCAGTTTGGTCTCTGTAAATTTCTGTTTATCTGTTCCATATTCCAAACTTGAAGTCATGCTCTGAAAGCAGTACTCACCAGCAAACCCCACTTGCATCAGAACATTTATTCTACGAGTTCATTTGGGAGTGACATTTCTTGGGTTTCATCCTTAAACGATATTGCTCTTGAAGTTGAAATAGCTGAAATGGAGAGCTAAATGCTTGAGCGAACTCAAGCACAGTTCTCTTGCAAAGCATTCTTTGCTTTGTTCATGGATAGAGTTAGCCCTTAATTTCTTATACATGTCGCCAATATCCTCGCACAATGCTTTTATTTTGTCCATTGTTACAGGCTATTTGTTTTATCATGCTGCTAATATCCGTGTACATACTTTTCAGGGTAAATGAGTTTGTTGGTACAAAACAAGACCCGCTAATACCAATGTAAGGCCCTCTATACTCAAACATTCTATTTCTTTGAAGCATGTATATAGTGTGTTTTTGACGGAACCAATTTTTTTGCAGTAACAAAAGGAAGCACCGGTCCTGCCGTCTTTATTGGTGGATCAGGTATCTCTTCTCCCCTGTATTGCTTTCAGGCATTTAGTGGCGCGCAAGAGAAAATGACATTGCAGTAGCAGATAACACTATGATTCTATGAAAGATACGTATTCATTTATAATTCTGAATACTTGTTTTCAGATGGCATTATAGTTATTTGCCCGAAACTTGTAATCTATCTTAGGGGTGCAATATTCATGTGTTAACTGAACCCGCCCAGGTCTAACTTGGGGGAAATGTTTTTCCTGCAGATCAAAACTGTGCATATGTGCTTCATGGCTGTGCTGCTCCTGCCAATGCCTACCAACTTGCAAAAGACCAATGTGCTTGGACTGTTCATGCTGCAAACCAAATTGCTCATGCTGCAGCCCGAACTGCTGCAGCTGCTTCAAGATCCCTTCGTGCTGCAAACCGAGCTGCGGCTGCTTTGCGTGCTGCAGCTGCAGCAAACCACAGTGCTGCAGCAGCGGCTGTAACCCTTGCGGCGAGTGCAAGCCAGAGTGTGGCTCATGTTCCTGCGGTGACTGCAAGCCAAGCTGCAGCTGCTGCGGTGAGCAGTGCTGCAGCTGCGCGGGCTGCTCCTGCCCTCGATGCACGGGGGGCTGCTTCAGGCTCCCCAAATGCTCGTGCGCGCAGTGCTTCAACTGCCAGTCGTCGTGCTGCAAGGGGCAGCCGTCGTGCTTCAGGTGCCAGTCATCATGCTGCGACAAGGGAGGTTGCTGCAGCGGCGGGTCGTGCCTGAGCTGCCCGAAGCCGTCGTGCCCCGAGTGCTCCTGCGGGTGCGTGTGGTCGTGCAAAAACTGTACAGACGGATGCCGATGCGCCCGGTGCTGTGCTGGCGGGTGCCTGTGTTAAGTTAGGCCACATGGTGTCAAGCCTTTCTCTCTTTTGGTAGTAGTTGGTCTTTGTGCTTGCTGTTTAAGCCTCTGTTTGGGTTCGTTCGGGGCTTTGACGTATGGTGGTGTTTCACATGTAAAGAAATAACTTGACCTCCGGATCATAAGGCGGAGTGAAGTAGTAGCTCTAGTATCAGTAGCCAAGTTATATATATTGGTGATGCACATTGTCAACCATTTTACAGGGATTTTCTTCTTTTTTTATTCAGGAGATGCATCGAGTTATTTTCCACACTCAGGACCTCCTTCAACTAATCATGATCATCTCATTCCTCCCTCTTCCCTTTCTGGATCTTGTTCTCGGATTGATGTGTTTCCGTTATGATCACTAAAAAAACCCTAATTGTGATCACTTTCGGCACGGTTAGAAAATGATTATGGTCATTTTCAAATTTTTTTTCAAAAAGAGGATCTCTCCGGCCTCTGCATCAGAGCGATGCATACGGTCTTCTTATTAAACCAAACAAAAAGTTCCAACAAGATCACAAAGTCTTCAACTGAAAAAAGAGAAAAAGCTCACACAGAGCCAAAATAGGCTAGAAACACTTATGATCATTTTCATGGTTTTAAGGGAAAACATGACCAGTTTTATGGCGTCACGCGGCGCCGTGCTCCGTGACGAAAGCATAGAAACTTCACCAGATTTTCCACTGTTCTTTACTCGATTCGAGAAGGCCTTGAAATGCAGGCGGCAGTCGCAGCACCGGCCGCCCGGCCCTGCCTTTCGTTTTCAGAAGGAAACTGGCACTTGCAGCGAGCCACTCGCTGCTCCAGCCTCATTCACTGACCGTTGGGCCCAGGACTAGGCCAGGCCTACGAATCAGTCAGTTTGTGCAGAGGCGCCAGTGCCATGGCCACGAGTCACTGCGACCGTGCGACGTCGCCGCCTTTGTTTCCCATGGAGTAGTATAAACAGCCGTCGCCAGTCGCATTCCATCCGCAGACGAGGGAACAATCCACACATCTTCCAGTGCTGTGCCGTCGAGCCCGCCGCCGGCGCCCGCGGCGATGCGTGACCAGGAGGCGCCCACTCAACTCCGCTCCCCCGCCACCGCCGGGACCCACCATCCCCCGGCAACGCCGACGCAGCCACCTCCACCAGCCGCCGTGGCCAGCAACGGCGTTGGGAGATCGCGCCTCCTCCACCTCGCATTCCTCTGCCTCGCCGCGTCGACGGCGGCCGCGTGGTTCGTGGAGCCCTTCGTGGCAGCCGCGGAGTCCCGCCTGCCCGCGTCCGCCGTCGCCGCCACGGTCCTGCTCCTCGCCGCGTGCTTCCACCTCACGCTCCACCTCGTCCACTCCTTCGCCGCGCCCTGCCCCCCGCGCCCCGCCACCACCGCCGTGGCCAAGGCCGCCGCGACGATCGCCGTCACCGTTGGGGTAGGGGTCGCTTCGTGCCTTCACGGTGCCTGTGGAGCCCCACACGAGTACAGGACAGCTTATAGCTGAACGAGGCTCGGCTTCGGGTATGTTGTTTCTGTGGTGTAGGTGCTGCTTTGATTATACTGTTACTGCTGTAATTACTGTGAAGGAAATATACCAGGAATTGGCAATAGAAGGCTCTCCATTCAAGTGTCATAGGACATCGATTTGTTTGCTTGCCGGTGGTGTCTGACCTGTTTATTGTCAGTAGGATCGTTTCTAACAAGTCGCACACTGTATTCAAGAGAAGGGGAAAAACATGTTAGACCCCCAAATATGTTCAAGTATATGCAATCGAAATTTGGGTGACACCTTTGTGATGTCCATTTCAATTTGGCACAATCATCGACCGACGGCCGTAAGAAATTACCCTTTATTTTGAAGTCAGCTTACCTTTACAGTTTACATGTTTTACATAAAAGAATTTAGAGCTAGCAGAACAAGAGACAAAATGATTTGATTCAGAAAATGAAAATTAAATCAATAGCAATCAAAGAATTGTGTGTGCGAACCTGATTCCCCGCATATTTTTTGTCAGTATATTTTGTTTCAGATATTAAATATTGTATAATTTTGTGGCCGAATTCAGTATCGTTCTGCTGACTTGTATGATTCTCACATGTTTTAATGAAAATATTTTTCCTTATTCCTTGGGAAACCTTAATTTCCAATAGCTCAGTGACAGGATAGTTCTTAGTTAATAGGGAGATGGCGCAAATTACTCTGAAGATAAATGTTCCGATTTTCATAGCATCTATAAGAAGTATGCATGTGATATCTTATAACCGTTTGTTTTTTCCTAGTATTACCTAAGTGAAACTTCAAGGTCAACACATAGTAATTATTCTGCTCCTTATACAGTGTAGCCTAGACAAGCTGTTAACTCCAAGAACAGTAACGCTGTTTCAGAATGGGGATGCATAGATCACTTTAGCATTTAAGGTACCAACTTTATAATGTTCCTCACTAAAAGTTAGGCTATAAAATAAATTGCTAAAATGTTTCCAAGTGCACTAAGCTGTGCCATTTGCTGTATCAATAAATATATCACCAGTACAAATAGCCATCGTAACTAAAAGTGCTTCTGTGCAGATGATGTCTAATAGCGCAATAGTTATAGGTCCTTCCGGTATGAAAGTGCCTCATGCATTTAAGTTACTGGCTACAACCGAAGTTCTCTACACGTACAGACAGTTTGTATCCTGTATGAACTGGGATGCTCTACGTGTGATCTCACTCCTTCAATATGCCGGTTTAAATTTAATAAATATGTACAATTGCTTTGTGCTTTCACTCTTTATCACATTGACAGTGTTATCAGAAGTTCGACTTTTATATGTACAACAATGAAGCACCCTGGTCATAAGCCCCGACTTAGATACATATCGTATATTATTTTATAAAACTGCTGGAGTTAATATTTAAAGATTGAACCTTCCATTCTGTAGCAACAATTTTCTTGATTGAGCTATATTATCAGAGAAGAACATCTTATCTGTTCTTTCTGAACCACGAAGAACTCTAAGTTTGATGCATCAGGACATCAGGGCGGCAAATGTAGTGCATTCCTACTTATGGTCATGTTTTAATGAATGAGCCACTTGTATACTTGGAATGCATTTCTGATCCTCTGTTTCATGACCCAATCCTGGCACCTCAGACTGACTAGCCTCATCAGTTGCACTTTTAAGGAAAATTGCTCATGGCACTCTGATCACACCTTGCATTTGCATCCTACAGAATCATCCTTGTGCAATCAATCCTGCAGTTTGATTCCTATTGATTTGCATATCTGTCAGATTTTTACTTGATTGGGTATCTGATGGCATCATTGTGTGGTGATAATGGTGTACACTTCTTAGGTTTTCACTTCATTCTGTTATGTGTCATTTTCTATATGTTATACTGAAGACGAAAACAATGCCAAATCACATGGAGCTTGGCATGACAAGTACATCAGAGATTGTGCACGACTCTTGTATTTTTTTCATCCCCTGTTTTCTCTGGACGTTCCTGATTAGAGCAGAAACATGGTATTTTACAAATGATTCTGTTGTATGAGTGCTATATAGGTGATGCGATATTGAACATTTGGAGTACTCCTTGCCTTGGTCTTGGTTTCCAGATGCTCCGATGATGGTGCTCCCAAAAGTCTCTTCAAAATTTATTTGCAGTTCTTTTTTCAACTCAAGGCTTCTCAATTATAGTTTTTGCATATATGATTCGTTAAGATTGATGTCCTCTCAGATACTGATAATTTATGTATATCTTGTAAACAGATGCGTAACAAACCTTCAGTTCTGGTGGTTGCATTCCTATTGGGCTATCTCTTGTCTCAGCTGGACGGGTGAGACTGAATTTAAAGAAACATGCATTTCAGTTAATCTATTGCCATGTAGCTAGCTTGCCAAACGTTCTTCTGTACAGTTTCACAGTTGAAGCTTATCATTGCAAAGCTGATGTTGACTTGACCTTAGTCCTTTTGCGTCAACCTTCAATATGTCAGGTGACATGTACTTGCCCATCCCCCAGCATTTATATTTACTGATAATCATGTGCTCGGTCCAGCTTGCCAGTATTAAATGACACCATCAACATTAACTTGTCACAGTGTTAGTTTCATGTTGCATTGTTTTCTCTATTTTCTTAAAGAATCACAAAAGCCCTGCATGCAATTTTTTCAAGTACACATTTCACTTTCTTAAAGAATCACAAAAGCCCTGCATGTCAATTTTTTCAAGTACTCATTTCATTTGCGAACAATGGACGATATTGGACCAGAATTTATGCAAATGAAAGAAGCATTGGGCATCCCTTTGAACTAGACCATTGATTTGTAAACAACAGTAAACAACATCTTGATCACTCCTCTGGCATTTTGGTTTTCGGCCCGGTTTCACTCATAAACGGGGTCAATTTGTTTAGGTTTTCGATCCGGTTTTCCTTATAAACTGGATCAGTCCACAATCATCATGCATTTTGGCTACTTTGAGTAAAATATTCAGGTGGGGAACTCCCCCCCGCAGTGATTCTAAAAAAAACATCTTGAACAACAATCCTTGCGAAAATCAAAACCGGACTTTTGTCACACTGTTTTGCATCCCTATATTTATCTAACACCCATTGTCACTATCAAGAAGAAAGGTGGGCGTAAGTCCCCTGAAACCTTTCCAAAAACTATAAAGAAGAAAAGAAACACAATCCACAAATCCGAAACAAACAAACCGATGTGACAATGTATCACATCTCTATGGTATGTACATACCATTCTGTCCTACTCACTTCCCTACCTTAGGTCCTATGCCCCCCTCTCCCGATTGTAGCTCGATGACCTTTGTTGCCGCCGCTGCGCACCGGTGAATCCGGTAATGAGCCCATCGCCGCGGCGGAGCACAATGCCGGCATGGATTGCTGAGTCGGGGTACTTCTGCCGGTGCCTGTCTTGATGGTTCTGGCGTGGGTGCTGGTGCTTCTCCTCGACTTCCACCTTCATGTCCACTACCTTGTCCTCCTCCACAATGACTGTGAACACAAATGGGCCCACAGGGAAGAAGTCTTCCATGCCGAGGACAGGCTCGAGGGCCTTGACCACCTCCCTCATGGTGGGCCTAGACTTTGGGTTCTGGCTGAGACACTTGTATGCCACCAGTGCTGCCACCTCGGCGCCTTTGCATGAGTATTGGCACTCGAGAGCTGGGTCCATGACTTTGTACAACCTGTCAGAGCGCTTGAGGTATGGTCTAGCCCAGTCGACCAGGTTCTGTTCCCTGAGTCGCCGTGCACGGTCCACTGATCGCAGCCCAGAGAGGAGCTCCAGGAGCACTACACCAAAGCTATATACATCGCTCTTGGCGGTCAAGTGGCCTGTCATGATGTACTCTGGCGCTGCATAACCATGCGTCCCCATGACACGTGTTGTCACATGTGTCGCGTCGCCCTGAGGCCCATCCTTGGCCAGCCCGAAGTCGGACAACTTGGTGTTGTAATCCTGAAATCAAGCATTGAAATTTTGTTAGGGAAATGGCATGAAGTGAAATACAATGCGTTACAAGCTGAACAATTTTCTCAAAGTAGATGCAAGGTAAATATATGTGTACAATTGTACTACTGTTTGTGAATTACTAATCTATAGGTGTTTCTGTAAACTTGATCATGACTGCTAAATGTATCTCAATTAATTGGATTCCTCAGATTTGGCATTCATCCAAGAATCTTCAGAGTTTCAGTCAGGTCAGAGCTGCCCATAACACACTGGGCCAGCTAAGTTAAGAAACATGCCATCTTGGATGGTTCAATTGGTCAAAAGCTAAAGGTTGGAAATTAAGACTTGAGATCAAATTATTTTTCGTTTTTCAGACACTTTTGTAGTAATTCCAGCGCAAGAGGTGTGAAGTTGTGTTCGACCCCATTTGTTGGTAACCACTACTACAGTTCCCAAATGACAATCATTTTCAGAACTGCTTCTTTTCTTTGCAGAAAGTCTGAAGTTACGGGTGGCTTACCGAGTCGAGCAAGATGTTGGAGGCCTTGAAGTCGCGGTAGATCACCGGCGGGTCGGCATCGTGGAGAAAGGCAAGGCCCTTGGCCGCGCCGACAGCGATCTTCATCCTTGTCATCCACGGGAGAGAGCCATTGGTACCTGAAGATGGTAGGATGTTTCAGGTCAGTTTCCTCCTCCGCGTTGACCAAGAGTTGTAACTTGCAAGCACCAGGAAGTTGGTAGGATAAATAATTTTTTAATCCAAAATATCCGGTATCCCTTTTTAGTAAATATCCAATATCCACATTCATCTGATTTTAAAAAGAGAAAGTGTGTGTTGTTCTTTTGGAAGGCAGGGAGCAGCTCAGCTATCCTCTTGACTTAGAGAAAAGAAACTTCAGGGGACAAGAACAGCTCATCGCTGATGGACCAGATGGCACTCGTACGTGCTACCCAGATGTCCAAATTAAAACAGTTCTTTATCTCGCTGGTCTCGAGAACCACCAAACGTACTACTAATCCTCAGAATGATCAATCGACAGCAGAAAGCAGTGAAGAAGTAACTCACTTTTGAAGAGGTGCGTCTCCAGGCTCCCGGCGTTCATGAACTCGTAGACCAGCATCCGGTGCTCGTCCTCGTAGCAGTACCCGATCAATTTCACCAGGTTCTTGTGCCTCAGTTGCCCAAGAAAGAAAACCTCTGCCTGCAACAACAACCCACATGATAAGCTGGCTGTTCAGCGAGTGGATTCCGAATTGATCAGGCGAGCATCTGATCGTGCAGGCGGCGGGTGCATTGCACTCTGTTTGGCACTCACCAGCCACTCCTTGTGGCCCTGCGTGCCGCAGTCCAGGTCGAGGTACTTGACGGCGACGGCCTGCGCGGCCAGCCCGGGGCGGAGCTTGTCGTCGACGGCGCCCTTGTAGACCGGGCCGAACCCGCCGCAGCCGAGGTAGTTGGCGCGCGAGAAGCTCCCCGTGGCCGCGCGGAGCTCGGCGTAGGTGAAGGCGTGCAGGTTGGAGCCGGACAGGGTGATCGACAGGTCCTCCGGGGACAGCGTCCCGGACGAGCTCAGGCTCTTGAACGACATCCTGGACGACGACCTCGGGCAGCCTTTCCCCCTCCGCCCGATCCGCCGCTTGCAGTCATCGTCGTCGCCCGCCACTCTGGCGCCGCCGACGCAGCACGAGAATGGGTTCCAAGATTTGGCGGCCATGGCAAGAACCGAGAAGCTCCGCGTATATCAATATCGTATAGGATCAAGAATGTTCCCCGCCACCCGGGGGCTGTGAATGCAGGCAGGGGAGCTCGGGCGAGGGAGAAGGTCAGGTCAGCAGGACTGGAGAGAAAGAGAAGGCGGGGATCGCTGGTGGAGGATGGAGTGGCTGGCCGGCCTTTATATAAGTGTGGAGTGCGGGCCTCGACCCTGCAGTACGACTGTGATGGAGCAAACAGGGCAAGGGAGGGAAGGGAATGTGGTGGTGGTTGGTGGCGGGAACGGCTCGCCCCTCCCTCCAACGGGACCTGAGTTTCTACCGGCGACACGACGTAGGTTTTCATTCATGGAGTTGACCCAAACCTTCTTCGTGGGAACGAACATGGGTGGATCAAAGTGACGGGCATGTCACACCGCGGTTTCATATACCAAATCGAACCGCGGGTTCGCGTTTGTATGGTGAAAAGTTTGCCCCGGGGTGGACCATCGGACGTAGGCTAGGATGATTAAATTGACTATTCAACTTCGCAGGTTAATTCGGTTTAGTGTACGTGGTTTTGCGCTACTGTCGCCGTGGGTTTATGCTACAGCTGCCTTTAGCCTTTTTTTAAAGCCCTGACCGTGTAACAGTTGCTTCAATTTGCAGGAACGACTGGTCGAACCGTACCTGAAATAGAATTGACAGAAAGCGCAGGGCCTTTTAGCTAAACCATTCACCTTGGGAAATTCTAATTTGGACTTTGTGCAAGCCGTTCTGGTGAATAGTAGAGTGAATTGCTCGAGGGAATGGAAGTTTCAAGATCAACAACACAGAGAAGAAAAGAACGGCCTGGTGAGCTGAATTTTTTTTCTTATAAACACCCGAGTTGTTACTACCTGTATCTTTAAGAAATAGGCGAAATTCAAGGTAGCACACCCGTTTTACCGGTCAAAATTATACGATACTCCTTTTTACCGAGTAAACATGATAGAAGTTCTACAATAGTCCAAAGCAAAAAAAGAATTTCGCTTACTTTTTTTGCAGTCAATTTCGCTTACTTTAGTAGGTAGTACAGATTAATACAGTTCAGATTAGTCCTGGGCTCCTGGCTAGAGAAAAAAAACACGTTGGCTTATTTTGTCGGGAGCCGATATAATTGTGTAGACTGGCAAAAATATGAATATTGTGAATTTTACACACATGAACTAAAGATGTAGTCATTTTGGGAATAGACACATGTAACCATAATCATCTTAAGCATTGTACAGTTCGGCTAGAGTAAACTACGAATGTTGCTTTCTGTTGGCTCTTGTGTGATAACAGTGGAAGTGCACGCAGCCTTTGTGCATAATCATCGCATTCGACGCCGTGTAAGTCGTGCCGGAGAGGATTAGGGTTGAGTAGCCGACGTGGTCTACGTACAGCGTAGTAGTGGCTCAACCGGGAATCTCCTTTTGCTGGATAATGCCATGCAGTGCAGACAGGGGGAGTGTTACCATCAGGATGTTTTACAAGTAAACTCAATCGTTCTTCTTTCTCAGGTTACTGTGTGCCTCTTTGCTACAGGTAGATTAACTAGATTTGCTGTCTAGTCATCTTAGCTCACCCTTTCCATCCTTGCTAGTATCAAGTTACCAAGTGGCCCAACTTGTAGAACCTTAGCCGGTTTGAAGCTTGTTTTCTGCCTAATCCTAGTTGCAAACTAGGCGAAGGAATTCGATTCCTAGAGTCTAGAGATGTAGAGCCTCATTGATTCACAAGATTTTTGAAACGCAGGAACAAGAAAATACAAAATTGAAGTGGCATGCCCAACCTAATCTTTTATATAGGATTAACAAACCACAAGATTTTGGTAGTAACAACGTTGACGTGCTCTGGACTGTATTTATTTTGTGTAGCGGTTGTACAACTTGATGCTTTGGTTGCTTCATGGATCATCATGATGTTCATGTCCGATGAACTTGTTTTAATAATAAACCTGAAAACTGTTGTCCGTTAGTTCCACAAGACACCGCATGTAGCTGCATGCCCGTATCATATCCGAACCACCCTAGGCACAGAATCTTTCACCAATTATATAGGACATCTTATAAGTAGTCGGAGGCTAGCGAACATCTTGTCAATTGCTAGAAAGACGAAGCGAATCATGAGGCCACACGCCCTATCTCGTAAACAAACCTCAAGAAGTATGTCTACGTGTAGGTACTCTAAGCTCTGGCTGTGTGTTGTCTCCCTGCAAGTTGAATTCAAAATTTTCCATGGAAGATGTCGTATCGGCTCACCGCCGTTTCACATAGAAACAGCCTAGCTAGGTCACACGTTTGCGAATGTTATCTTAATTCTTGCTCCTCCAGAGGACTATTTTAATTAGCGCATAGCCCCTCTTGGAATAAGTCAATTGTCGAAACTTGTCTTACGAGAAAATGGCAGGAAAAGGAAGAGAAGCCACGCAAGAAGGTCTTTTCGTGCCCGGGTGATGAAAGAAACGTTCCGATGCGCTGTTCAATGCCTGCGTTGCCAGCGATCTCATGCGCTCGATAAATTCAACGGTAATGATTCTTAATTTATTTGAGGCCGGATGCTGCGACGGACTAGGGTTAATACTCTTCTTCTGATTCTGGATTGTTCTTCCCACTCTGAATTCCTTTCTAGATTCTTCTTTTACTCTTGGTCGGGGAAGAGTTTTTGCAATCAAATAAATGAAGAAGAGTTTTTACAAGGTCGGCAGCCTTACGGCAACGACAATCTATGGTCCGGAGGGTGAAAGGTCTTGCAGTTTCTACATGCAGCGACGGTAAAAACGTGCTTGCGGCTCAGGTCAGACACTCAGACGCCCGCGGCTCCGGTTGGCCTGCGTTGCACCGAGAGTCTGAGATGGTGGCGCTTACATATGCGGCCCTTTTTTTCTCTCCATGATGATAATGGATGGATGCACCGGCCAAACCAACAAGGCACTCCCTCATTTGTCATTACCGAACTCGACCCCAGGAGACACTGACAGCGACCATTCCAAAGTCCAAAGGTAGTACCTTCTGCATATCCAGGATCCAGCCAGGCATCCATAATCCAATTAACAATCCTTCTAAAAAGATGCAATGAGTAATAATATTGTGCACTACTAGTAGCGCACGTTAGCAAGGGATTCAGCTGAACTGTTGCAACTTGCACCGCTTCTATCCGGATGCCACGACTCCACGCGCGCTCCGGACGCAAGCGACCACGCGGCCCACGAGCCACCCGATCGGGCCGACAGCAGAGCAGCCAGGCGACACCGCCGCCGAGTCAACTAGTACAATCCCTCTCGGGCTTTTTACCCCCGCTCCTCCTAGGCGAGGCGGGGTGGCACGGGAGGAAACGTACGCGCGTACACGGCACACGGTCGGCGGTTCGCCCGTCGCTGGCAGCGCACGCGGACACGTGGTTGGCCTTGGCCGTCGGGCTCCCCGGCCCCGCGGAGCGGCGCACCGGCGTGCCGGAGAAGCCGACTGTGGCCGGACGTGCGTGAGATCCCGGGGCTGGCATCGGGGCCGATCATCCTTCCTCTTCCGGCAGATGAGGTGACCTGGAGCCCGCCGTATCCTGGGCCGTATCAGGCCGGACGTTTTAGTCCTCCACGCCGTCCGAACGATGGGAACCGATTAGAATTTACAAACGGCGTCGTGTCGTTTTCGGGGCAGGAGGACGCGACGGATTCTCGTGCGTGCGTGGCGTGGGTCGCATGGCGTGGGAAGCTGCCGAAAAGAGTAGAGTAGATGGATTTCGTGTACTCCCAGACTCCACTGCTACTGCGTGCGCACGACACTGCGACGTGCGGGTGGGAGCAGGAGAACGGCGTAACCTGATGGAACACTGGCAGAACGAGAGCCGATCGAGCAGCCGCATACCCCCATTCTGGGCTCTGGCGCCGCCGCGGGCCACCGGGAGGGAAAAATGGGTCGGCAAACTTCAAAGTACAGTAAACTTGCCATAACATGCCAATTAATGGTGTCATTGAAAATTTGACATTTCTTTTTCTTTTTCTTTTTTGTGTCAGCTGACACTGACGGACACCTATGGCTCTGCCGTGGACCCGTCATTAGCGGCAGCACGATCGCGCTCTGCCATGCTAGAGCATGTACATCCGGAATTTGCAAATATGATCCCCTAAGGCCAACTCCACCGCGCGACCTCAAATGAACGTCCGGATTGGCCCGAATTTGTCCCTTTGGGGCGCCGATGGATACGCCCGTGTCCGGCTGTGTCCGTTGGGTCGTGCGTGCGTCCACCACGCGGTCGCACCCCAAATCGTGTCCGGAATGGACGTGAATAAAAAAATATAAAAACTAGAATGAAATAACAAAAAAAGTAAATAAACGCATTAAAAAAAACATAAAACATATATAGGGGTCGGCCACAAACGGCCCAGTTTTCCTGACCACTTAAAAGGCCCAGTTTCATAATTAACATATTAAAACAAAAAACGCCTCCTCGCGCTCCTGCTTTGCCGTCAATCTTGGTGTCGCCGCCGTCTTCAGCATGTCGTAAATGCTGCCGCTAACGAGGTCGACGTAGGCGGCAGCGGCGTCCACAGTGGGCGGCGGTGCGTAGTAGACGGGGGCGGGCTGGACGGCCGGAGGTGCCTGCACCACCTCCTCCCGCAGCGACGCCTCCCGCTCTGGTGACCTAGGCGGAGTGGGGCACCAGTTCACACCCACGCCGGCGGTCATCTCCGGCGCAGTGCAGGACCAGCCCCACCCCTGGCCCAGCAGGTTCTCGAACGCCGGCGGGTCCTCCTCCATCGCCTCCTCCGTGGCGGTGTGGACGGCCGCCGGTATAACTCGGGAAGGCGACGCCCCGGTAGCGAGAGGGCCATGGCCTCCTCCGGGCAAATCCCCTTGCCGCTCGTCGTGCGTGTTCATGGAGTCGCCCATGACACGCAGCTGCAGAGACGGGCCTCCTCCTCCGCTGTCATGCGGCGAGGAGGGGCGATGGAGGCAGGGAAAAGCGGCAGCGTGGGCGTCGAGCGCGCACCAGTGCGCCAGCAGCGGCTCTGCGTGGCCTCCGCGGCCCGACACGGTGCCGGGCGGTGGGACGCCCGCCGCCGTCGTGCTGATCCCGGAGCCACGTGTCCCGAGCGCGAGTCGGGGCATATTTGTGGTCGTGGTCTGTGTCGTCGGGAGGAGGCGGCGGCGGTTGATCTCATCGCTGCACGGCACGGTCGCCCGGCTGGCGGGATGGGGACCCGGTCCGCGGAGAGGTGCCACCCGTTGAGGAGGTGGGCGTCGCCCACGGGACCGGCGTCCTCGTCTCAAAGACCTCCGGCACACGTCCGCAGATGTCTTCTGGTCGCTTCGCGGAGGCCTAAAGCAACAGTGAAGGGGCGGCGGGCGCCTTGACGGAGGAGCGCGGCGGTGACGCTGGCTCCTCCTTTTTCACGGATCGCGGCGGCGGCGGAGGAGCCGGCCTCGTGGTCGTGCTTCCTTGCGGTTCCATAGACCCATGGCTGCGTACCGGCGAGCTTGAGGCGAGTGGCTAGGGTTTGGGCGTGTCGAGTTCGAGGCGTAGAGGTGGCGTGGGGATGAGGACGACGACCGGTCCACGGGTCCCATTTAAGAAGGACGCCGACCCGTCGCTGTGCGGATGACAGGTGGGGCCGCCCGCCCGTGCGCATTTATGTTGGCGGGTGGGAGGTAGGTGGCCGCCTGCCACGCGGCCTGATGACGTTCGAAGCGTCCGTTCGCTGTCCGCCGCGACCCAAACCCGGCGCAAGTTTGCGTTCGAAATGGGTCGGCACGGACACAAAACGGACCAGATGGGTCCGGGCCGTCGCACGCTGGGCCATCTCATTTGTCCCTTTTACCCCAAACGGACGGGGCCGAACAAGATAGGGTCGCGCGGTGGAGTTGGCCTAAACACTTGTGGACTGAGCCCGGTCAGTGACCGGGCGTGTCCGTTTAAGTTTTTATTTGTCCGTCCGCGTAGCCACGATCATCATTTTATTCCTCATATGTCCGGTCACGTGCACGTGATTGATGGAGACGAGAGAAAGAAAAGATTGAACAAAGAAAAATAAAAGATTGTCCGGGATGGGTTTGCGTCCTACATGGCGGATAGACCAGGCGAGTCTACAAGCCCTTGTATCCTTTTTATATGTGTCCTTAATATGAGGATTCGCGAACAGCCAGATATATAGATAAAGATAATATAAAAGATTCGTTTGGGTCATTTTTTTTTTCTTCTTTCTTCTGTTCGATCACTGACCGGATGCGTTCATGAACGAATGAGAGAAGGATTAAGGCGTCTGCATGTAGATGCTGTTATATTCCTTTCCGTCGACGATGCTGCTGCTGCAAGGATAGACTTCTCATCCCGGGGATATTTCGCGCCTGCTCCTTTTGATTTTGATTTTGGGAGGAAAAGGGGCACGCCCCATGTACTTTTGTCAATCGGCGCCCTCCCTTGTCTCCTCCTGGATCCAGCAAATATCTCGATCCTCCTGACAAGTGTTCGGCAACAACCGTAATATCAATATTGGGGTTGCTTCGGGCCGTCCGTCAATTCATGCTTGTTCATACCAATACACTATAGAGAGGACGCTCTTGCAGCTAATTACCATCCTTCACTTCTTCGGCACGGTGCTGTGTGTGCTGTCTAAAACTTATCCGACTCCAATGCTTTCTCTGCTCTTCAGCTCAATCTTACATTACGTACGTGTCAGATGTCGCTGTGGCGTCCGAGCTGCATGCAAGAAAATATCTCTGGCCCAAACGGACTCCGAAATATCTTCCATGCCGTGAAATTATAAAGAATGAGGTCTGTGTTTCGTAACTTCTCTTTTGGAGATAAACGGAACCAAAGTGTGCAAAACGACGGCACCGTCGGTGAATTACAGTGAAGAGAAGCTTTTTTTCTTCATGGTAATACGTGTCTCATTCATATCATAAAGATCAAATTACAAGTCACGTAAAGACCGACATGACAAAACTGAAAAGATAACATAACATTGCTAAGCTTGACACCAACGTCTGTCACTTGCCTCCGGCACCACCACAGCAGCCATCAAAGAAAAAAAATGACGGATCACCACCTCACCCAAGCTCGACGCGGCTCCATCGCTGATATGCAGCTTTGCGGACCTCCAAGGTGGCTCACCAAAGATGAAGCCATTGCCGTTGAACGAATCAGACCGGGGCAACACCCCGGACACGCTTATCGAACTCCGGATCGAGACCCCACAACGACTAAGGCGCCAAGTAGGAAACCATACCGCCATCCATCAACCACGAACCCAAAGACACGTTACATCTTCCAGATGTCATCGATGCAGATCTGATCTGCATCGCTCGAACTACCTCCCAAGCTCCGCGCCGACGCTGGAGCAGACGTCGTCGCAACGGTGGAGCCCGAGGACACAAGTCCACCACAAGGATGCCGTCGCCATCACGATATCTCCGCTTGAACAGACTGGTTCCCAAATCCATCACCGAGCAAAGAGACGATCGCCTCGCCCGAGAAGAACCTGGAGCTTCTTTATTCAGCATCGCCGTCGCCGCCGTCGAAGCCAAGACGTCGGACGATCTAAAAACCTAGGCTATTAGGGCTATAAACCTAAAGCAAAAAAACGATCCGCACGCACGGGATCTGGCGACCCCCCTCACGACCGACGACCAATAGGTCGCCGGCGGAGGAGAGCCGCCGGAAAACGACGCCGGAAAGATGGCTCTCTTGACGGTGGCGGCTAGATTTTGGTCGCTAGCCAAACCCGTCCCCCACGAAAAGGGAATAGTTGAAGAGAAGCTGCAGAGGGAGGAATCACACAAAATACACCGGCGCGTATTCTCCGACTTCACCAAGCCAAGTCACGGCTGCAACTTGGAACTACGCCCTCCGTCCAAAAAAGATTGTTCTTCAGATACATGTATTTAACATCAAATTAGTACTAAATACATCTATTTAAAAGATAAGCTTGAGACAAGTTTTTTCGGACAAAAGGATTATCTATGAGGCGTCCGATCAGAAGCGAGTGGTCAATATTGAAGCACTGTGCATAACTACTGTAGCAACATGTGTACCATTGCCTTCTCCACTGTACAAAACATAACTGTAGCTTTCTGTGGCATCAAATCTCAAGATCCCGTTGACTCGATCTCTCAGATGTGCTTGCGGTGACTTTATCAATCTCAAGTTCCGCCGGTTTAGTCTTTCGCATGTGCTCATAAGAGTAAGGTGTGCGTGTGTGCGTTCATGAGAATGAGAGTACGTACATATTTATGAGCATTTGCGTCGGTACTATGTTTCTGAGAAAAGACTGCAACTTTTTTTATTTAATCCGCGGTTGTTCTGACATGCACATGACTCGTGACTCCCTGCCGTCACTATAGAAAAGCTCCTACCCGTGAGACACCCCCTCCCCCTCGTCGCCGCCATCAGCGGTTGCCTGACCAGCCCATGGTGACGGCGGGGCGGCCCTTCCTTCTCCTGCTCCCCTCTCTGTTTGACCCCGTGGCGGCTCCCGGTTTCCTTCACGACAATGCGTGCTGCTGGTCCTAGTTCGCCTCAGCTCCAGTGATTTCATTGCTCATGGAGGCGACATGGCCTTTTCCTTCGGTGCCGGTGCCTCTCGATCTCGCTTCGGGGACCTATCCTAGCGTGTGTTCTCCTTGGCCATGTTGGCCTTTTCCCAGCCGGGCTCCCGCCGGCGCGCCTCGAGCCAGGGTAGGGCGCGTTTGGTTACCTGCACCGTTTTTTGCCACTTTGCATACTTGTCTCAGTTGGGTCTGACTGAACGTATACAGGCTAAAAACCAACAACTGCATGTTGATTGGTTGCCTGCATCTCCTCTAGGCTGAATGTGCTAAAACGAAAGGCCTGCTGTTTGGTTGCGCACTTGTTTCAGGGGAAACACAAGTCCGGTTGTTTGGTTACATCCATGACAGTTGTGTGGTAACCTCCTACTCGATGTGCTGAGCTTACCAAGGGCACACATGAACTAGCAAGAACTAAACTAGTAGCAAGAGAATGATCTTAGGCACAAACATAAGTCTTAACCACGCATAACAAGTTTTAAACCAACATAGTACGATATTCTAAATGAAACGAAGTCCTAAAGCAAGAACAACCAAGGATTGGACCACACGAGCTCAGGCGGTCGCGGCGAAGGCATTGCCGTGCTCCTTGCACTTGGTGACTGTCGGTGTCAAAACCGGCAGATCTCAGGTAGGGGGTCCCGAACTGTGCGTCTAGGATCAATGGTAACAGGAGACGGGGGACACGATGTTTACCCAGGTTCGGGCCCTCTCTATGGAGGTAATACCCTACTTCCTGCTTGATTGATCTTGATGAATACGAGTATTACAAGAGTTGATCTACCACGAGATCGTAATGGCTAAACCCTAGAAGTCTGGCCTATGTGTATATGGTAATGAATATCCCCTATCGGGACTAACCCCTCCGGTTTATATAGACACCGGGGGGATCTAGGGTTTACATGGAGTCAGTTACATAAGAAGGAATCTTCTGTCGCCAAGCTTGCCTTCCACGCCAAGTAGAGTCCAATCCGGACATGGGTATAGTCTTCGGCCTTCATGCCTTCGTAGCCCATCAGTCCGGCCCAATGAATAACAGGCCGGACGCCCGAGGACCCCTTAGTCCAGGACTCCCTCAGTAGCACCTGAACCTGGCTTCAATGACGAGGAGTCCGGCGCGCAGATTGTCTTCGGCATTGCAATGCGGGTTCCCCTTTCTCCGAACTCCAAGATAGTCTTCGGATGCGATGATTGTATCCGGACCTGTTACACACACCATACACAACCGCAGAGAGAATATAATATTTGCACGAATCTAATCTGTTGACAACTTCTTTACAACACGGCATTGCGTCTGTCCGGTCATAATTTCAAACTGTTTTTTATCTGCCGTCCCATGTTTCGAGACGCGGTTGCTATTGGCACGTCTTGTCGAAGCAGAGATCGTGTCCCCTTATTGCGGGATTCTCATCAATGCGGGCATGGGTAACTCAACCGTGTCGTTTATGCATCCCTTGAGAATAGGCGAGCTTTTAGGACGAGCGGGGAGGCGCTTGATATTCGCGGCCTTTATAAGGGGGTAAGGACACTCTCCCTTTACCCACACCCCTCTTCATCCTTAGTCCTTCCTTCCTCAAGCTCTAGCGCCCAAGCTTTAGCCTTTCCTTGTTCAAGAAGGCGCTCCAATCATGTCCGGATCCAGAGCTGGAGGCAAGTGGATGGCCTCCTCCGTTAAGAAGAAGGACATCGCGGGGCTCCGGGAGGCCGGCTATTTAGCCAAGGAGATTGCTCACCGACTCCCGGCAAAAGGGCAAATCGTCCCTACCCCCGAGCCCCATGAGAGGGTTGTGTTTCTCGCACACTTCGTCTGTGGGCTAGGGTTCCCCCTTCATCCATTTGTCCATGGATTGATGTTTTACTATGGGCTGGACTTCCACGATCTGGCCCCCAACTTTATACTCAACATCTCAGCATTTATCATTGTGTGCAAAGCCTTCCTCCGCATCCCGCCTCACTTTGGCCTATGGCTGAAGACCTTCAACGTGAAACCGAAGGTGGTGAGCGGTCAACAGGTAGAGTGCAGAGGCGCCATGGTGGGAAAAATGCCCAATGTCACCTGGCCTGAAGGCTCCTTTGCGAAGACGGTGAAGGGATGGCAGTCGGGGTGGTTTTATATCACCGAGCCGCGTGACGCCGATCGGGTTGCAGCCCCTGAATTCCGATTCGGAGTTCCAATGCGGCTCACTTCCTGGCAAGAGAAGGGCCTGACACAGGGATCCTTGGGCCGAGATAAGCGGGCTCCGGACACGTGTCCGTAACATGATAACCAAAAAGATCAAGCTCGTGAATGTGATCCAGGTTATGCTCATTCGCCTGATCCTTCCGTGCCGACGCCAGACTTGCTATTTGTGGGAGTACGACCCCGCCGAGAACCAGACGCTGCAAGGGCTCTTCGGCACAACGCACGAAGGCATCTGGAAAGTGCTCTTCAAGGCCGGCGAGACGACCCGCCCATGACTAAAAATGGCGGGCTTAGCTCAAAGCGCCAGGCCAATCCGGTAAGTCTTTTAATGTTTTCGAGGTAAACCCTTCACCGGCATATTTTGAGGATGGATACTGAGTTCCTCCACCTACTTTACCATACCTGGCTCAAGGTGGCGGAGCAGATTAACTGTCCGGCTCCGCTTCCTGAGGAGGAACAATTCCCACTTCTGACGAAGATGTTGTTTCCGGCGCCGTATGATGTGCCAGAGAAGACGACCAAGAAAGCGGCCAAAGGGGCCAAGAATGGCCCTTGCCAAAGGCGCTCCGGACATGTCGTCCGAGGACGAGACTTCCTCTTCGTTCGATGACGACGACGAAGAAGAAGAAAATGATTCCCCACCTGAGGTGCGGAGGAAGAAGAGGGCGCCCCCCGGATCCGGAGGCGAAAGCGCCTAAGAGGGTTAAAGGCTCCCAAGCGGATAACTCCGTGTGGGACATTGATAGGAGTCCAGAGCGACCTCGCCGGACCAAGCCTCGGGCCGCTTCGTAAGTACCATAATCCGCAATCATATGGCCTTCCTGGTTTGTAGTGTTGACATATTGTACGCCTTGTTACTGCAATCCGGCACGCGACGGCTCCCCGCAATCCTCGACTGAGGATTCGCTGGACTCTAAGGAGATGGCTAGCATATCTCCGCCACCTGCTCATTCCATCTCACCCAAGGGCGATGATGAGGTGGTGTACGAAAAGACTTTCCCAGGCCGGGGGGAGATTCCAGAGATCATTGGGGTGACGTCCCAAGATGACTTTTCGGCCGCCGGACATGCAGGGAAAAAAGTCCCCATGGGTACTGGCAACGGGGCCCGAGTTCCCTTTGGGCCTCAGTCGGATACCATTCCGGAGATCTACACGGCTCCAGGGTCCAGTGAACGACATTCCCTGCAAGGAGGGAATGTGCCTGTTCCACCGGTGACCTTTGTCCAACCAGAGGCGCCGGATAGTCTGCTGGAGGCGCTACGAGGCGCCTCTATTGTAGATGAACCGTGTCCTTATGGACACGGTGATAGAGAAGGTTCAGTTCGTCAAAAGCGGACTGACCGAAGCCCGCACTAGCCTTCTATCGGGCTTTGAGGTAAGTAATGTGATTGTAGGGAGAAATATCACAAGATAGACAAGAGCCTCGATGCTCATTTGGTGTTCGAGAAGAAAAGCCGAGCAGAGGATCGAGAATTAATATCGCAGGAGTCTAACAGAGTTGTCTATGTGAATAAGCGGTATCGCTTGGCTGCCACCGCTCATGCTGCGGAGGTCTCCTGACCGAAGCAGAATCGGAGCGGGCCGAGGAGGAACTCGGCCTCGTGAAGAAGCGGTGGAAGATAACCAAGGTATGCAAGAGTTCGTGGGTACATTTCGAAAAAATGAATAGTCCGTCCGGACTAAAGTATCATAAACTTTATTAGGGGCCACGACCAAGGTGGCAGCCCTTAAAAAGGCGATAGCCGAGGCCGAGGACAAGGCGGCCAAGGAACGCGTCTCGCGCGAGAAGCACGAGGCCCGGGTTGGCGAGGCACAGCAAGAGCTCCAGGGTGCGATAGAGAGATTTGAGTCCTTGGAGCGTAATTATAAGGCGCAAGAGTCCGAATTGGCCAAGGCCCGCTAGAGCGCACAGGATGCACGAGCGAAGCCCAAAACGCCCTCCAGGAACTTCAGGCGGCGAAGAAGATTACGGCGGGTAAGTCTGTCACCATGCGTAGCAAGTATGTAGAAGAAACGTTCCTTGTACTTATCCTGAATTTGGATTTTCCAGGGGCGTTTGCGGATCTGCCGCACAGTGTATCGGATGCTGCCGAGTATTACAGAACCGAGGAAGGGATGTCTACGGAGAAGCTATTCTGGTCCCAACATCTGGGATCCGAACATCCGGTACCCTTCAGCGACCAACTAAAGCAGTTGGTCGAGCAGCACAGGTTGACAGAGCTAGCCATAAAGGACCTGATAGTCCGCCTGTCGCCTGCCGATCCTATACCTAGCAGCTACTTCGGGCTTGCGTAGCGGCTTGTGAGTGCCTGTCCACGGCTCGAAGCCGTGAAGCGGTCGGTCTGCATTGAGGGTGCGCGTATGGCCTTTGCCCGCGTCAAGACGCATTGGGCGAAGCTGGATTCCAAGAAGCTGATGACCGAGGGACAGCCGGAGGGCAAGGAGTATCGTCGACCCGAGCACTATTTTGACGGTGTTCTGGAGGGGTCATGCCTTGTGGCAGAACAATGTTCGAAGGGTGTTATATTCCCATGAGAACATGTATTACCTTGTTCTGTAATATGGAACAATGATGTTATGTAGTATAATGTTTATTATTGAAATTTTACCTCCTGTGCGGCCGATCATTAAATCTGAGGGTTGACCCGATTAATTTCGCTTTACGTAGATAATGCAGGGGTGTTCGGGATAAATCTAAACACTCTTTACTCCACATTCTGGTCCTTAAAGGAGGTGTTTAGCACAACGAACAAGGCAATCAGACTATGCGGCCTTTACCGCCCTCACTTAGCCATAGGAGTTTGACAATTAATAAAGTTGGTGAAGCCCCTAGTGTTTGGAAGGCCGAATCAGGGGCATTATACACGCCTAATCGGCAGAACCGATTCTTCGCAAGAAGCGGAAAAAATCTCCAACGATTTGGAACCTCTCGAACAGCTGACCGACTCTCGCCGCATCATGACAGTCAGTTTTTGGCTTTCTCTACGGAGGTGGTCGTCCGGAAGAACCGGGACACAATCGCAGTAGTTCTCCCTTTACTACACTAGCCGATGTAGCGGAATGTAAGATAGTAAGCACAGGAGCCGGGCAACCCAACTATTGACCAAAGACATGATTCGGAGCCGATGCATATAATGCTATAAGTTCGGGGTGCCGAACTATACTGTAAAAGTGTTCGAACTTTTATTGCCGTGCTGCGGGGTATAATGAAGCCCCTGGCGTAGTAATACGTAGCATGGTGTACGTGTGCAATGAGTAATTAATACCGAGGTGAGGAAACGGGAAAATGAAGTGATAAGCTGATGCTATTGTGTATTCACCATTGTGGTGTAACTAGTACGTGAGGCGTACTTTGTACAAGTAATGCGATAAGCAAGTAAGTCTATTTAACACGCCGCCACCAGGGGCGAGCTACATGCGAGTATGAAAAGCAATTATGGCCATAGTTTAGTAGAGACCACCTGGGGATTCCCTTGTAAGCTAGAGCTCCCTGCCTCCTTGGTGTGTTTTGCTGGCGAGTTGTCCATGTAGTCCTCGAAAAGAGAAGAAAACTCGTAAAAAAAGGAAAAGTAAAAGCATGCGAATCCCAGGGTCGGTCAAGCCGTACTGTGAATTGCGAACGGGGTATGCCTCCGTCAATACCCATGGGGTTTCGAGTGCGTAATTGTGTGCGTGGTAATGCAATGCCACTACCTCATTGAGGCTGGGACGGGGGCGGTGCTAGTCGAGCTCTTGACGAGCCGCGCCGTCCTGTTGCAGCGTAGTCCGGAACCTCTTAATGATGTCCAAGGGCTCGACAGCCATACTATGGTGCTGCTTGATAAGGCCGCTCTGTGCTTCTGCTGCTAGGGCGGCGGTGTGCTCCTCTGTTCGGAGAGAGCATTCCGTATTGCCATTGACTGTTATGACGCCACGCGGTCCGGGAATCTTGAGCTTGAGATACGCATAGTGTGGCACTGCGTTGAATCTAGCAAACGCGGTTCGTCCAAGCAGCGCCTGATAGCCGCTGCGGAAGGGGACGATATTGAAGATTAACTCTTCGCTTCGGAAGTTGTCCGGAGAACCGAAGACCACCTCTAGCGTGATTGAGCCCGTGCAGCGGGCCTCTACGCCTGGTATGACTCCTTTAAAGGTAGTCTTGTTGGTTTGATTCGTGAGGGGTCAATGCCCATCTTCCGCACCGTGTCTTGATAGAGCAGGTTGAGGCTGCTACCACCGTCCATCAGGACTCGTGTTAGGTGAAACCCGTCAATAATTGGGCCGAGGACTAGTGCGGCTGAACCGCCATGGCGGATACTGGTTGGGTGATATCAACGATCGAAGGTGATCGGGAATGATGACCACAGATTGAATTTTGGGGCGACTGGCTCTACCGCGTAGACGTCCCTAAGTGCTCGCTTATGCTCCCTTTTGGGGATGTGCGTAGCGTATATCATGTTCACCGTTTTGACTTGAGGAGGAAATTTCTTCTGTCCTCCGGTGTTCGGCTGCCGGGGCTCTTCGTCATCATCCTCGCTCTGTGATTCCCCTTCCTTGTTTCTGCCGTTTATCTTGCTAGCTTGTTTGAATACCCGACAATCTCTGTTAGTATGGCTGGCCGGTTTGTCTGGGGTGCCGTGTATCTGGCAAGGACGATCGAGTATGGGGTCCAAGCTGGATGGTCCTCCGCTGCTCCTTTTATAGGGCTTCTTTCGCTGGCCGGACTTGGAGCCACTGAATCCGGCGTGAAGTGTAGTGTTGTCGGTGTTGTCGCCATTGCTTCGGCGTTTGTGTCTATTGTGCCCGAGCTTTCCAGTGCTGTTCTTGGCCTCAGTGGGGCCTACCTCGCTGGCTGTGTTTTTACTGCGAGCCAGCCAGTTGTCCTCACCCGCACAAAAGCGGGTCATGAGTGCCGTAAGGGCTGCCATAGACTTCGGCTTTTCTTGGCCGATGTGGCGTGCTAGCCATTCATCGCGGATGCTGTGTTTGAAGGCTGCTAGGGCCTCGGCGTCCAGACAGTCAACGATCTGGTTCTTTTTGGTTAGGAACCTAGTCCAGAATTTTCTGGCTGATTCTCCAGGTTGTTGAACTATGTGGCTTAAGTCATCGGCATCGGTGGCGGACATAAGTTCCATGGAAGTTATCAAGGAAAGCCTCTTCCAAGTCCTCCCAGTTGCCGATGGAATTCTCAGGCAGGCTGTTTAACCAGTGCTGAGCTGGTCCTTTGAGCTTTAATGGGAGGTATTTGATGGCATGGAGGTCATCTCCTCGAGCCATATGGATATGGAGAATGAAATCCTCGATCCATACTGCGGGATCAGTTGTGCCGTCGTATGATTCAATGTTGACAGGCTTGAACCCCTCAGGGAATTCGTGATCCAGTACTTCATCTGTGAAGCAGAGAGAGTGTGCAGCGCCTCTATATTGGGCCGCGTCGTGGCGTAGCTCTGATGGAGTCCGTCTGCGGTATTCGGCCCGGGCGTGCTTAGGTTTATCACGTCCGAATAGGTAGCCGTCGTCGTGCCTCAAGGCACGCCCTCGCGATCCGTAGATCGATCTTGTATGTCCTGCTCTATCGTCCAGGATCTGCCGGAGGTCGTAAGTGTGACCCCGAACTCTTCCGTATCTATTTTTATGAGGCGGTGGGGCAGGCTGCTGTTCGGCCTGAGTTGCCGCTTTATCCCGGCCCCGGGGTGGCCGGTCGGCCGCCCTGTCTCGACCACGTGGTGGTCGTTCCACATTACGCGAGGGAGACGTGTGCCCTGGTGCTTCCTCATCGAATCGAGGTAGCAGTCTGCGTTTCGGGTAGCTCTTGGTTGGGCACCTGAGGCCGTATTCTTCGGCTGTCAGGACATCAGTCCATCTGTAGACGAGCAGATCTTGTTTAGCTTGAAGCTGCTGCTGTTTCTTTTTCAGGCTCCTTGCAGTGGCTATGAGCTGAAGCTTAAAGCGCTCCTGCTCCAGAGGATCCTCTGGCACGATGAAGTCTTCGCTGCCGAGGCTTGTCTCCTCCTCGGAGGGTGGACGGTAACTATCGTACTCCGAGTCATCTTCTATGGCCTGTTCATCAGGGTTGTCTTGCCTGTTGTCATGTTCCTCCTGTTCGGATGTAGCTCCGACAGGGTCTTCGTTGTTTTCGGCGTCGCCCGGAGTACTATTTTCTCCGGTGCCAGTATTGCTATCTTTTGAGCGGCGAGGCTTAGAGCGGCGTTTGGGGCGCCGGCGCTTGGACTGCGTCTCAGAGGGTTTATTCGTGTCTGGCTCTTCTTTGTCATCGCCAGATCCTTTAGGTGTATCGACCATGTACACGTCGTACGAGGAGGTTGCCATCCAGCGACCAGTAAATGGCGGGTCCTGGCCTTGCTCCTTGTTGGCATCGTCGTCCATATCGTCGATGTCTTCGGAGCCATAGTCAAGCACGTCGGTTAGGTCATCGACGGTGGCTATGAAGTGGGTGGCGGGTGGGAAGCGAAATTCCTCGTCATCCGCCTCTAATTCGAACCGAACATAGTTCGGCTGTGAGTCCTCCTCCAAGGATAAGTTCTTTAAAGAATTTAGCACGTCACCAAAGGGTGAGTGCAGGAAGAAGTCCGCGGCGCTAAATTAAAATCGATAACCGATCCAGCTCGGTGTCCGCAGGCGCACCTGATCTGGAACGTGTAGCCGGAGATGAGTCCGGAGTTCCATTGACGCAATTATTGCAGTATGTCGAGTCCGTGTGCGGCTCCAACGCCGTGGACTTTGTGGTCTCGGAGGGCACGATCTGCTTCGGTTCTAAGGCCGTTGCAGCAGCAGGATCCATCTCCTGGGTGTGATCCGATGACGGATTTAAGTCATGTTCATCGGAGAGAGGGGGAGCGACTGCCGCCGTCTCGAACCCATCGAAGATCAAGTCTCCACAGGTATCCACGACGCAGTTCAAGCTTCTAAATCTGGCCTGATGGCCAGGGGCGCGGCTATCGACCTGCTCCAGATGGCCAAGCGAGTTGGCCCGCAGTACGAAATCGCCGAACACAAAGGTTTGTCCGGGGAGGAAGGTTTCTCCCTGAACGGCGCCATTACTGACGATCGAAGGGGCCATCGAGTCCTTTGCCGACGGCACAGTGGAACTCTCAATGAAAGCACCAATGTCGGTGTCAAAACCGGCGGATCTCGGGTAGGGGGTCCCGAACTGTGCGTCTAGGATCGATGGTAACAGGAGACGGGGACACGATGTTTACCCAGGTTCGGGCCCTCTCTATGGAGGTAATACCCTACTTCCTGCTTGATTGATCTTGATGAATACGAGTATTACAAGAGTTGATCTACCACGAGATCGTAATGGCTAAACCCTAGAAGTCTGGCCTATGTGTATATGGTAATGAATATCCCCTATCCGGACTAACCCCTCCGGTTTATATAGACACCGAGGGGATCTAGGGTTTACATGGAGTCGGTTACATAAGAAGGAATCTTCGGTCGTCAAGCTTGCCTTCCACGCCAAGTAGAGTCCAATCCGGACATGGGTATAGTCTTCGGCCTTCATGTCTTCGTAGCCCATCAGTCCGACCCAATGAATAACAGGCCGGACGCCCGAGGACCCCTTAGTCCAGGACTCCCTCAGTGACCACCTCCACGCCCTCGTCGTTGACCCTGCTGTCGATCACCCTCACCGTCACCCTCCATGCGTAGCCGGTGTTCGTCTTCAGCTTGAACTCTGTAGGGATGGCGGGGAAGTACTTTCTGAAGTCCAGAGGCAATGGCAGACTCTCCAGCTTAGGAGCAAGGATAACCTTGCAGAAGTGGTTTGACCCTGACTCCTGATGGAAATGGCTATAGTTCCTCTGCTTGGAGCTTGGGTGATCCAGCACTTGAACTTCGTCCAATGGAGGCACAACCTCCTTGCCCTTCTCCAATGGTGGCACCACCTCCTTGCCCTTGTACATATGCATTATGAACAGCATGCATATCAATGCATTCGTTCATATCGGGCTAACGCTCCTATATTAACCCACCCCACTAACCCAACACCGCAGCCAAGTACAGTCAGTACAAGGCGCCTCAAGACCGGCGTGCCGCAGTGTACTGGAGTAGTACGTTCGGGTTGCCGGAGTCCGACAATGACGAGGTGCATATGGTGGCCAGGGCGCCGGCGACATGCGACCGTGCAAGACCCATCGTTCTTAACGAAGACGATGAGGATGAAGCTGATGAGGAAGAAAATAAGATGACTACCCCCCTCCTGCCGCTCGACACGACTCTAGGGTCGTCGCGACTAGACAATCCAATCCCTGCCCCCGATGTAATCAAAAAATAACCTATGAGCCCTAGATGCAGAATCGATTGATGTCAATCCCCCCCGATGTGTTCAATCCCCCCTAACTCTTCAATGGCGTGCTCTAATCAAATCTAGCCCGAGTTGAAAGCAGTGAATGTACAGAGAGAATGAAGTTTTACCGCCATGGTCGATGCGCTCCGGTGGAGGTTTGCAGTCGCTCCGGTGGTTGCCGCCGCCGTCTTTGATCGATTCGTAGTAGAGCTCAGGTGGTCGCCATCGTCGCCACCGCCGGTGTGAGTGGGGAAGAGGGGAGAGAGTGGTGAGGAGGGGGAGGTGAGGGTAATTTATGACAACGCGTCTGGAAACAACACGACGTCTTGGGACCGCACCCACACGTGCAACCGCCCACGCCCACGTGCCAAGGGTTGCATTGCTCGGGCCTAGCTGAGGAAAAATGGCCGATTCGAGCGTTCACAGGGATGCTGGCCCAGAGGTGCTTTAATCTTTGTGCTATGCATGCCCTATAGTGAATGCGGGTAACCAAACGGGCCTTTTTCTTCCCGCGCGGGCCTGGCTGAGGTATATGCAGCCTACCAAACACGTCCTTAAAGGCTTTGCGCCTCCATGGTCTTGCCGCAACCAACTATGTGTCCACTAAATCTGATGGCACTTGGGTGCATGCTGGCTGCTGGCATCTGGATCTGCCCGGGACCCGTTCAATGCTTCCGGACCTTCTTTCCGAAGGGTATTGTTTGTGTCGTTGTTGAAGTGACTAGTGTGAACTAACGAAGTTGCGGGATGCAACTGGAAGTCTCCTCTGTGGGTTTGGTGGCTCTCACTCGATCCAATTTACTTCCGACTGTGAGATGCAATTTACAGGCAACAACTTGACGTAGAGCGTATGGTTTGCGCTGTGGTGGTGGTGAGATTGTAGCCTAGTGCATGTAGCTGCTAGGATCATGGAAAAGTTGTGGCGATAAGACATCATTCACTCTGATTTGATGGTGCTTATCGAGTAGCCGGTCTTGAGCTACGGGTGAAAACCATGGGTCTGACCCAAGTTGGTTTATACCTGATAATGATGACGTTTTTTGCGTCATTACATTGTTGGGGGCATGGTTTGAATATATTCGGTGTTGTTCTTCATGTGAAAATCTCTCGGCTCTGGTGGTTCGATCCGGTGACGGCAGCGCTTGAGCATCATTTTGTTCCTAAAGACGTTAATGTTGAAGAACATCGTTGTCCTTGTGGTGTCGATCACTGTCTACCGCTTCGGGGTCCTTTTCTTTTCACTCACTAACAGTGCCCTGGATTAGGGGGTACTGACCTAGTCGGCCCACAGTCCATAGGCCGAGTTTAGGGCACACCCTTTCTCTAAGGAAGGACTTTGGAAGCCTCATACTTCAGAGTGATCAAGATGGACTCTACTGAAGACTTGGCGTGTACTCCAAGACCTGCACCGGCTCAGCGGTGCATGTAACCCTAGATCAGCAACCGACCATGTGTAACCCTAGGTACCCCTGGTGTCTATACAAAATAGGAGGTCTAGTCCATAGCGGGAGGATCACAATTGCAATCACCTAGCCTTAGGGTTAGAACTCCACTTACGATCTCGAGGTAGATCAAACCTGTAATCGATACATCATCGTCAATACAATCAAGCAGGATGTAGGGTATTACTTCTTCGAGCGGGCCCGAACCTAGGTAAATATTGTCTCCTTCGTCCCTTGTTACCCATAGATTCGAGATCCACAGCTCGGGACCCCCTACCCCGAGGTCTGCCGGTTTTAGTACCGATATAGGTGCTTTCATTGAGAGTTTCGCTGTGTGATCGGAAAAGGATCAATGAAACTGTCGGTTAATGACCATGGCCCTCACGGCGCGATGCTCGCACCCTAATCGCCGACGGCCGAATCACACCCTCTTCATCAAGAGACGGGCTCCGTTGAATTCTCCATCTTCCCCCTCGCCCCCGGGCCAGAGTATCACCTGGCGAGTGAGGGCGAAGACGACCAAACAAAGCAAACCAAAAGATCGGATCTCAAGATCAATTCGGCCACTCTGTCACCACATTGGTACGCGTCGGTGCTATACAAATGGTTTTTAACCCCTTTCCGCGACGACATTTGGAACCGTCGCCAAGTGAGTGTGGGCGATAGGGGGGTCCTTCACACACGACCCAGAAACTGTCGGGGATAGGGAGCCAAGATGCATATACAGTACTCCTACTCGTTTGTGCTCGCATTGTCATCACAGTCGGTATTCTGTGATGCTACGTTTACGATGCGCGACCCATCACAAACGGTTCACTATTATAGAAAGTGTATGATAAGCGTACAATCGCACACATTCGCTTATCCTAAACCGTATGCGATAACTAATTAAGAAGATTAGCTAATCGTCGTACGAGTGTCAGATAGGATTACTGTCAGGACGGGTTTTCCAATAAAACATTTATTGAGAAACCGACCCTTTTATCGGACCAGTATAGAAGAAACCTCCTTACTGGTAGACAAATCCTTGATACAGAAATCCAGAAGTACTAAATATTATACAAGGTTGAGCTGAGGCTGCTCAACAATTTATTACAAGCACGCCGATATAATACATAAAGGCGGATATGACACAAGGAGTATGGTGGCATAACTACTGACTCGTAATAAAAGTGGTGGTGTATATGTCACAGTGAAGTCGGTGACATGACTCCTAAATCTTACAGCTCATCGAGCGTCGGAGTGAGGCTCAATGATTTTATTCGGGTAGCGGAAGCGTATATAATACAATTGACCAATTCCAGGATCGCACGGGGCTGACTGGGACTCCTCTAGGCGTCGGACTCGCTATCGTACTCTTCATCCATAAGATCGCCTTCGTCAACATCTGGCCAAATCAGCAAGCCAGGTGAGTACTTTGAATGTACTCGCAAGACAGTTTGGACATAAGATATAACAGATGCAAACATGATGCATATGAACAGATTAGTAATGCGCACTCAGATATCAAAAGTAAATAACAAGAATGCCACAGTCGGACATCTGAGCGACATCACATAAAGGGCTTATATCAAAAGTAAATAACAAGAATGCCACAGTCGGACGTCTGAGCGACATCACATGAAGGGCTTATATCGAAAGTAAATAACAAGAATGCCATAGTCGGACGTCTGAGCGACATCACGTAAAGGGCTTATATCGAAAGTAAATAACAAGAATGCCACAGTCGGACGTCTGAGCGACATCACATAAAGGGCTTATATCGAAAGTAAATAACAAGAATGCCACAGTCGGACGTCTGAGCGATATCACATAAAGGGCTTATATCAAAGGTAAATAACAAGAGTGCCACAGTCGGACGTCTGAGCGACATCACATAAAGGGCTTATATTTCATCATTCAAATTCAAGTAGCTTATGAACTTAAATCATCCCAAGGAAATACTCAGTACATAATAATAATCTGATTGGTCCATCCACAGGAATAACATTCAGCCAAGTTTACCACCCTTGTTTATTCACCAGAGATTGTCACTGGAACTGACACTGAGACTGACGCTGAGACGGACGTTGAGACTGACACTGATACTGACAATGATGTGTTGGTCACAGTCCTTGACCATGGACACGGTTACTCGAATGGTTTTGACTCTGCAGAGTTTATACTTTTTAACCACAGCCAACGGATTTCAGTAGTCACAAAGGACTAGTTCCGTTTATGGTATTTTAGAAGAAACACATCTAACCAGTACACACCCATTCCACATTCCGCTGCCAGGAATCACCCTAGGCAACGTTCAAGAAAAACTCTAAGACGGGAGGTCACAACCTCGAATAACATGGGATCAAATTTATATCGCAGCGCTCTAAGGGTGCTCCCTCTTGGTCCCAACCGAAACACCCATGCCCTCGACGGATGACGGGCTTTAATCCAGGGCCATGGAACCCTCATCACGCCACCTCTATTTGGTGTGTACAAGGAAAGAGGTTTGCAACTTACTAAACCGTATTCTTTGCAGAAAACATGCGGCAGCACAAAAAGGGGACTGACGGTAATGTGACTTGATCCACATTAACACTGGAGTTAAACGATTGACATAAGACTGGCATGCTTCAACAATACCATCTTACCACCTTTCATGTCACCACATGATCGTGTTATCTCCCATCAAATAACACATTGAGTTTCGAAGCTCACTTGTAGTTGCCTTGCATGCAATATAACACTCACTGACGCTTATATAAACATGCCATGAAATAACTACTCAAGCAAACATGCAAAACACTCATCATATCAAAGGTTCAAACATGCTTGCCTGGTTCAGAGTAGTCGGAGTCTAGCTCGACGAAGTTTGCGGTTCCGTCGCCTCCTTCGGTATCTACGATATAAAAGAAAATTGGATACTACGTAAATACCGTGTGTGCACAAAAAGTGTTCCAAATATTTTTCAAATAAATATGATAAAAAACTAGACAGAAAAACAAAGATAACAGAAAAAGAATCAACTCAAAATCATCTTTTGTTTAAAAGTTATAAAGGTTTTAGTCCAGGGACTAATATGTGATGAAACAGAAAACTTCTAGGGGCTAGTTTATAAAAACAGAAAACGTTTCGGTTAGGAATACGCCAACCCCAAAGGAAAACGTATTTTTTCCCGAAGGCGCTTTCTTCAGAAAACGTTTCAATTAAAAAGAGAGAGGCTGACGAGGGGGTCCCTCATGTCAGGTTTGAATTTCAAAACAGAGCCCACCGGCGCCCGAGGGCCGCGGTGGTCGCCGTCGTCGATCCACGGCGAGGTAGGGGGAAAGGAGGGTAGCTACGGGTTCACTGAGTCCTCCGCACCTGTGGGTGGTGGAGTTGGTCGTCGGCGAGCACTACGTCGACGGCAGCCTCTACTCCGGCGAACGGTGGTGGATCTCGTCGAGGAGGGCTGCAACCATCAAATTGGGGCTCGGGTTAGACTAGGTAGTGGACCATGAGGTTGCCGACGCGGTTTGGGAGGCGGAGGTGCTCTCACCAGAGAGGATCGAGCCGGACCCCGAAGCGGATTGGGGCGGCCGGAGTCGGGGAAGAAGACCTCCTCGAGGCCCTCCTAGTGGCCGGGCGTGGTTCTGGTGAGGTGGAGGGGTGGTGCTTGGTCGAGGGCGAGCTCGGGGTTGCTATTTATAGCCCGTCCGAGGCGGTTGCCGAGAACGGAGTATCTCCGGCGAGCAATTATGGCGAGGCAGTGGTTGGGCAGGCGGTTTAGGTGGCTAGGCGGCTGCGGATTGGTCCACTGGTTCCATCTCGGGGCTAAGCTTGGCAAAACTTGGGCGCTACTCCAAGCTCTCGACGGAACGGCCTCACGGGCTCGTCGGTGGCAGAGAGCGCGCTCTGCGCCTCTCTGGCCACGGTGACTGTGCTGCAGCATGCACAGGGGAGGCGATGGCCACACAGAGGCTCCGGGTGGCTTGGGCGGTGCTGGTCGGCGCCGAAAGGCAGGGCTGGCCCCCGTTGGCCGCCACGGGTGGTTCTACCACCGTGGAAGACGCCGGAGCTGCTGTGCCACGTCGCCACTGATGCTTGCGCCCGTCCAAACGATCGTGCGGCGCACTGGATAAGGAGGAGAAGCAGCGAGCAAGGTGCCAACGCGGGCACTGGCGAGATTGATGCCGTGCTCGGAAGAAAACGACACTGTCGACTGAGCCTAAACACTGAAACTCTGAATTTGACAGGAACAGTGCACGCCAGGTGTTCGACGAAATGATTTTGGCACGTGGAAATTTTTTCTTGAGCTGATCTTTGGTGAGGTGGTTTCTTGATGTATCCAGAGGCTGCTTGATTTATCTCAGATTTTTAGGAGAAGAAAAAGTATGAATTTCACCAAAAATGGCAAATCTGGTTCAAACTTGCAGCAAGCTTATTTTGAAAAATTTGAACTGTGGACCAGTGGATCTTGATGGATCTTGGTTGAGGGTACTAAGGACTAGCCAGAGGAGTTTATTTGAAACCAAAACTCAAAGGGATTCTGGTGGTTCCTTTGTAAACCACCAAGGTCCAAAGTAAATGATAGAAAATGATTTGAGGATAAAATAAATAGAAAGAAAAACTAGAAGGGGTTGAAACTTGCTGGATTTGGGTGTTTGACTTGTCCCAAAGTAGGGAGGTGGGTTTGGAAGAAAGATTTCAATAAGTGTCATGGCAAAAGAGAAATTTTTGAAAGGGAAAAGAATAAATCCATAATCCATAGGGTTTCTTTTTAATAAAAAGAATTTCAAAAGCTTTCCAAAATTATTTGTGTTGAGTCAACACTAAATGAAAAGCCCTCAAGACCAAAAGTCAAGGTTGAGAAGATCACATAAAAATATTTTTCATAAAGGATTTGAGAAGGAGAGGCTTCTAAGAAAAATTTAAATAACCTCTTTTAAATAAAATAAAGAATTTAATAAAAACCAAATCAAAATTTTTGGAGTGTTACAACACCTACCCCCTTAGGAAAAATCTCGTCCCCGAGATTTCAGCTGATCCTCAAATAGGTGTGGGTACTCTGTCCGAAGAGAATCCTCTCTTTCCCATGTTACTTCATCCTCGGTGTGATTGCTTCACTGAACTTTGAAAAACTTAATTGTTTTCTGACGGGTCCTCCTTTCAGACTCCTCCAATATTTTTATTGGACGTTCCCTGTAGGTGAGGTCTGGTTGCACATCAATGCTCTCATGTGATACATGCTTCTCTAGGTTGCTTACACATTTCCTCAACTGTGAGACGTGGAACACGTCGTGGACGTCTGAAAGCTCTTCAGGTAGGTCTAGCTGGTAGGCGACTGTGCTTCTTCGCGCAACTACACAGAAGGGTCCAATAAAACGTGGTGCTAACTTTCCTTTAACTTTGAATCTTTGCAGGCCCCTCATAGGAGATACTCGTAGGTACACATATTCACCGGGTTCAAAGCTGACTTCCCGATGTTTTCGATCGTAATAACTCTTTTGTCGGCTTTGAGCTGTCTTGAGTCGGTCCCTGATTAGTCTAACTTTCTCCTCAGCTTCCCTGAGCATGTCTGGGCCGAAGATACGACAGTCTCCTGTTTCTGACCAATTTAATGGAGTACGACATCTCCGCCCGAACAAGGCTTCAAAAGGTGCCATTTGTAGGCTGGCTTGATAACTGTTGTTGTATGCGAACTCGGCATATGGCAAGCTTTCTTCCCAACTGGTTCCATAGGTGAGAACACATGCTCTCAGCATGTCCTCTAGAATTTGGTTCACGCAGCGTTCGATCATCCATCGATGCAGGGGGTGGTATGCTGTGCTGAATACTAGTTGAGTTCCTAGAGCTTGTTGTAAATGATCCCAAAATCTAGAGATGAATTGAGTGCCCCTGTCGGATATTATAGTATTTGGGATTCCATGCAGACAAACTATGCGGGAGAGATAAAGTTTTGGCAAGCTTCTGAGTGGTGTAGGTTGTCTTTACGGGAATGAAATGTGCCACCTTGGTTAATCTATCTGTGATGACCCATATGGCATCATTTCCGTGTTGTGACCGAGGTAGTCCGACAATGAAATCCATTCCAATTTCGTCCCATTTCGGTCAGTATCCTGTTTGGCTGTAATAGCCCTGCTAGTTTTTGGTGCTCGGCTTTAATGCGTTGACATGAATCACAACATGCAATGAATGTGGCTATATCCCTCTTCATACCGTGCCACCAAATTTTTTCCTGAATGTCCTTTTACATTTTGGTTCCTCCAGGGCAGATTGAATATGGAGCGGTGTGGCCTTCGGCTAGAATCTGCTGTCTGAGGTCTTCTATATTTGGCACGCAAAGTCTGTCCCCATACCATAATATTCCCTCATCGTCTACGACGAATTCTGAAGCTTTGCCCAGACTCACTTTTCTCTTTATGCCTTCGATGCTGGGGTGTCCATGCTGAGCCTCCTTAATCTGCTCCATTAGGGTAGGCTGTATTTCCAAATTTGACACATTGCCCTTAGTGACTATCACCAAGTTGAGTTTGGCGAACTCCTGCTGAAATTCAGGTCTCAAGTTCTGTAGACTGTCGTTGCCCGAGTTGGGGTTTCGACTAAGAGCATCGGCCACTACATTCGCCTTTCCTGGATGGTAGTGAATGCCAACATCATAATCTTTTACTAATTCCAACCAGCGCCATTGTCATAAATTGAGTTCTGGTTGTGTGAAAATATATTTGAGGCTTTTATGGTCCGTATATATTTCACAATGATTTCCAAGCAAAAAGTGTCTCCACTCTTTGAGTGCATGAATGACTGCTGCCAACTCCAAGTCATGAGTAGGATAATTTTCTTCATGCTTTCGTAGTTGCACAGGCGTGTCGACTACTTTGCCTTCTTGCATTAAATGCATCCGAGGCCCTTAGGGATGCGTCACAATATACTTCAAAGCTTTTGTGTATGTCCGGTACAACCAATCTTGGTGCCGTTGTTAATTTCCTTTTGAGTTCTTGGAAACTTTTCTCGCAAGCTTGATCCATACAAATTTCTTATCCTTTTTGAGTAACTGTGTCATTGGTTTTGCTATGGTGGAGAACCCTTCAATAAACCTTCGGTAATATCCTGCCATTCCCAGGAAACTTCGTACATCCGTTATGTTGGCTGGTGGTTTCCAGCCAAGTATGGCCTTGACTTTTTCTGGGTCTACGGCAACACCTTCTTGGGTCAATACATGGCCTAGGAAACCAACTTGTCTTAACCAAAATTCGCATTTGCTGAATTTGGCGTATAGTTGATGTTTCCTTAATTCTCCCAGTACAATCCTGAGATGTTCAACATGCTCTTCTAGTGTCTTGAAGTATACCAGAATATCATCAATGAACACCACAACAAATTTGTCCATAAATTTCATAAACACTTTGTTCATGAGGTGGACAAAATATGCGGGGGCGTTTGTCAGTCCGAACGGCATTACTGTGAATTCATATAATTCGTATCTGGAGGTGAATGCTGTCTTGGGGATGTCTTATGTCCGTACCTTTAATTGATGATACCCCGATCTTAAGTCAATTTTTGAGAAAACCTTGGCTTGTGCGAGCTGGTCAAATAAATCATTTATCTGTGGCATCGGATATTTGTTTTTTATGGTGACCATGTTGAGTGCTCGATAGTCTATACATAATCTCAGTGTCCCATCCTTTTTCTTGGCAAATAATACTGGTGAACCGCAAGGTGAGGAGCTGGCTCGTATAAATCCTTTGTCCAGTAATTCTTTTATTTTCTTCTTTAATTCTACCAATTCGGAGGGCGCCATTCTGTAAGGTTTCTTGTAAACGGGGGTGGTTCCAGGTGCTAGTTCAATGATAAACTCTATTTCCCGGTCTGGTGGCATGCCTGGTAGTTCTTTGAGAAATACATCTGGGAACTCACACACCACTGGAACTTTCCTTAACTCTGAAACGTCCACCTTGTTCAACCTTGGTTCCCGTGACAATGGTCTTTCTTGAGTTGCAACCTTTATCGTCTTCCCGTGATGATGAGTAAGAATTACAGTCCGATTGAAGCAGTCGATAAATCCCTTGTTGGTGGTTAGCCAGTCCATTCCTAGGATAACATCCAGTCCCTTATTTTCCAAAACGATGAGATTTGCCTGAAACTTTAATCCCTCAATTTCAATAACCACACCTTGGCAGTAACTCTGAGTGATTTGCTTAATCCCGGGGGATTTGATGATCATGGATTTTTCCAAGGGAAGCATCGAAAAATCATTTTGCAAAGCAAATTTCTTCGAAATGAACGAGTGAGAAGCTCCAGAATCAAACAAAACCGTGGCAGGTATTGTGTTGACAGGGAACGTACCGAGTACGATATCCGGTGCATTTTGTGCTTCCTCCTTGGTCACGTGGTTCAAGTGACCCTTCTTGTGATTGTTATTGGGGTTGAATTGTTACGCTTGGGTGTTGAATTATTTCCACTGTTGTTCGGCTTGGGGGCCGAGTTTCTTGGCTTTGGGCACTGCTTGGCATAGTGTCCTTCCTCTCCACAAGCGTAGCAAGTAACACCTGGGCGATACGTAAAATACTTGTCCCTTGCATGAATTTTTTTGTTTGGGCGTGGAACATTGGTTGTGGGTTTGTTTGCTCCAATCTTCTGAAAATCAGTCTTGTTCCGGTTGTTGCGAATGTGAGTAGTCTTGTCCCTTTTACGCTTGCGAAAATCCTCCAAGCTGCAGCGCTCATTTTCCAATGTAATGGCTTTGTCCACAAGTGTTTTGAAATCCGGAAAGGTGTGTACGACCAGCTGGCATTTAAGTGTTGGTGCCTGATGTCTACTACACAACCTTCTTCTTGTAGACGTTGTTGGGCCTGCAAGTGCACAGGTTTGTAGGACAGTAGCAAATTTCCCTCAAGTGGATGACCTAAGGTTTATCAATCCGTAGGAGGCGTAGGATGAAGATGGTCTCTCTCAAACAACCCCGCGACCAAATAACAAAGAGTCTCTTGTGTCCCCACCACACCCAATACAATGGTAAATTGTATAGGTGCACTAGTTAATGAAGAGATGAAGATACAAGTGCAATATAGATGGTAGATAAAGGTATTTGTAATATGAAATTATAAAAACAGCAAGGTAACAAGTGGTAAAACTGAGCGTAAACGGATTGCAATGATAGGAAACAAGGCCTAGGGTTCATACTTTCACTAGTGCAAGTTCTCTCAACGATAATAACATAGATAGATCATATAAAAATCCCTCAACATGCAACAAAGAGTCACTCCAAAGCCACTAATAGAGGAGAACAAACGTAGAGATTATGGTAGAATGCGAAACCACCTCAAAGTTATTCTTCGGATCGATCTATTAAAGAGTTCGTACTAGAATAACACCTTAAGACACAAATCAACCAAAACCCTAATGTCACCTAGATACTCCATTGTCACCTCAAGTATCCGTGGGCATGATTATACGATATGCATCACACAATCTCAGATTCATCCAACAAACACAAATTACTTCAAAGAGTGCCACAAAGTTTCTATCAGAGAGTCAAGGACGTGTGCCAACCCCTATGCATAGGTTCATGGGCGGAACCCGCAAGTTGGTCACCAAAACATACATCAAGTGGCACATGATATCCCATTGTCACCACAGATAAGCACGACAAGACATACATCAAGTGTTCTCATAAAAGACTCAATCCGATAAGATAACTTCAAAGGAGAAACTCAATTCATCACAAGAGAGTAGAGGGGGAGAAACATCATAAGATCCAACTACAATAGCAAAGCTTGGGATACATCAAGATCGTGCCATAGAGGGAACACGAGAGAGAGAGATCAAACACATAGCTACTGGTACATACCCTCAGCCCCGAGGGTGAACTACTCCCTCCTCGTCATGGAGAGCGCTGGGATGATGAAGATGGCCACCGGTGATGGGTTCCCCCTCCGTGAGGTGCCGAACAGGACTCGAGAGGTTTTGGTGGCTACAGAGGTTTGCGGCGGCGGAACTCCCGATCTATCTTGATTTTTGATGTTTTTAGGGTACGTAGGCATATATAGGCGAAAGAAGTTGGTCGGGGGTTGCTCGAGGGGCCCACGAGGCAGGGGCGTGCCCTCCTATCTCGTGGAGTCCTCGAGTATCTTCTGACTTGAACTCCACGTCTCCAGGATGATATTCTTCCAAAAAATCACGTTGCCGAAGGTTTCATTCCATTTGGACTCCGTTTGATATTCCTTTTCTTCAAAATACTGAAACAGGCAATAAAACAACAATATGGGCTGGGCCTCCGGTTAATAGGTAAGTCCCAAAATTAATATAAAAGTGTATAATAAAGCCCATAATCTTTCAAAAGAGGTAATATAATAGCATGGAACAATAAAAAATTATAGATACGTTGGAGACGTATCAAGCATCCCCAAGCTTAATTCCTGCTCGTCCTCGAGTAGGTAAATGATAAAAACAGAATTTTTGATGCGGAATGCTACCTAGCATGATTCTCAAAGTAATTTTCTTTTTTGTGGCATGAATGTTCAGATCCAAATGATTCAAGATAAAAGTTCATATTGGCATAAGAAATAGTATCACTTCAAGCATACTAATCAAAGTAATCATGTCTTCTCAAAATAACATGGCCAAAGAAAGTTATCCCTACAAAATCATATAGTCTGGCTGTTGCTCTATCTTCATCACACAAAGTATTTAATCATGCACAACCCTGATGACAAGCCAAGCAATTGTTTCATACTTTAGTAATCTCAAACTTTTTCAACTTTCACGCAATACATGAGCGTGAGCCATGGACATAGCACTATATGTGGAATAGAATGGTGATTGTGGATAAGACAAAAGAAGGAGAAGATAGTCTCACATCAACTAGGCGTATCAACGGGCTATAGAGATGTCCATTAATAGATATCAATGTGAGTGAGTAGGGATTGCCATGCAACGGATGCACTAGAGCTATAAATATATGAAAGCTCAACAAAAGAAACTAAGTGGGTGTGCATCCAACTTGCTTGCTCACGAAGACCTATGGCACTTTTTGAGGAAGCCCATCATTGGAATATACAAGCCAAGTTCAATAATGAAAAATTCCCACTAGTATATGAAAGTGATAACATATGAGACTCTCTATCATGAAGATCATGGTGCTATTTTGAAGCACAAGTGTGGAAAAAGAGATAGTAGCATTGTCCCTTCTCCCTTTTTCTCTCATTTTATTTTTTTCTTTTTCTCTTTTTTTCTTCTTTTTTTTTCTTTCTTTGGCCTTCCTTTTTTTCTTTTTGGCCTTTCCCTTTTTTTCTTTTTTTTTCTTTTTTTCTTTTTGTAAAGTCCGAAGTCTCATCCCGAATTGTGGGGGAATCATAGCCTTCATCATCCTTTCCTCACGAGGACAATGCTCTAATAATGAAGATCATCACACTTTTATGGATTTACAGCTCAAAGTTAGAACAAGATATGACTCTATATGAATGCCTCCGGCGGTGTACCGGGATATGCAATGAATCAAGAGCGACATGTATGAAGATTATGAAGGTGGCCTTGCCACAAATACGATGCCAACTACATGATCATGCAAAGAGCAATATGACAAAAGTAATGCGTGTCATATGAACGGAACGGTGGAAAGTTGCATGGCAATATATCTCGGAATGGCTATGAAAATGCCATAATAGGTAGGTATGGTGGCTGTTTTGAGAAAGGTATATGGTGGGTGTATGGTACCGGCGAGAGTTGCGCGGCACAAGAGAGGCTAGCAATGGTGGAAGGGTGAGGTGCATATAATCCATGGACTCAATATTAGTCAAAAGAACTCATGTACTTGTTGCAAAAATCTAGAAGTCATCAAAAACTAAAGCACTACGCGCATGCTCCTAGGGGGATAGATTGGTAGGAAAAGACCATCGCTCGTTCCCAACCGCCACTCATAAGGAAGACAATCAATAAATAAAATTGTGCTCCAACTTCATCACAAAGCGGTTCACCATACGTGCATGCTACGGGAATCACAAACTTCAAAACAAGCATTCTTTAAATTCATAATCACCAACTAGCATAACTTTAATATTACTACCTCCATGTCTCAAAACAATTATCAAGTATCAAATTGATCATGGCATCCAATTCACTTTCAATGATAGTTTTCATTCAAATTACCATGCTGTTTAAGACTCTCAAAATAATACAAGTGAAGCATGAGAGTTCATTAATTTCTACAAAATATAACCACCGCCGTGCTCTAAAAGATATAAGTGAAGTACCAGAGCAAACGACAAACTACTCCGAAAGATATAAGTGAAGATCAATGAGTACCTAATAATTATGTAACTATGTGAAGACTCTCTTCTCATTAAAGAATTTCATATGTTGGTATTGTATTCAAACAGCAAGCAAAGAAAAATAAAATGACATTGCAAGGATAGCACAACTCATGTGAAGAAGCAAAAACTTAAGCTCAACCGATACTAACCGATAGTTGTTGAAGAAGAAAGGTGGGATGCCTAATGGGGCATCCCCAAGCTTAGATGCTTGAGACTTCTTGAAATATTATCTTGGGGTGCCTTGGGCATCCCCAAGCTTGAGCTTTGTGTCTCCTTAATTCCTCTCATATCATGGTTTCTCTTTTATCAAAAGCTTCATTCACAACAAACTCAACAAGAACTCGTGAGATAGGTTAGTATAAACCAATGCAAAACCTTATCATTTTCTACTATAACAAATCACTTAAATTATTATTCAACATTGTATACTAAATTCCTCTGCATATTTAATACTCCTATCCTTAAATAGAATCATTAAACAAGCAAACATATGCAAACATAACAGCAATCTGCCAAAACAGTACAGTCTGTAAAGAATGCAAGAGTATCAATACTTCCCTGACTCCAAAAATTATGAACTAAAATTCCCACTGTAATAAATTTATCAGAGCTCAATATTCAGAAAGATTCAACATTATACCACTCTCTGACTTTTCTAGGGAATTTTTGCAACAGCGGTAAACTTTCTGTTTTCAAACAGCAACATGTATACAAGCAAAATAAGCATGGCAAAGGCTATCCTTGACATTTTTATTGAAACTAAAGATGCAAAACATTATTATAACTAACAGCAAGAAAATACTAACAAGAGAAAATGAGGCTCCAAGCAAAACACATATCATGTGGTGAATAAAAATATAGCTCCAAGTAAAGTTACCGATGAACGAAGACGAAAGAGGGGATGCCCCATGCCTTCCGGGGCATCCCCATGCTTAGGCTCTTGGTTGTCCTTGAATATTACCTTGGGGTGCCTTGGGCATCACCAAGATTTGGCTCTTTCCACTCCTTATTCCATAGTCCATCGAATCTTTACCCAAAACTTGAAAACTCCACAACACAAAACTCAACAGAAAACTCGTAAGCTCCGTTAGTATAAGAAAATAAAACAACCACTTAGGTACTGTAATGAACTCATTCTAAATTAATATTGGTGTAATATCTACTGTATGACAACTTATCTATGGTTCATACCACTTAATACTAGCCATAGATGCATCAAAATAAGCAAACAACACATAGAAAACAGAAACTGTCAAAAACAGAACAGTCTGTAGTAATATGTAACAAACGTATACTTATGGAACTCCAAAAATTCTACCAAATTAGGAAGTCCTAATCAATTTGTTTACCAATCCATAGCAAAAAGAATAAAATCAGAAGCACGTTTCTGTGAATTAACAAAACTAATTTACTGGGTGAAAAAGTTTCTGATTTTCAGCAGGATCAACACAACTATCACCGTAAGCTATCCTAAAGGTCTTACTTGACACTTTATTGGAATGAAAGCTATAAAACATGATTACTACAGTAGCATAATCATGTGGACACACAAAAACAGTAAGGATAAATATTGGGTTGTCTCTCAACAAGTGCTTTTCTTTAATGCCTTTCTAGCTAGGCATGACGATGGCAATGATGCTCACATAAAAGATAAGAATTGAAACATAAAGAGAGCATCATGAAGCATATGACTAGCACATTTAAGTCTAACCCACTTCCTATGCATAGGGATTTTCTGAGCAAACAACTTATGGGAACGATAATCAACTAGCATAGGAAGGCAAAACAAGTATAGTTTCAAAATTTTCAACACATAGAGAGGAAACTTGACATTATTGCAATTCCTACAAGCATATAATCCTCCCTCATAATAATGTTCAGTAGCATCATGAATTAATTCAACAATATAACCAGCACCTAAAGCATTATTTTCATGATCTATAAGCATAGAAAATTTAGTACTCTCCACATAAGCAAAATTCTTCTCATCCCGAATAGTAGTGGGAGCAAACTCAACAAAATAATTATCATGTGAGGCATAATCCAATTGAAAACTAAAATCACGACGACAAGTTTCATGGTTATCGTTATTCCTAATAGCATACAAGTCATCACAATAATCATCATAGACAACAACTTTGTTCTCATAATCAATTGGAACCTCTTCCAAAATAGTGGATTCATCACTAAATAAAGTCATGACCTCTCCAAATCCACTTTCATCAATATAATCATCATAAATAGGAGGCATGCTTTCATCATAATAAATATTCTCATCAAAACTTGGGGGACTAAAAATATCGTATTCATCCAACATAGCTTCCCCAAGCTTGTGGCTTTGCATATCATTAGCATCATGGATATTCAAGGAATTCATACTAACAACATTGCAATCATGCTCATCATACAAAGATCTAGTACCAAACATTCTAATGCATTCTTGTTCTAGCACTTGAGCACAATTTTCCTTTCCATCATTCTCACGAAAGATATTAAAAAGATGAAGCGTATGAGACAAACTTAACTCCATTTTTTTGTAGTTTTCTTTTATAAACTAAACTAGTGATAAAACAAGAAACAAAAAGATTCAGTTGCAAGATCTAAAGATATACCTTCAAGCGCTAACCTCCCCGGCAACGACGCCAGAAAAGAGCTTAGTTGACGGGGTGTGAGTGAGTGCCCTTTACCTAGCCTCCCCAGCAACGGCGCCAGAAAAGAGCTTGATGTCTACTACACAACCTTCTTCTTGTAGATGTTGTTGGACCTACAAGTGCACAGGTATGTAGGACAGTAGCAAATTTCCCTCAAGTGGATGACCTAAGGTTTATCAATCCTTAGGAGGTGTAGGATGAAGATGGTCTCTCTCAAACAACCCTGCAACCAAATAACAAAGAGTCTCTTGTGTCCCCAACACACCCAATACAATGGTAAATTGTATAGGTGCACTAGTTCGGCGAAGAGATGAAGATACAAGTGCAATATAGATGGTAGATAAAGATATTTGTAATCTGAAAATATAAAAACAGCAAGGTAACAAGTGGTAAAAGTGAGCGTAAACGGTATTGCAATGATAGGAAACAAGGCCTAGGGTTCATACTTTCACTAGTGCAAGTTCTCTCAACAATAATAATATAGATAGATCATATAACAATCCCTCAACATGCAACAAAGAGTCACTCCAAAGCCACTAATAGCGGAGAACAAACGTAGATATTATGGTAGGGTCTGAAACCACCTCAAAGTTATTCTTTCGGATCGATCTATTAAAGAGTTCGTACTAGAATAACACATTAAGACACAAATCAACCAAAACCCTAATGTCACCTAGATACTCCATTGTCACCTCAAGTATCCGTGGGCATGATTATACAATATGCATCACACAATCTCAGATTCATCCAACCAACACAAAGTATTTCAAAAAGTGCCACAAAGTTTCTATCGGAGAGTCAAGAACGTGTGCCAACCCCTATGCATAGGTTCATGGGCGGAACCCGCAAGTTGGTCACCAAAACATACATCAAGTGGCACATGATATCCCATTGTCACCACAGATAAGCACGGCAAGACATACATCAAGTGTTCTCATAAAAGACTCTATCCGATAAGATAACTTCAAAGGGGAAACTCAATTCATCACAAGAGAGTAGAGGGGGAGAAAGATCATAAGATCCAACTACAATAGCAAAGCTCGGGATACATCAAGATCGTGCCATAGAGGGAACACGAGAGAGAACACGAGAGAGAGAGATCAAACACATAGCTACTGGTACATACTCCCAGCCCCGAGGGTGAACTACTCCCTCCTCGTCATGGAGAGCGCCGGGATGATGAAGATGGCCACCGGTGATGGGTTCCCCCTTCGGCAGGGTGCCGGAACGGACTCCCGAGAGGTTTTTGGTGGCTACAGAGGCTTGCGGCGGCGGAACTCCCGTCTATCTTGATTTTTGATGTTTTTAGGGTACGTAGGCATATATAGGCGAAAGAAGTCGGTCGGGGGGTGCTCGAGGGGCCCACGAGACAGGGGGGAGCGCCCTCCTATCTCGTGGAGTCCTCGAGTATCTTCTGACTTGAACTCCACGTCTCCAAGATGATATTCTTCCAAAAAATCACGTTGCCGAAGGTTTCATTCTGTTTGGACTCTGTTTGATATTCCTTTTCTTCGAAATTCTGAAACAGGCAATAAAACATCAATATGGGCTGGGCCTCCGGTTAATAGGTTAGTCCCAAAAGTAATATAAAAGTGTATAATAAAGCCCTTAATCATTAAAAACAGGTAATATAATAGCATGGAACAATCAAAAATTATAGATACGTTGGAGACGTATCAGTGCCAGACCGTCCAGAAATTTTTCCATCTTTTTATTTTCAGTCATGTGCTCTTATTTGGCATAACGAGATAATTGAGTAAACTGACTGTTGTACTCAGTCACTATCATGCTTCTCTGCTTGAGGTCATCAAATTCCCTTTTCTTGATCTTCATAATGCTTCTGGGAATGTGCGCCCCATGAAAACCTTCTTTAAATTCTTCCCAGGTGATGTTATTTTCATTGGGGTGCATGTGTAGGAAATTTTCCCACCATGATGCAGCTGCTCCACTGAGGTAGTGAGGTGCGTAAAGTACCTTCTCGTGGTCCAAACATTGTGCAATAATTAACTTCCTTTCAATGTCCCGAAGCCAATCATCGGCCTCAAGAGGTCTATTAGTGTGAGAGAACATTGGGGGACGTGTCTTTTGTAGCTCAGACAATTTGGAATGCTGCTGATATGGTTCACGGTGATTTCCCATATTGATAACATGGTTCATCATTTCTTGATGCTGCTGCTGGCTTTGCTCATAAAGGCGGCATACTTGAGAAAATGCTGCTTCACTGCCTTGCTGGGCTTGATCGCCTCGTGTGAAATTGTTACTTGTCCGGGTACCATAATTTTCTTCCTGCGGACTTGGTATGGAGCGAGTCCAGGGACGAGGCATTTTCCACTCTGGGGTATTTTTGCAGAATTCATGAGAAGAAAAATCTGAGTCGCAAAAAAAATAAAATTCGCAAAGACAGAATTTTTTAATAACCCCAAGATTTTTCAAGAAAATATTTGATTGCGCATGGAGAAGGACTGCTCGGTACATATCTTACACGCGAGTCGTAAATATACAATACATCACTCAGGATGTGCGTACACACTCCTGACATGTTATTTAGGCTAGTGCACTTCTCTGAGTCCCTACATGATGCGCATACAAACTACTTCTCACCAAACCTATATACATATAAACATATCATACAAGCTGGTACATCGCACTGCTGCTAGGCGCACTTAGTCGGAGATGGTAAGAACTTCCCTCGGCCTGCCGAGGGTAAGACCCAGTGATGCTGGAGACTCAACATCCTCTTCACTAATAGGCTCCAGGTGCGAAGTACTGAGTTGAGGAGTTGGTGCGGGCGTGGCAGGTGGTGCAGCTCTGTCTGGAGTAGGAGCAATGACTTGGTCAAACTCCTCAGTGGTAGGCAGGCAGCGAGCGGTGGCGAAGATGGCAGGTGTATAGGATGCTGAGGACGAGACGTAAGTCAGAGGTGGTGCTGTATGGAGGATCTCCCTCCTGTTGGTGGAACAACCCTGCACGAAGTCCATACGGGCAGCCACAAAGTCGTCCACGAGGTTATCAAAAGCTGCCTCAAGAGCTTTGAGATACTCAACAAGCATCTCAATAGCCTCATCTCTCTCTCCCCTAGGGAAAGCGAATGCATAGTGACATGTGTATGGCACGTGGCATGGGAGGTAGCGGTAGCGACGAGCCTTCATCGAAGGAAGAACATCCCAGAGACGAGCTATCGCCTCACGGACAACCATCTGCATGGCATGCCTCTCCGTAGGCATGGCCCTCCCAACAGGTCGGAAGCAGCGTGACTCAGAAGTTCCTCCCTTGAATTGCACCGCGGCCTGGTGCATAGACACGCTGTCGCTGATCTTGTGCTGGAAGAGTGTGAACTCTGGACGACCCGATGGCCCGATCGCGAGCTTGGTGATGGAAACGAGAAGCTTGATAAACCCCTCAGGCACATTGTCGAACACCTGTGACTCGCAGTCGCTGCCAGCCATCTACAAAAGCAGACAAAAATTCTGTCAAATCATAAATTTATGATGACTAACAGAAAATTGCTATATTTGCAAAATGTTAAAAGAGCACTTAAGACGCTAATAACCGATTAGCGATCGCACCTAGTGGTTTCCTACAGTCAGCCTGGCTCTGATACCAAGGTTGTCAGGACCGGTTTTCCAATAAAACATTTATTGAGAAACCGACCCTTTTATCGGACCAGTATAGAAGAAACCTCCTTACTGGTAGACAAATCCTTGATACAGAAATCCAGAAGTACTAAATATTATACAAGGTTGAGCTGAGGCTGCTCAACAATTTATTACAAGCACGCCGATATAATACATAAAGGCGGATATGACACAAGGAGTATGGTGGCATAACTACTGACTCGTAATAAAAGTGGTGGTGGATATGTCACAGTGAAGTGGGTGACATGACTCCTAAATCTTATAGCTCATCGAGCGTCGGAGTGAGGCTCGATGATTTTATTCGAGTAGCGGAAGCGTATATAATACAATTGACCAATTCCAGGATCGCAAGGGACTGACTGGGACTCCTCTAGGCGTCGGACTCGCTATCATACTCTTCATCCATAAGATCGCCTTTCACAACATCCGCCAAATCAACAAGCTAGGTGAGTACTTTGAATGTACTCGCAAGACAGTTTGGACATAAGATATAACAAATGCAAACATGATGCATATGAACAGATTAGTAATGCGCACTCAGATAATAAATTGCACTGCATGTAAAATAAAAAGGAAGTCAGGCGGTAGTCCTCCCGAAATCCCAATAAAATAGCTGAAGACCGATCGGGTGTCTGAAGCGACGCCTCGAAAGGTAAAATTAAATTAACATGCCTGTCGGGGAGGCTGATCTGACCCACGAACACCTATGGGACCGGCGGACCGAGCCCCTTTTGGTTCGGCGGGGGGCGGAGGTCGCACGAAGAGCAGATCGAGACGAAGCACACGGCGATTTACCCAGCTTGAGCTCTCCGGAGAGATAACACTCCTACTGCTGCATGTCTGAATGTATTGAGTTCTTGCTCGGGAGCGCTTGAGTGCTACAGTACACACAAGCTGCTAACGAGACCGAGCGTGAGTGTTCTCTGGCTTCGAACCTTTCGAACCCCTCGAACCTCTTTCTACGTTGCGCATGGGCCTCCTTTTATATGCTCAAGGGGTCTCCGACAGGTGGCAACGTAGACAAAGGGTAAAAATGGAAAAGGAGTTGTGGTTGGTACAACTACTTGTACAGTGTATCATACCTAACCCTGACGGCAGGGGACAAAGGCATTAAATGCCCGTCTATGTCGCCCTAACGGTCACGAGAAAGGGACCGTCGGGCGCCACCGCTTGCCATGATGGCAATCTTGTCGGCGCCGCTTGCCACCGCTGGGCCCGCCGCCGACGACATCTTGCCACGCCGCTACCGAAAGGTCCTGGGCGACATGTTAGTGGATGTCTTTGGAGCGCAGTACATAGTGGTGGTGCTGCGCGGCAAGCGCCTTTGCCGCGTTGTTGTCTTGTCGCGTCCAGGAAGCTTGTCGCTCATCGGGCCTTCCCGGCAAGCTCCTCTTGCCGGGGCCTTGTCTCCTAGGTGCCTTGGGTGGCCTTCCCGGCAAGCTCCTCTTGCCGGGGCCTTGTCTTCCAGGCGCCTTGGCTGGCCTTCCCGGCGCCTTGGCTGGCCTTCCCGGCAAGCTCCTCTTGCCGGGGCCTTGTCTCCTTGGCTTAAATACTTTGTTCTTGAATGGCTCCAAAGGAACCACGAAGGACTTTGGCGGTCACCCGGCAAGCCTTGCCGCTGGTGTCAAGAATCGCCTGCAGGCACGAAGTTCGGGATACTAGGGTACCCTACTCTAGTACACCGACAGAGCCCCGGCTCGGGCCATACACGGTGCCGAAGCTGTTGGGCTGTGCCCAAAACAGGCACGGCACGCGGCCTGGGTTACGCCGTAACTCACTCCGGACCCACCACGCCTCCACGAACGGCACACGTCAGATGCGGCGTCGTGGGAGAGATCGTGGGTGGTTTCTTTATTCGGAAATACGGAACGTCCGCCCCCTCCCTCTTTATAAGCAGGGGAAACAGGGGCAGTTCGCCCATCTCGCCAGCTTCTGTCCAATCTCGAAAAACCCCGCTACTTCCCCTTCTTCCCAAGGCTGAAGAGAGAGAAGCGCCCACTTCATCGCCACCAAAGATCACCAACGCCATCGATCTCTCACCACCTCCGCCATGGCTCAAAGCCGACAAGGGAAGGCCGTGAAGTCGGCCGAGGTGCAGCGGCTTGCGGCGCGGAAGGAGCGGCAATCTTTCCCCATTTCGCCGCGCGAGGGAGCCGAGGGAGTACTACTACCTCTTCTCGGTCAATGGAGACGCGAGCGCATCCGCCGCACGAAGGTACTCCTACCGCTGCTGAACCGGCTCCGAATGGGTACCCTTTCTTGGCGCTGTTCTTCTCTGCGGGCTCGCCCGCTTTCTCTGAATTTTTCTGCGTGATATCATGAACACCTACGGGTTCCGCCTCCTTGACTTCACCCCAATGCTGTTCTGACCATGGCAGTTTTCGCACATCTCTGCGAAAACTTTGTCGGAGTCCATCCAAACGTAGCCCTTTTCCACCACTTCTTTATGCCCCGAGTTGAGAGAGGGGAGCCCCTTTCCGGCGGGATCGCCTGGATCTCGAGGGACCGCAAGAAGGAAGCTTATCTCGGAGGAGAGCTCCGCAGCAAATGGGATGAGTGGAGAGCGATCGGTGCTGGATTGTCGAGGAGAACTCGCAGCCGCCATCGCCAAATACCAAACCCAAAGAGTGGTCGGCAACGATTGGAGCAGTCTGGCCCAGGAAGACGCTTGTCTGAAGATTGCCGTCATTATCCGGATCCTACGCCTTAGGCTTGCCGGACTCATCAGGCGCCGTTGGCGCAGATTTCCTTCGCCGCCAGACGCTTCGCAGGAGAGGAGGAGACCCGCCGGGAGTTCCGTAACGCGGCGGATATCATGAGGCTGCGCCCGGGCCTCAACTTCAATTTCACTGTCTTGGAGCTGGACGCGATGCTCTTGGAGCTGTTCAAGCACGATCCTGAGCATCCCGGAGCGTTCAGGTTGCCGAAGAATGTCGTCCCGCTATGCAACAATTCCTCGCTCGACCGTGATCCGGAAAGCAATGATGCCGCCAGGCGATTCGCATGGAATTGTCCCCACTTGGCAAGAGCCCGCAGATGACGTCGGCGAAAGTGTTCTTTCGACGGCCTGGTAGAAGTGCCGGTCCGCCCGATGAATGTAAGAGCCTCACCCGCGACACCACCGATGATGAGATGCAGCAGACGCCACCAGCCGGAAGAGGCGGCAGCAGGCCGCTGGGCGAAGTTCGGATTCACCGTGGAGGAGGCAGAGGCAGCAGAGGCGGCAAGCCTTGTCGAGCGAGGGAGTTTGCCGGGCGAGGAAGAGCTTGTCGGGCTGAAGCTGAGTCGAGCGAGCCCGCCGAGGGTGCCTCCTCCTCCTTCGCATAGCTTGCCGCGGCGGAGCCCCAGCTCCGCCAAGAAGGCGTCTCCACAAGGCGGGAGGCGTGGCGGTAGACGGTCAACAGCCGCCGCGCGCATGACGGCTCCACCGCGGCAAGCTTGTTGCTGTGGGAGAACCTCACGCCGCTGCGTAACCGGAGCGGGCCTCGCAGACCACCGCTTCTGCTCCCGCCAAGCGGCCAAGGGAACCTACTCCTCCGCCTCGTCGTACTGGGGGCAAGCCAGAATTTGATCTCTCCATGCTCAGCTCCGACGAGGAAGAAGAAGAGTAAGATTCTTTGCAGCATTTGTAGTTCTTCGGCTTGTTGCTTTGTCTTGTATCTGATTTGCTTCACTCTGAACCCATTCCTTTTCGTGACGCCGCCCGTAAAGCGTCGAAGAGAGCCAAGGCCCCGGTGATTGTCATCGAGGACGAACCCACCGCGATGCCAGGAGGCGCTGGCCCGAGACCACCTTGCCGGACGCTGCAACTCTTCCTCAAAGCAGCCTCGGCGCAGCCCCAGCGTAAGTATATGGTTTACTTCTGCCGTTAGGCATGCATGGGTGCCTTTTCTTTGCCGATATCTCGATCGCTGATTTGTGTAGGAGCAGAGCAGCCTTACCAGAGTGCCACAAGCCGCCTCGACATGCCTTCCGCTTGACTACACCGCCAAGGAGGATTCCCCAAAGGGAGCGTTCTCCGGCAAGGGAGACTTCTCCGGCAAGGGCAGTTCTCCGCAAGGGACGACTCTCCGGCAAGGGACAGCACTAGCGATCCCACGTGGCGGAGACCATGACTGCAGACCCTAGCACGTAATCCTCTTGCTTGAAAACTTTCCTTGTGTTCTTCTTCTTCCGATTTTCTTTTGAATATTGCTTGACTTTTCTTCATTTTCGGTCGCCGATCCATCCGCCACAGAGCCAATGGAGACCGAGGCCGCCGGGCGAGGAGGACGGCGCTTAATATCGACGACGCCGCTGCCATCGGAGAAGAAGTCGGGCGCCGACGAGCCCGCCAAATAAGAGGCCGCCAGGCTGCCGCCGCAGAAGCCGGGCGAGGGGTCCGACGATCGTGACCGACGGCCCTCGAGGTCCGCAGGAGCGCCAGCGCCACGCCGACCGGGCCGATCCCTCCGCTGGCCGGGTAGCGCTGGCTCAAGAGCCCCAGCCCGCGCCTATTTGAAGGCCGGCGATGGCGTCTTCATCAAGCTCCCATGGGCGCCGAGCTCTGTGGCGCCGCCAAGGAGAAACTTTTGATGAAGAGCTACTCGCCTCACTGGATCGACGCTGGTCGACGACCAAACAAAGCAGTGGGCGAAGTCCGAGGAGGAGCAGCTGCTGCGAAGCCGCTTGTCGCTTCATCTGCGCCCGACAAGCCAAGCTGGAATCCCGGGAAGCGCTTGTCGCGAAGGCGGAGCAGACATCGAGAAGCGCCGGAGGAGCTCCGGGGCCTCAACCAGGAAGCTCTCCGGTCCTTGGCGAGGAGCGGAGCGACTTCGCCGAGGAGCGCAAAGCCTTCCTCCTCGAGAAGGCTGAAGCCGAGGAGCAACAGCTGCTTGCCGCCGAGAGAAGCTATCTCGCGCAGGAAGGCGAGTTGGCGCAGAGGAAGGTTAATCTTGACAGCCATGAGGAGGATCTAGCCACGCTGAAAGCAAACATTTGGCGGGGCTCTCAAGGAAGCAAAGGATGCCGCCGCAATGCCGAGGCCGCCAAGAAGGAGCTGGAGACGAAGGTGGCGCAGTTGGAGGCCAATCTCAAGGAGAGCGGCGAGGAGCTTGCTGCACTCAAGCATGAGCGCGAGAAGGACGCCTACACTCTTGGCGAGCTGCAGGGCCGTCTCGCCGAGAGGAGCAAGGAGCTCAGCGCCGCCAAGGACTCCAATGCAGATCTTGAGTTGAAGCCGACCATCTTGACTTCAAAGCGCCGACGCCGCCAGGGAGCAAGAGGTGGCCTTGAAGGAGAAGATCAAGGCCGACGAGGCGTTCTTTGGCAGTCCGCCGCCTGAATTACCTTTAGAGAAAATGTGGAGCACCGGACCGAGGGTCTCGTGGATGTTGCTGCAGCCATCGACAGGGAGCTGGCGCAGCTGGGGATGGAGGACCTTGGATATTCCTCCGATGAGCACCTCCAACCCAGCGCCAAGCTCAGCTTGTTCTTCAAGGGCGTGGTAACGGCCCTCCAGCGACTCCGGGTAGAAATCCCAAAGCAGCTGGCCGAGGAGTCGCGTCAGATCTGCGCGGGAGCTCTTCAAAAGGTGCTGATGAAGGTGGCCTTCCGCAATCCAGGCCTCAACCTCACCAACGTCCTCAAGTCCTTGTCACGGATGCTGATGTGGAGGCGCTCAAGACCCTTGTCGCACCCATCATGGATGTGGTGAGCGGGATCAAGAGGGTTGAGGGCGATCGCAGTAGATTAGGCCGCCCGCTTTCTCTTTTTCTTGCCGCTGCTGGTCATGTTATGAGAACAATCTATTAGAGCTGCGACAAGCTATCTTGTAATATAACTCTATTTCGGTAGTGATTGCTATGTTATTTCCTTTACTTGATTCCTTCCTTTGTATGTTTTGCCCTCGCTTTTAGGGAACTTGTCGGTGTGAGGCACACAGGTCATGGCTGAGTACGGGACGTCGGCAGCCTCTTTGGCGGTGCCGCTTCGACAAGTAACCTTGTCGCAACTAGTTGCAGCTCACTTAAGTTGTTGAGCGGACTCGAAACAAAGTAAGGCGCAACTAGCTACGAGTTGGTTCCTCCGCGCACAGGTTTTCCATACAAAGCACGGTCGTTCGAGGAGAATAACTTAAAATTTTTAAAATTGATTGCTCAAACTTTAGCAACTTAGCTTTTCTGTCGTTTGCTTTCCGGTAAGGCTAGACTTCCTCGAGCGACGCTTGGTCCACACCGTTATCTTCTTCTTTCCCCCCGGCAAACTTGTGTGCGAGGGAACCTTCCTTTCTTTGAGAAAGAGAAAGAAGAGAAAATAAAGATATGGTGCCTTATGGCTCGTTATTGCTTACCGGGGTTATGTGCTGCACAAAGTGTCAGATAACGCATGCAAAATAAAAAAGTAGAAAGCATGAAATTGACAAGATGTGCGAAGCACATTAGCTTTACTTATGCACGGGGTCTGCGCCCAGCTTTGTACAAAGGATTACATGCAACATCGGCAAGACTTGTACAAAAGGTGGTTGCCGGAAGAGGTTCCGGCAACCGCGCCTCTGAGTAAAACTTACGAAGATGCTCAATGTTCCATGAGTTGCTCACCGGAATGCCATCTTCGGTCTCGAAGGACAGCGCCAGGCCTAGTGACTCGTTTCACCCGGTAAGGGCCTTCCCACTTCAAGGCCAACTTGTTGGAATTCTTGGCGGACTGAGCAGCGCCAAGAACAAGGTCGCCTTCCTCGAGACTTCGGCATTAACTGCGGCTATGGTAGCGGCGCAAAGCTTGTCGGTATCGAGCAGCTCGTGACAAAGACACGAAGACGATCCTCCTCAAGGAGCAGCGTCATCTTGTCGCAACTTCTCTTGCTCAAGCTCATCATAAGCGAGCACTCGAGGTGATCCGTATAATGAGTTCCGTGGGGAGAACTGCCTCTGCTCCATAGACTAGAGCGAAAGGTGTCCGGCGGTGGCTCGATTTGGCGTCGTCCTGATCGACCAAAGAACCACCGGCAGCTCCTCAATCCAGTTTCTTCCGCACTTGTGCAGCCTGTCGAAAGTTCTGGTCTTGAGCCCGTGCAGCACTTCAGCATTTGCCCTCTCCGCTTGACCGTTACTTCTCGGATGAGCAACGGAAGCGAAGCAGACCTTGGCGCTAAGATCTTGGACGTACTGCATGAAGGTGCGGCTTGTGAATTGCGTGCCGTTGTCGGTGATGATCCTGTTAGGGATTCCGAAACGGCAAACAATCGACCTGAAGAACTTGACCGCGACTATGCTGTCACCTTCCTCATCGCTTCCACTTCCGGCCACTTTGTGAACTTGTCGATTGCAACGTACAAGTACTCAAAGCCCCGACGACTTCGGGGAAAGGGGCCGAGGATGTCAAGCCCGGCACCGAAAATGGCCAGGATAAAGGGATCGCCCGGAGAGCTTGAGCTGGCTGGTGTATCTGCTTGGAATGGAACTGCACGCTTCACACTTGGTTACTTGTGCGATTGCATCACGGAGGGCTGTCGGCCAAAAGAAACCTTGCTAGGAACGCTTTGTCGGCTAGTGCTCTGGCGCGCCAATGTGGTGACCACATATGCCTCCATGTATCTTCGCCAACAGCTTTTGTCCGTCTTCGGTGAATACACTTCAATTTCACACCGTTGAGTCTTCTTACATGCAGTGTGTTGTCGACAAACTCGTACATACTAGACTGCCGGGCTACTCTTTCCGCTTCTTCTTGCTCTTGGGAAGTTCTCTGTCTCAAGGAAGCGGACAATCTGCTGTGCCCATCTTTGGAGCTTGCGGCTCGACAACAAGGACTAAAGGCACATCTGCTGCTGCGGGAACATCCGCTTCACGGTGAGAACCTGCGGCTCAGCCGAGCTTGAGCGTTCCCGGCAAGCTTGCCGAGCAAAACTTGTCGGGAGCGTGCGCTTCAACGAAACAAACCCTAGGGCTTGTCGGAGCAGACTGCTCCTCAACACCGCTGGTGTTGATCTTGGGGACCTTCTTGGCAGCGGCTTCGGGGAGCTCTGCCGGAAAATAGTCACCAGAAATCAACTTCCTCTTCTTGCTCTGTCCAGTTGATGGCGTTACAGACGGTTGAGTCAGCTTGAGCACAAAGATCCCGAGTTCCACAGGTAACTTAAGTGCGGCGCACTTCGACAGGCCATCAGCAATGTCGTTCTGAGCTCTTGGAATATATTCCATCTGTAGGCCGTCAAAGTGCTCTTCTAGCTTTCTCACTTCATCAACGTAAGCTTCCATCAACGGACTCTGATAATTCTTGTTCACTTGGCGGATGACAAGCTGTGAGTCACCACGACAATGAGCTTTTTGATCCCAAGGTCTCTGCGATCTCGAGACCGGCAAGCAAACCTTCATACTCCGCAGATTATTTGTTGCTTGCTCCTTGGGAAAGTGCATCACGGACTACGTACTTGAGGTGCTCTCCGGTGGGTGCAACAAGTAGTACGCCCGCACCGGCGCCTTGTAGCGAGAAGGCACCATCAAAGTACATCAGCCACTCTTTGCTTGCTTCCTTGACGGGGATGCTCGTTTCTGGAATTTCGTCATCTTGTGTTGGCGTCCATTCTGCTATGAACTCCGCCAATGCTCTGCTTTGGATAGTTGAAGTGCTCTCAAACTTGAGGCCAAAGCTTGACATTTCCAAAGGCCCACTCGACAATCCCGCCTGTTGCCTCCGGATTTTGCAAGATCCTCTTTAGCGGAAAACGAGTGACGATTGTGATCTCATGTGCACGGAAGTAATGGCGCAGCTTTCTCGAGGCCATGAGGAGGCCGAAAAGCAATTTCGCACACCGAGTACCTTGACCTAGCCCCGTGCGAAGGGGAACCGACAAAGTAAACTGGCGCTGCACCATTCTTTTCTGCATCTTCTCATGCGTCTGCGCAGATCCATCCTTGTCGGGACCAGAGCTTGTCGGTGAAGCCCCTCGCCGTCATTGGATGCATCCGCCATGGTTGCTAGCTCATCATCCGCCTCCCTCTCCGCTACTAACGCAGCACTAACCACTTGATTGGTTGCCGCTATATATAGCAGCAACTTCTCTTGTGGCTTAGGTGCGACAAGTGTTGGAGTGGAGGATGTATCTCTTCAAGTCTCGCAGCCAGCCTCCGCTTCCGGAGTCCATTTCATCGGACCTGCCTTTTTCAAAATTTTGAAAAATGGCAGTGGTGCGCCAGCAGACCTAGAGATAAACTGCCGAGAGCAGCTACGCAACCGCAAGTCTTCGTACATCCTTGATGCGCTTTGGTGCTTCAATCTGCTCAATGGCCTTGATCTTGTCGGGATTGGCTTCAATTCCCCGCCGAGACCACGAAGAACCCGAGAAGCTTGCGGAAGGGACTCCAAACACACACTTCTCGTGGTTGAGCTTGAGGTTGATCTTGGCGCAGATTTGCAAAGGTTTCGTCTAAATCTTGAATCGAGTCGCCTTGTCCTTGCTTTTGACCACTATGTCATCCATGTAGGCTTCCACATTTACGTGCATTTGCGGCTCGAAAGCATCATGGACTACTCTTGCAAATGTTGAACCAGCATTCTTTAATCCGAAAGGCATCCGCATTTAAACAAAGATGTGCCACATGGGGTGATGAATGCGGTCTTCTCCTCATCCTCTTCGCCATGAAGATCTCGATGATATCTCGAGTATGCATCCGTAAATGAAAGCAAATCACATCCGGCCGTGGAGTCAACAATGCAGTCGATGCGCGGCAAGGGAAATGGGTCTTTGGGACAAGCTTTATTGACATCGGTAAAGTCGATACAAAGCCTCCATTTCCCGTTTGCCTTGCGTACAACTACAGGATTGGCCAACCACGTAGGATGGAGCACTCCTGTGACAAGGCCTGCTGCTTCCAATTTCTTGATTTCTTCTGCGATGAATTCTTGGTGCTCCACTGCCTACTTCCTGACTTTCTGCTTGACGGGCCGCACATGAGGACAAACGGCAAGATGGTGCTCAATTACTTTCCTGGGAACACCGGGGATGTCAGACGGTTGCCACGCAAACACGTCGACGTTCGCCCGCAAGAAAGCAACGAGCGCGCCTTCCTATTTAGGGTCGAGAGTGGCACTGATGGTGAAGGTACCACCAGTGCCGTCCTCCTTGGCGGACACCTTCTTGGTCTCTGGTGGAGCTGCCATCGTCTTCTTACACTTGCCGGTGGAGCTCGATGGTGCGTCCTCGACGGTGGTGCAGCACTCGAAGAGGTGCGCTTGCCGGAGTGGGCATCGAGCTCTTGCCGGACTTGGTCTTCTTTTTTCGCCCCAGAGCTTCAGCCGGCAAGTGGCTTGCAATCTGCTGCACCGCCGCTTCCCGGTAGATCTTGTCGGCGCAGATAAGAGCATCCTTCTTGTCGCCACGGACGAGATGACACTTATCGGGCCTGGGATCTTGAGCATGTTGTATGCTTAGTGAGTGGCTGCCATGATTTTGGCGAGTCTTTGGGCCAAGTATCCCATTGTAAGGCAATGGAAAGTCAAGAACGCCAAAAATGACCCTCTCAGTCCTGAAGTTCAACTTCGCTGCCAAATGTCACCAAAGAACGTGATCTTTCCCTTCGCTTGCTCCTTCCCGGATTGATTCCTTGGAATGTGCGGTCTCTTCGAGCTCGCCATCGAGGATCCGGAGTTTACGGAGCACCGCGGAGGATATCAGGTTCAAGCCGCCCGCCGTCAACTAGCATCTTAGTGACCTTGAGGTTGCAGATAGTTGGTGAGACCAACATCGGCAAGCACCCGACCGCATGATTCGCCGATCAGGGTGGTCCTCAATATCAAAGATGATAGGCGTGCTGGACCATTTCAGAGGCTTGCGTGACTCGACGGATGGTTCTACCGCATTGACTTCCCGCATCCACTACTTGAGCTGGCGGTGTGACGTATGCAGAGAAGCACCACCGTTAACGCACATGACCTCTGTGGCTTTCTGGAACTCCTGCTCATCGGTCTCGTCATCATCCATGTCTTCATCATTGTCGTCGTCTTCATCCTTGTCGCGGCCGCGAGGAGGTCTGTCTCCTTGCCGCTGCTTGGCCTTGCCGCGGCGTCCTCCTCGACCGGGGCGTTTCTTGCTAGCTCCTCCAGCACCTTCCTGAGCCTTCTCCTTGTCGCGCTGCTCGTATTCAGCCTTCTGCTGCTCGACAAGCTGCTCGACCTTCTTGCAGCTCTGGAGGTCATGGCCCTTGGTGCGGTGGATCTTGCAAGATATTGTTTGTTGGAGCCGTCACGCTTGTCGGCGACCGCCATAGCTGGCGATTGGTGCCAGCGGCAACCTCCTTGCCGGAGCTACCAACTTTGGCTTTCTTGGCGCCACCTCCGTTGCGGACTGCTCAACAACTAGCACATCTTTGCCTTTCTTCTTCCTGTTGTTCCGCCACGGCTTTTCTTTGCCGGCGGTCTCCTCACTATCAGATCCTCCGGCTTCAGTATTCTCTCCGGAGTCTCCTCCTTCCTCAAAGACGTGCACACTTGTCGGCCAGGGCATATAGCTCATCGACGTCTACGATCTTGCACATCGCCATCTCCTCCCGCATCCTGCGGTTTCGCGACGCTCGATGGAACGCGCTGATTACAGCGGCGGGGTGGACATCTGGGATGTTGTCTTTGACGCGGCTGAATCTCCGAATGTACTTGCGCAGGGCTCTCCTTCCTTCCGGGCGAGCAGATGAAGGTCGCTTTCTTGGCCATGGGGCTTGTGGCGCTGTAAAGGCGCCGACAAACTGATGGCATAGATCTGCCCAAGAGGATATGGAGTTGTCCGGCAAGTGCATGAGCCAGGATCGACATTGGGCTTGAGCACCGGTGGGAAGTAGTTGGCGGGATCTTGTCGTCTCGCCCCGGCAGCTTGCACCGCGATGGTGTAGATGCCGAGGAACTCCGACGGATGCGTCTTGCCGTCGTGCTTCTACAATGCGTCGGCTTGAAATTCTTCTTCTGGGCCCTTTGGACTTGCGGCAGCTCACGCAGTGAACGCAGGGCAACCTACCGCAGACGGCAAGTCGCTGGTTCCCCTGGCGCATGCATGTCGACAGAGGGCCCAGCGGCTGGTCGGATTGACGCCGCACTTCTTCGGGCGCTCGGTGCGAAGTTCGGCGTCTTCTTGCCGCTGTCGTTCGTGAAGAACTTGGCGCTGATCGCGACGAGCTCGTGGATCCGATGATGCGGTGGAGTCATTGTCGAGGTGGATCCGGCGAGTCGGGCGATCTTGGCCTTCGGGCGGAGAGTGCATGGTGGTTGCACCCCCACCGGTTTATCGCCACCGGCTCGTGTTTGGCAGTCCTGCCGCGGCAGCGATGCACTCGGCTGCAGCGGGCGTCACCGCTGGCAAAGCCGATGAGACTACGAATGGTGGCCCTCCATTCATCGACCTTGTCGGCTGTTGGAGGTAATCCGAGCAGTTGAGCTCTCGCCAAAGCTGGCTGGAGTGGTGGGTGGCGATGGCGAACGGCGCGAGGCGGGATATGCTCGGACTTCTAACTATGTTAGAAGGAGCGATATCCCATCCAGCGACCGTGCCTCGCTTCGCGCCCAAAGATGTTGGCGTGCATGCTGGTCTTGAGCATCCCGAGATCCACCAGCTCGATCTTGGTCCAACGAGCGTATGGCATTGTGAATACCATGACGCTGTCGGTCCAGCGCCTCTGAGGCGGGCGCGGTGCATGTACGGACGCCGAGGTCTGCGCAGCCTTGTCCTTGGACTTGGCAGCACCGTGGGCTCCCCCGTCGACGTCCATTCTTCCGCCGGCGTCTACCCCACCACCCGTTTGCTCCGGTGGTGGTGGGTTCAACGCGGACGGAACATCTGCCGCCGACGCCTTCTTCTTTGGTGGCATGTCGATGAAGATGATGAAGATCTAACTCGTGTGGACGCCGGATCAGGTTCACACAATCTCGACGCCCCCTACCTGGCGCGCCAAAGATGTCGGGGAGGCTGATCTGACCCACGAACACCTATGGGACCAGCGGACCGAGCCCCTTTTGGTTCGGCAGGGGTCGGAGGTCGCACGAAGAGCAGATCGAGACGAAGCACACGAGCAGTTTACCCAGCTTCGGAGCTCTCCGGAGAGATAACACTCCTACTGCTGCATGTCTGAATGTATTGAGTTCTTGCTTGGGAGCGCTTGAGTGCTACAGTACACACAAGCTGCTAACGAGACCGAGCGTGAGTGTTCTCTGGCTTCGAACCTTTCGAACCCCTCGAACCTCTTTACGTTGCGCATGGGCCTCCTTTTATATGCTCCAGGGGTCTCCGACAGGTGGCAACATAGACAAAGGGTAAAAATGGAAAAGGAGTTGTGGTTGGTACAACTACTTGTACAGTGTATCATACCTAACCCTGACGGCAGGGGACAAAGGCATTAAATGCCCGTCTATGTCGCCCTAACAGTGCAGAAAGGGACCGTCAGGGGCGCCACCGCTTGCCATGATGGCAATCTTGTCGGGGCCGCTTGCCACCGGCGCTCCGCTGGCCAAGACGGCATCTTGCCGCTACGCTGGAAAGGTCGAGGCGACATGTTAGTGGATGTGTCAGAGCGCAGTACTGGTGGTGATGCCGCATGACAGCGCCTTGCCGCGGTTGTTGTCTTGTCGCGTCCGGAAGCTTGTCGCTCATCGGGCCTTCCGGCAAGCTCCTCTTGCGGGCCTTGTCTCCTAGGTGCCTTGGGTGGCCTTCCCGGCAAGCTCCTCTTGCCGGGGCCTTGTCTTCCAAGCGCCTTGGCTGGCCTTCCCGGCAAGCTCCTCTTGCCGGGGCCTTGTCTCCTTGGCTTAAATACTTTGTTCTTGAATGGCTCCAAAGGAACCACGGAGGACTTTGGCGGTCACCCGCAAGCCTTGCTGGGTGTCAGAATCGCCTCTGGCACGAAGTTCGGGATACTAGGGTACCCCTACTCTAGTACACCGACAATGCCGCAGTCGGACGTCGGAGCGACATCACATAAATGGCTTATATCGAAAGTAAATAACAAGAATGCCACAGTCGGACGTCTGAGCGACATCACATAAAGGGCTTATATCAAAAGTAAATAACAAGAATGCCACAGTCGGACGTCGGCGACATCACATAAAGGGCTTATATCAAAAGTAAATAACAAGAATGCCACGATCGGACGTCTGAGCGACATCACATAAAGGGCTTATATCGAAAGTAAATAACAAGAATGCCACAGTCGGACGTTTGAGCGACATCACATAAAGGGCTTATATAGAAAGTAAATAACAAGAATACCACAGTCGGACGTCTGAGCGACATCACATAAAGGGCTTATATCAAAGGTAAATAACAAGAGTGCCACAGTCGGACGTCTGAGCGACATCACATAAAGGGCCTATATTTCATCGTTCAAATTCAAGTAGTTTATGAACTTAAATCATCCCAAGGAAATACTCAGTACATAATAATAAACTGATTGGTCCATCCACATGAATAACATTCAGCCAAGTTTACCACCCTTGTTTATTCACCGGATATTGTCACTGAGACTGACACTGAGACTGACGCTGAGACGGACGTTGAGACTGACACTGATACTGACAATGATATGTTGGTCACAGTCCTTGACCATGGACACGATTACTCGAATGGTTTTGACTCTGCAGAGTTTGTACTTTTTAACCACAGCCAACGGATTTCAGTAGTCACAAAGGACTAGTTATGTTTACGGTATTTTAGAAGAAACACATCTAGCCAGTACACACCCATTCCACATTCCGTTGTCAGGAATCACCCTAGGCAACGTTGAAGAAAAACTCTAAGACGGGGAGGTCACAACCTCGAATAGCATGGGATCAAATTTATATCGCGCGCTCTAAGGGGTGCCCCCCTCTCGGTCCCAACCGGAAACACCCAAGCCCCCTGACCGGATGACGGGCTTTAATCCAGGGCCATGGAACCCTCATCACGGCCCCTCTATTTGGTGTGTACAATGAAAGTGGTTTGCAACTTACTAAACCGTATTCTTTGCAGAAAACATGCGGCAACACGAAAAGGGGACTGACGGTAACGTGACTTGATCCACATTAACACTGGAGTTACGGTTGATATAAGACTGGCATGCTTCAACAATACCATCTTACCACCTTTCATGTCACCACATGATCGTGTTATCTCCCATCAAATAACACATCAAGTTTCGAAGCTCACTTGTAGTTGCCTTGCATGCAATATAACACTCACTGATGCTTATATAAACATGCCATGAAATAAATACTCAAGCAAACATGCAAAACACTCAACCAATCAAAGGTTCAAACATGCTTGCCTGGTTCAGAGTAGTCGGAGTCTAGCTCGGCGAAGTTTGCGGTTCCGTCGCCTCCTTCGGTATCTACGGTATAAAAGAAAATTGGATACTACGTAAATGCCGTGCGTGCACAAAAAGTGTTCCAAATATTTTTCAAATAAATATGATAAAAAACTAGACAGAAAAACAAGGATAACAGAAAAATAATCAACTCAAAATCATCTTTTGTTTAAAAGTTATAAAGGTTTTAGTCCAGGGACTAATCTGTGATGAAACAGAAAACTTCCAGGGGCTAGTTTATAAAAAAAAGAAAACGTTTCGGTAAGGAATACGCCAACCCCAAAGGAAAACGTATTTTTGCCCGAAGGCGCTTTCTTCAGAAAACGTTTCAATTAAAAAGAGAGAGGCTGACGAGGGGGTCCTTCATGTCAGGTTTGAATTTCAAAACAGAGCCCACCGGCGCCCGAGGGCCGCCGTGGTCGCCGGCGTCGATCCACGGCGAGGTAGGGGGAAAGGAGGGTATCTACGGGTTCACTGAGTCCTTCCGCACCTGGGGGTGGTGGAGTTGGTCGTCGGCGAGCACCACGTCGACGGCGGCCTCTACTCCGGCGGACGGTGGTTCGGGCGGTGGTGGATCTCGCCGAGGAGGGCTGCAACCATCAAATTGGGGCTCGGGTTAGACTAGGTAGTGGACCATGAGGTTGCTGACGCGGTTTGGGAGGCGGAGGTGCTCTCACCAGAGAGGATCGTGCCGGAACCCGAAGCGGATCGACGCGGCCGGAGACGGGGAAGAAGACCTCCTCGAGGCCCTCCTAGTGGTCGGGCGTGGTTCTGGTGAGGTGGAGGGGTGGTGCTTGGTCGAGGGCGAGCTCGGGGTTCCTATTTATAGCCGGTGAGCAATTACGGCGAGGCAATGGTTGGGCAGGCGGTTTAGGTGGCTAGGAGGCTGCGGATTGGTCTACTGGTTCCATCTCGGGGCTAAGCTTGGCAAAACTTGGGCGCTACTCCAAGCTCTCGACGGAACGGCCTCACGGGCTCGTCGGCGGCAGAGAGCGCGCTCTGCGCCTCTCTGGCCACGGTGACTGTGCTGCAACGTGCACAGGGGAGGGGATGGCCACGCGGAAGCTCCGGGTGGCTTGGGCGGTGCTGGTCGGCGCCGAAAGGCAGGGCTGGC